>JAPVLO010001220.1:0-383503 GCA_027257055.1 Cephalopachus bancanus
TTGGTAAAAAGAAGATTAAATGGTGATCATAGGTTCAAAATTTAGTGTCCAAAAAGTCTAGTACTGGTCTCTCCCACTGTGGGATCTTTTCTGTCTTCTCAATAAATCTTACTTTAAAAAATCAAACTGTCATATAAAGAACCAGGGAAAACACACCTTAAATGAGAGAAGAAAGTCACACACATTAACACAAAAATAACTCAGATACTCAAATTATGTGACAAAGACTTTGAAAGAAAGAGTTATAAAATACCTTTGACGACTAACTGAAATACTATTTAAAAAGTAAAAAAGGAGACAATACATTAGTAATGAGACAAAAAGCAATTAATCTAATTTTATTTCAACAAAATTAAAGTGGAAAATGCTAAAAAAGATGGAATCATTTTCATTTATAAAAATAAAGAGGATGTATATTTAGGGTATTATAATTTCCCCATTCTCTTGAGAATGTCACAGCAGGGGTACTGTGGATCTCCTCAGAGGTGAACAAAGTCTGAAACACTCTCCCTTGTTCACATGTATGGTCCCTGGGCCCATGCTCACTGATCTGAGTTAGAGGGACAATAGCTGCTTCCTCCCAAAGGCAAAATCAGAACTTTATGTCATCATCTGACTGGGTTCTTATGACTGATACACAAAGAGACAATTCACTGAGGCAGCCACCAACAAAGAAATATTTCATTTATTGTAAAACAGCCAAGAGAGAGATGGGAAATATTTCTCAAATTCACCTCAAAAATTTCTAAAATTAGGTTTTTAAAGATAGTTTGACAAACATAAAATTTGAAAATGGACACTGCTGATTGACTGTGAATAAATTTATAGTGGTGTCCAAACCATCTTCAGGCACAGAGTGGGGGTCAGGACAGGTCAAGTAAGCTCCATGATATGGGTAGCAAATCTGGGTGTGGCTAGTTGGTTCAATAAAATGGAAATTTTGAAAAAATATCTCAAAGAAATTTTACAATATTACTTGGGAAGTTACATGTCTACAGAACCTCAGAGACTTGACTGCCCAGGAAATACCATGACTGATTATCACTTATCTTTTCCTGTAACTTTCCAGAAATGTGTGTGGGAGGACAAACTCCTGTATAACATCAGGGAGGTCTACAGGTCTATGCTTCATTGTTTGAGGGAAAATAAGTTCATCAATATCAAGGGCAACGTCCATGGGGGATCAGAACATGAAGATAGTTAGTGACCGCTCTGTATTGATTGAAGTGATTATGTGAGAACAGTCATGAAACAAGGAAGGAAAGCTTTGAAAGGGAACTTAGAAACTACCGATTTGCTAACCTTTAACTTACACCTGCGACTTTATAGAACTCGGGTCTATGTCACAGCTATTTATCCTGTGGCCCTATATTAATTTTATATAGGCAGTTTCTCTCCCACAAGTCCAGCCTCCCTGACAGTGGACCTGCTCACTGGGCTGAGCACTCGGAGCCAGATGGTGCCTGAGGTGTTGGAAAATGATCTATATTTGCATAATGTTCCATCCAAACATCTGCGCTTCTCCTGGGGAGCTGAGGAGGTGATAAAAGAATCATGCTAGAGTCCTGCGGCAGCTGAGTGCCCTGTAGATCTGTGGAAAGTCCACACCATGGCCCAGATGTCTCCCCTCCTCTTCCTCTTTTCCCTCTTTACTATCATCTTTGCCTTTGCAGGAATCCCTCTGTGCCATTTTTCATCCATGCCTTTTGTTTCAGAGTTTAGGTCTTCAGCTGTGGTGATTCAGAAGCCCTCCCTGACTGTGTCTCCAGGAAAGACAGTCACTCTCAACTGTGGCTCCAGCACTGGAGTTATGACCAATAGTCCCTATCCATACTGGATGCCACAGAAATCTGTCCGAGTCCCCAAGAATATTGATTTATGATACAAGCAAGAAACACTGCAGGATGCCAGGATGTTTCTCAGTGTCCTCCCTGGAAGGCGAAGCTGATCTGAAGCTCTTGGGGGCCCAGCCTGAGAATGAGGCTAAGTACTACCACAGGCTACACTACAGTTGTCCTCAGAGGAGTGATAGACCTAGGTATGAAGAACCAATATTTTAACTTGCCCTTAACTGAACCTGTGTATACATATGATCATGTGTACCTGAGTTTTGAATTTGGGTTGATTCTATTCAATTTGAGTTGATGTTAAATAATATTATGAATCTCAATGTTTGGAAACGGAGATAAATATAAACATGAACCCTGGGGAAGGTGATCAGAGGTTTATACAGAGACAGTGAGGAAGGATGTGATGGGCTTCCAAGTACCAAGTAAAGAAGTCACAGAAATCAGGTGGATGGTGGAGCACATTCTGAGTACACACAAAAAACCCTCTGTGAGCAAATACACTGCAGAGTGCGGGTGGGGTATATGAGCACTGGGCAATGTTGTAATGAAATAAGGGTGAGTAAGTTATTCCTCAGCAAAACATTACAGACAGAGTTCCAAACTTCTCACGACATCAGAGAATTCTAATATTCAATTTCTCAACCTGGAATCTGACTGAGAACCATGTTGAAAGAACTTTTAAAACATAAAATTATGCATTTGTGAGTTCAGTGTCCAGAGAACAGATGGTTCTGCACTAGGAAAAGAGGTTGGCAGAAGGGAATAAATTATTATCAGATAATTTGTGTGCCAGGTTGATCTTCATTCTTATAACACATGTGATGCTGTGAGCCCTGCAATTACAAACCTTGGAATCCAGTGTGCTTCCTTTTCTCTACCAATTAGCAAAACAACTAAAGTAGCTAACAGGAAGTAAACCAAAGCACCAATTTATATGAGAATACTGGCGATACCAAAAATGTATACACATTTTAAGAATCATTATCCATGTATTACTTTTAGTTTGCCATAATCAGAAGTGTCTGGATGCTGTTGGTAACCACTTTTATCATCCCTTGTCATTGCAGAAGTCAAAAGTGACTTATTGTCACCTTTTGTTATCTGTATATATTGAGTATTATAATTTTATTACAGTTTTTTTCTTTCCTTTGATACCCTCTGTATTCAAAATCCATTGATTTAATGCATGAGAGAAAAATAAAAATGTATGCATTTTCTAAATCATAAACCAGTGAAGGAATGTAATATTTATATCTTTTGTACTAAGTAGCCACACGTCTTAGGGTGTCATTTATGTATATGTTTGTAACTCCAATTGACAGGATCACTTTTTTGGATTGAGAAAGTAGGGAATATTCACATTATATAGCAATATTTTAAAATACCAGTATCTAAAATCAGTCTATTCTTGTGTGATTAGAAATAGTGACTGGTGAGTTGCAGAGGCCAATTGGGCTCTCAGGTCTTGAGTCACGGGGAAGTGTGTGCCCCCAGCAGAGGGGTCCATACATAGCTGATCAGTAAGAACCATTCCCTCCAATGAGACCAGTCCCCAAGTCTGGATCCTGTGGTAATTATTAGTCACTCAGCAACTGTGTTCTCTTGGGCCAGGCAGAGTCTTCTGAACAGGGGATTTCAAATGGTCTCAGGAGTTGATTCCTCCCAGAGCTCTCCCAAGGGGGGGAAAGAAAACCTTCCATCTTTTCAGTTTGCCATGTGAGTTACATATGTTTTCCTTGACCAGATGCATGGTTGGATGTCAGCAGAGAGAAGACAACACAGACCCCTCAAATGTCAGACTTCAGAAGAAGAGATTCATAAATGTTCAATGCCAGTCACTTATCCCCACACAAGGGTCACTGTGCCCTCCTTTTACAGGCTCTGTGTCAGCAAGCATGTACAGTGTGTACTTTTCCCAGGGTCCTACATGCAGTCTGTGCTCACTTAGCAGCCCCATCATCTGAAAGTCGCAGTCACCTCCTGCACGGGAACAAGTAACAGAGTAGGGTGCATAGTGTTGCCTGTGGCTTCTAGAAGAAGTCTACCGAAGTCTGGTCTAGGAAAAGTCACAGATGGTGATGCCTAGTGGTCTCCAGCCATCAAGTCCACAATGGTTTCCTTCTTTCAGCTCATTCATCTTCCTGGAGTGGTGTGGGCTCCTGTCTGAGGATAATGGTGGTGGTTACTGTTCAGGATGTTCAAGGATCTTAGAACGAATCCAGGGCATCGACCTCCCACAGGGAAATGAGATACAAGACTTCCGTCTGGTCCCCCAGCCTGTTATCTTATGTGACAAACACTCAGACTTGGGGAAATTCCTGAAGTCATCTCTTTCCCTGGCACTAAGAACATGAGTCTCCTCCCTGAATCTGTGACCTTTTATCCAGAAAAAATCTTTTTAATGAACTGTTAGGATAACACATTAAAGTCTGGTAACAGACAACTCAAGGAGAAAGTGCTTGCTTGCTTGCTTTCCTTAGTATTTATTTACTTATTTTAAAAAGTGTCTCTCTCCATCACCCAGGCCAGAGTGCCTGAGTAAGTGAAAACAAAGGCGTGCTATACCACCTTTGGCTAATTGTTATTTTATTTATTTACTTTTTTGTATAAACAGAATCTCACTATTCTGCCAAGGCTTGTCTCAAAAAACTTTTGTTCTCAAACAATCCTCCTGTCTTGGTCCCCTAGAGCACTGTAATTACAGGTGTGAGCCATCAAACCTAATAGGAAAAGTTTTTGTTCTTCCCAGATCTCTGATAATGTGGTCTTGGTGTGTAATTGCATCCATGTCTTAGCACAGGTTTTGGGTTAAGAGTGAGAGTGGTCGCCATATCATCCAGAAGAAAGATGTTGATGCTTGTGGAACCAATGAAATATTCATATTTTATATGAGTAAAACAGAAAACATGATACTGTGCACATCCCTGCACATGTTACCGCCTAAGGCAGCCACCTGAATTCTGTAGATTTTGATGAATGTCCAGAAATGGAGAAAAGAAACTTTCCCTAGAATTGATGATTAAGACACTACACTACACAGCACACACACCAACACACACACACACACACACACACACACACACACACACACACACAGATAAATGCACAGTTTTGAGTATATATGAATGAAACAGAAAACATGATACAGAAGAGATGTCTGCATTCTTTATTCACTGCAACATTATTCACAAAAGTTGAGATCAGGAAACAATTTATATATTCATGAATGGATGGATATATAGAGAAAGTACAGTTCCACCTATGTAAAGCATCTAAAATAATCAAATTCATAGAAATGAAGAGTGGAATGAGGAATGCCAAAAATGGAGAAGAGAAAAGGGGAGTAGCTTTTCTAGAACTATGGAGGTTTAGTTATGGAAAGTGAACAAGGTCTAGAGATATGCTGTACACCATTGTGATTAAAGTTAACAACACTATTATGAATGCTAGTGGGAGCTAATTTTTTACCCTTTCTTCAAAGGGATACATCTGTGCGAATCATTGCATCCCTTTTTCCTTGAAAATGTCAGTAACACTGAAGTAGTGAGAGTAAGGCTCTGCTTTCACTTTGACCATTGAAAAACTGGACACGGCTGGGCACGGTGACTCAAGCCTATAATCCCAGCACTTTGGGAGGCTGAGGTGAGAGGATTACCTGAGTCCAGGGATTTGAGACTAGCCTGGGCAACTTGGTGAGACCTTGTCTCTACAATAAATCAAAAATTAAGCCAGACTCGATGGCTCAGCCTGTAATCCCAGCACTTTGGGAGGCCGAGGTGTGTAGATTGCCTAAGCCCATGGGTTTGAGCCCAGCCTGGGCAACTTGGTGGACTTCGCCTCTACAATAAATAAATAAATAAAAATTAGCTTTGCGTGGTAGTACCCACCTGTCGTTCTGGCTACTTAGAAGGTTGAGGTGAAAGGATCTCTGAAGTCTGGCAGGCCGATGCTGGGGTGGCCATGAGCATGTCACTACACTCCAGCCTGTGGAACAAGGTTCAAAAATATAACATCCTGTCATATCGAGGACCAGGAAAAACACAATTTAATCATGGAAGAGAATCAGCACACATGAATGTGATAATAACTCAGATGCTGAAATCATGTATCAGAGTTTTAAAGAAATAAGCACCTCTCACAGAAACAAAGATGCGAGTATCACATGTTTTCACTCATATAATGGACCTTGAACATCCAATGTAATACTATAAGAAAATGACTGACAGTAGTGGGAAACTATGGCGGGGGGAGGGAGATGGGATTAACGGTAGCAAATATCTGTCTGGGGACGGGAAACACCTCTTATCAACAAGGGTGCCTGAACTAAACGTATTTGTATAACTAACCCTTAACTGTACCCCACAATATCATAATAAAAATAATTAATTAATTAATTATTTTAAAAAGAAATAAGCAAAAAATTCCCTTGAGAAATAAATGTAACACTATTGAAACAAAGAGAAAAGGAGAAAATAAATTAGTAATGAGACAAAGGCAATTAATCTAATTTGATTTGGGCAAAATTTAAGTGGAAAATATAAAAATGTTCATTTGTATAAAAAAGAGGGCTACATTAACTTACTAATAATGTCTCTGTCAGGCTCGGTGGCTCAGCCTGTAATCCCGTGCCTTTGGGAGGCCGAGGTGAGTGAATTGCCTGAGCCCGCGGGTTCAAGACCCACATGGGCAACTTGGCGAGACCTCATCTCTACCATAAATCAAAATCAGCCGGGCTTCGTAGCACGTGCCTCTAATTCCAGCTACTCGGGAGGCTGAGGTAGAAGGATCGCCGGAGCCCAGCAGGTCGAGGCTGCAGTGGCCGGGAGCAGCCACTGCACTCCAGTCTGGGCGACAGAGCGAGACTCCAACTCAAAAAAAAAAAGTTCCAATTATTTTCCTCTTGGGAATGTCCCTAGCAGGAGGACTGTGGGTCCTCTCAGGAGTGAACAAGACCTAAAACACTATCTTGTGTTCACATCTATGGTCTCTGAGTACATGCTCACTGGGCTGAGTTAGAGGGAAAGCAGGTGTTCCCTCCCAAGAAACAAATCAGAGTCTAACCAGGTTCCTATGCTAGCTTCACAGAGAACCAATTTACTGAGGCGGTAGTGACTACAGTAAATAAAGGTTTTAAATGTTGCAAGGAAGACAAGAGGGAGATGGGAGATATTTCTCAATTCCACCTCCTCAATAATGTCTAGTATTTGGTTTTGAATATAATTTGACAGGCTGGAAACTAAGGAGTGGACACTACTGAATGGTTGGGATAGAGTATTGGGTGATGTCTTAACCATCTTCTATCATAGAGCCATTGTAGTCAGGACAGGTTGACTCAGCTCCATGTTATAGGTAACAGATATGGGTGGGGTCAGTTGAAACACTAACATGCAAATTCTGGAAAAATATCTCAGGTAATTTGTACAAGAGCAATTGGGAAGTTAGAAGTCTTGTGACCCCTAGAGACTTCCAAGCAGATATTATGGCTGTTAACCATTGACCTCTGCCTATAGCTTACAGACAGCTGTGAGGGAGGGCAATCAAACTCCTGGAAAACATCAGGGAAGCCTGCAAGACCTTAACATCATTGTTCAAAAGACAATAAGTTCATCAATCTCATGAGCAGCTTTTCCCAGGAGTAAGACATGAAGCTACTTATAGTGACTGCTTTCTAGTAAAGTGATCATGTGAGAACAATCATGAAAGGGGGAGAGCTAGATTAGAAACAGAACTTAGAAACATTGATTTGTTATCCCTTAAGTTATGCTGGCAACTTGATAGAACTCGGATCTTTTCCACAACTTTTTGCCCCCTGGCACTGTTTTATTAATAATTGTATGTGGTTGGTTTCACTTCTAGCAGTTCAGCCTCACTGATAGTGGAGTTGCTTCCTAGGCTGAATACTCAGAATCTGATGATGCTGTAAGTATTAGAAAAGGATCCACCTTTGTATAATGACCCAATCAAACAACCTGCCCATCTCCTAGGGAGCTGAGGAGGAGATCAAAGTATCATCCCAGTCTCCAGTAGCAGCTGATGTCCCTTGAGCTCCTCGGAAATTTCACACCATTACTTGATGCCTCCCATTCTCTTCCTCCATTCCTTTTTTACTCTATTCTAATGTTCTGGAAAAAACAGAGACAGAGCCTTTATGGAACAACTTTCCATGCCATCATTCAAGAAAATTCCCTTATCTGTTTCAGTTGGGTTTGGGGGGGAAAAATTCCCCAAAATGAGAATAGAGAATTTTTCCCCGCAAGTCCAACACTGGGGCAAAACAACCCCCAAGACACATAACAAATTCAAACCAAACAAAAAGTTTTTGGCAAAAAAAAAAAATCCTGCTTGGCCCGGGCCCCCGGGAGGGAAAAGGGGCCCAAAATCCCCGGTTACCTGGAAAAAAGCTGAGAATACTGGGAGATTTACACTACAGAAATCCTGAGAAGATACAGAGAGCTTGGAACCTACCAAAAGTTCCTTCACAGGATAAAAAAATCATCAGATCAAGAATAACCTAACCAGGGAAATTTAAATTATTTAAAAGAAGGGAAAGGGGAAATTAAAATTTTCCCCGTTTGGTCAAAATTAAATTTTTAAAGAATGGGTTACCAAACCATTGTTCCCGACAAAGAAACACTTTAAAAAGTAAATTTAAACATTAGGGGAAAAAGAAAAAGGAACAAATTTTCCAAGAGTTTTCAAAAAAAAAGGGAAAAAATACTTTTCATTTTTAAAATTACATTAAAAAAAGTAAAAAAAAAAAAAAATAAGTTTTAAGAACTTTTCCCAAAAGTTATAAGAACTCTAAGATATATGAAAACCCCCTCCCCCACTTCAAAAGTGACCTTGAAAAAAGTGAAATGGTAAACGCAAACACTGGAAAAATGGACAAAAGAATGCCAAAAGGGTTTAAAAACAAACCCGGAAACAAAATAATACTTTTTTTTTCAAGAAAAAACCCATGGTCAAAAAGGGAAAGGACATAACAAATCAAAGTAAGAGGATGAGAAACAATTTTCAGGTGAATGGAACACAAAAGAAAGGAGGAGTCGCGATCCTAATTTCAGACAAAATACCATTTAAGCTATCAAAAATTTAAAAGATAGAGAGGGCCACTACATAATAATAAAAGGTTCACTCCATCAACAAGAAATATCTATCCTAAACATATATGCACCCAACATAGGTGGTCCAACTTTCATAAAACAACTTCTAGGAAAACTAAAGAAAGATATTGACTCTAACACCATCATAACTGGGGACTTTAATACCCCACTCACAACCTAGACAGATCATCAGTACAAAAAATCAGCAATGAGATCCGGAAGCTCAATGTAACTCTTGACCAAATGGGCTTAATTGATACCTATAGAACACTCCATCCAGAGACCACAAAATACACATTTTACTCATCACTACATGGAACATATTCTAAGATTGGCCATAAATCAAGCATAAGTAAATTTAAAAGGACGGAAATTCTTCCATGCACCTTCTCAGACCACAGGGGAATAAAAATAAACATTAACACCAACAAGGTCGCCCCAAAACCACAAAGACGAGGACATTAAACAGCATGATGCTAAATAACTCCTGGGTCAATGATGACATCAAAACAAAGATCAAAAGATACCTGGAAACAAAGGAAAATGAAGAAACATCTTACCAAAATCTCTGAGACACCATAAAAGCTGTAGTAAGAGGGGAATTTATATCCCTACAAACAGACATGAAGAAAATGGAAGGCTCACAAATTAACAACCTAACAAGCCTCCTAAGGAAGCAGGAAAAGCAAGACCACAAAAACCCTAATTTCAGCAGAAGAATCCAGATCACCAAAATAAAAGCCCAAATCCAGGACATAGAAGACAAAAAGACAATACAAAAAAATTACTGACACAAAAAGCTGGTTCTTCAAAAGGATAAACAAGATCGATGGTCCCCTAGCTAGACTGACCAAGAAAAAAAAGAAAAAACCCAAATAAGCATAATGATAAACACAAAAGATGAAGTCACATCTGACCCTGAAGAAATACAAAAGATTATTAGAGACTACTACGTACACTTGTATGGAAACAAACTCGAAAACCTTAAGGAAATTGAGGACTTTCTGACATCACACAACCTACCTAGGTTGGAACAAGAAGAAATCGAGACCCTAAATAGACCAATAACAATCAAGGAAATCAATTGTGTAATAAGAAAACTACCTACAAAAAAAAATTCCCTGGTACAGATGACTTTCAAGCAGAATTCTATAACACATTCAAGGAGGAGCTGATACCAATCCTACTGAAGGTATTCCAGGCGACTGAAAAAGATGGAACTCTCCCCATATCATTTTACAAAGCCAACATCACATTGATACCCAAACCAAGTAAAGATCCAACAAAGAAAGAGAACTACAGGCCAATATCTTTGATGAACATAGATGCTAAGATTCTCAACAAGATCCTAGCAAACCAGATTTAACAATACATTCAAAAATCATCCATCATGACCAAGGAGGCTTCATACCGTGATGTAAGGCTGGTTCAACATTCGTAAAACCATAAATGTAATTAAATACATCAACAGATGTCAAAACAAAAACCACATGATTATATCATTAGATGCAGAAAAAAATTTTGATAAAATCCAACACCCCTCCTTGATTAAAACCCTCGAACATCTAAGCATATGGGGAACATACCTCAAAATAGTAAAAGCCGTCTACGAGAAACCCACAGCCAGCATACTCCTAAATGGACAAAAATTGGACCCATTTCCCCTGAAAACTGGAACAAGACAAGGATGCCCACTCTCACCCCTCGTGTTCAACATACTATTGGAAGTCCTGGCTTGAGCAATCAGAGAAAGAAGGCAAACAGGGGTATCCAAATAGAAAAAGAGGAAGACAAGTTATCTCTGTTTGCAGATTATATGATTGTGTACCTTGAAAACCCAAGAGAATCTGTCAAAAACCTCCTTACACTGATAAAGGCCTTTGGCAAAGCCTCAGGATACAAAATAAATGTGCAAAAGACAATCGCATTTCTTTACACCAATAATAAACAAACAGAAACCCAAACAGAAACCCAAATAAAAAGCACAATTCCATTCACAATTGCCACAAAAAAAATGAAATACCTTGACATCTTCCTAACCAGAGATGTGAAAGATCTTTACAATGAAAACTACAAAACACTGCTCGAAGAAATCAAAGATGACACAAACAAGTGGAAAAATATCCCATGCTCATGGATCGGAAGAATCAACATTGTGAAGATGTCCATCTTACCTAAGGCAATCTACAAATTCAATGCAATACCCATCAAACTACCAGCAACATTCTTCTGAGACCTAGAAAAAGCAACTCAGGAATTCATATGGAGACACAAACGTCCAAGAATAGCCAGAACAATCCTCAGAAAAAAAAAAAAAACACACAGCAGGTGGTATCACATTACCAGATTTCAAACTTTACTATAAAGTACAATCATCAAAACAGCTTGGTATTGGTATGGGAACACGTGTACAGATCAATGGAATAGAATTGAGATTCCAGAAGCAAAACCTCAATTTCTCAACCAACTCATCTTCGACAAAGCCTCCACTACCTACCACTAGAGAGAGGAGAACCTATTCAGTAAATGGTGCTGGGAAAACTGGCTGACCACATGCAGAAGATTGAAACAGGATCCCTATCTATTCCCATACACAAAAATTAACTCTAAATGGATCAGAGACCTAAATGTAAAACTTCAAACCATAAGAACCTTAGAAAATGAAGGACATACCCTCATGGAAATCAGAACTGGCATCCATTTCCTCAACAAAACCCGAAACCCACAGGTCATAAGAGAAAAGAGAGACAAGTGGGACCTTATTAAACTGACAAGCTTCTGCAAAGCCAAAGAAACCATCAAGAGAGCAGGGAGACAGCCTACAGACTGGGAAAAAGTATTCACCAACACCAGGGCTGACAAAGGCTTAACATCTTTGATCTACAAGGAACTCAAATGTGCTGAAAAGAAAAAAACAAACAACCCCATTATAAAATGGGCAAAAGATATGAACAGACACTTCACAAAGGAAGACATCTGAGCAGCCAACAGACACATGAAGAAATGTTCAACCTCACTAATCATCAGGGAGATGCAAATCAAAACCACACTGAGATACCACCTAACAACTCAAAAAATAATAGCTGCTGGAGAGGGTGTGGCGAAAAGGGAACACTTCTACACTGTTGGTGGGAGTGTAAACTAGTGCAACCTCTGTGGAAAGCAGTGTGGCAATTCCTAAAAGCTCTAAATATCAACTTCCCATATGACCCTGCAATCCCCTTACTGGAAATATATCCTGAAGAACTCAAATCACTCTATCAAAAAGTTACCTGCACACGTATGTTTATCGCTGCATTGTTCACAATAGCAAGAACCTGGAAGCAACCATGCTGTCCATCAAAAGAGGACTGGATTAAAAAAATGTGGTACATATACACAATGGAATACTGCGTAGTCATAAAAAATAACAAAATTATGAATTTCACAGGAATCTGGATGGAACTAGAGTCTATAATACTGAGTGACCTCTCACAGAAACAAAGATCTGAGTATCACATGTTCTCACTCATATAGTGAACCTTGAACATCCAATGTAATACTATAAGAAAATGACTGACAGTAGTGGGAAAATATGGCGGGTGAGGGAGATGGGATTAACGGTAGTAAATATCTCTCTGGGGACAGGGAACCACCTCTTATCAACAAGGGTGTCTGAATGAAACTTATTTGTATACCTAACCCTTAACTGTACCCCACAATATCATAATAAAAAATATTGATTATAAAAAAAGAAGTTCTCTAACAGTGTTAGAGGAAACATGGCCATACCCTGTGGTTTTTGAACCACTATCCTCCAGAATTGTTTTACAACTAGTTTCTGTCATTTTACTATATACCTGCTTGGTTCTCAGGGGTCTCCCCCAGGGGGCAAAGGTGACCTCAAGATCCCAGGGTTTCTGTTTGAAAGAAGGCTGAGTAATACTGCAGGTTACACTACAGAGGTGCTGAGAAGAGTGACAGACTGAGATGGAGAGTACCAAGACACGAACTTGCTCTTAACTGACCAGGGTACACATATAACCAGGTGGCATCAGGATCATATGACCAGTTACCTGAAGTCTCAGGGAAATTTAATGTTGATTATTCAGAGAGAATGGTGAAAGTGTGAATCTGAATTGATTTATTTTCCAGTTTGGGTACAAAAGTTGAAATTTTTAATGAATGGCTTAGAAAGAATTGTTCCAGACAATATAAATATTCTGTAATAAAAAAGACATAATATTGGTTGGATAATATTTAGGGATAAACTAAAATATATTTTAGAGAGACAAATAATTTCCAGTGATGTAGTTTTCAGCTAAGAACAAAAGGAAAGAACATTCTGTTTGCATTTTGCTAAATTTGTATTAGATTATAGTTAAATAGTATTGCATAAATTTTTAAAATATTAAAAATAATATAGTTTTATCAGATTACTTTTTCCAAATGTTATGGGCTAATTTTGTCTCTAAAGAGTATATGTAAAAGTCCTAACCTCCCACACTTCAGAAAGTGACTTCATTAGAAAAATAGCATGCTAGCATATGTAATAGTTCGTCAGAGCATTCTGGAATTAGATGGACTTTTAATCCAGTATGCCTGATATTAAGTTAAGGAAACAACCATGAGAAGACAAGGAGACTCAGAGTGATCTTTGTTTTAAAATAGAAGCATAGAATAAAGTTATTCAGTGGTCAGACAAGGACCACCAGAGATCATAAGCAAACCACCAGCAGCCAGGAAGAATTAAGAAAGAATTTCTCTAACAGTGTTAGAGGGAACATGGCCATACCCTGTGGATTTTGAACTACTATCCTCCAGAATTGTTTTACAACTAGTTTCTGCCATTTTACATTGTATGACCACAGTTATTACTGTGACTGTTCAATGAAACAAATATGCCAATCATTGTAATTATTTTTGTATTTTATATTTTTTCTCCTGATTGTTCAATATTTCCAAAAATAAGGCTACACATGTCTTCATATTATATCTTTTATACACTTTATTGAAATTAAATTACATTAAAATAAGAAGTTTATCTTATTATTAAAAACATTCTAGTAATTTCTGTAATCTTGTGATGTCAGGAATAGCTGCCGTTTTCCATGGAAAGAACTAGTTACATTATTATTGACATTTAATGAGCAAAATGGGGAAACAGTAAGTTAGTTTGTTGTGCAAGTTGTTTGAATGCAGAATAAAATAAAGCATGAGCATCAATTCCCAAGCAAACACACCAGTGCACATTTTACACTATTGCTTTTTTATTGTTAATAAAATTTTTGTATGTAAAATACAGCTTAGGTGTATTTTAAACTTAGGTGCTGAATCAGTGGGTTTGGTTAAGACCTGACATTTCTCATTTCAAACAAACTCTCTGCCCATAAAATCCAACTGTATATTTTAATTTCATCAGATCCACAAATAGTATAAAATAGTAAGGAAAGTCATTTGCCAATTAAAAAAAAATCTCTGGCAGAGAAAATTAGTTTTTGACTAATGAGAAAACTAGCGCTCTAAGCAAGAAGCCTACCAGAGAGGACAGTTTCAAAGTTGCAAAAAGATCAATCAAACAAAACCAAACATCTACAACTAATGAAAAACAAAAACAAAACTCTCCTGCATCTCCTCAGTATCTTCAAAAACATAAACTATCCTCGACTTCTCCTCTACTTTATTACCATTTTATAACCTTTCTCTACATTTTTTGTTTCTCGTTTTATTTCTACAACTCTACTCTCTCATAATTGCCTCATCAATTATCAAGATTTTTATTTTATTTTTTGTCAGAAAAGTCTCAAATATTGTTAAATCTTTTATTGGTGTTAACATGTACAGCATTTTCCTTTTTCTGAAAATTTTATATTTTAGTTCAGAGAAGTCTCAAATCCATTGAAAGTTTGTTTTGTTTTGTTTTGTTTCATTCTCAGCAAATACTGGTTTAATTTACACTCTGGCTTTCTTTTCATTCTCCAGTTCACCACTGAACCACATAATTTAGTCTCCCAAGCACTCACCTCTCAGTCCAAAGTATCCACCAACTGAAGAATCAAGTATAAAGAGAAGAGTTGTCCTCGTGGAACGAATATGCAATGATCCAACTAAAAACGCACTGAGACGAGGTAAGAATCTTCTCTGAGGAGAGACCTCATTCTGCCCTTGAGGTAGCAGTGGACAGTGGTCAAGGCCCCAGAAGAAGCAGGAGTCTGTCAGTACTGGTTGGCATCTGGTCACAGACGTGGCAGGTCTGGGCCTGGACAACAGGGGGCAGAGTGGGGCTGCCACTGAGGGCTCTCTGTAGCTCTCACCAGGAAAACCAAACACCTGACCATGCGGTCTTTGCTCAAAAATTTCTAACATCAGAAGCTGGATCCTGTCTAGGCCTCTGGAGAGCCTCAGGCCAGATCTAGCCAGTCCAAACTCCATTACCCCAGAAAAATGACACTCAGCTATTGGAGCTGCACTCAAGCCAAGATAGAGGTGGGTTGGGCAGAAGAAGAAAAGTGCATTTACATGAATGGCTCTTCTATCTCCATGGAGGCTAGAGGAAGATAAGAGAGCCGAGAAGTGTGGAAACCTCAGCAGAGCTCTGGGCTGTCTGCACCATGACCTGGACCCCATTCCCCCTTCTCAACTCCTCCTTCACTACAAATGTCAGCATGATCCTCAGTATCATAATCCTCCAGCTCCCTGACACCACAATCCAACCACATGCCAGAAATGTCCTTCCTTCCTTTCCTATCTCCAGGACATAACCGGTGTCCACGTTTTCAGGGTTTCTTTTCCTGTATGTAGTGATTCAGCTGCCCTCTACACCTGCCTTCCTGAGAGCCTGAGCCAAAGCTCATCTGTTTTCTAAGCAGTGGGCCCAGCACCTTGAACATTACATGATATCAGCAGCAACCAAGGAAAGACCCTTGGTATGTGATGTATGTTAACAGTGATGAAAGCTATGGCAAGGGAGATGGGATACCCAATTACTTTTGCGACTTTAGCTCTGGGGCTGACTGCTACTTAACCATCTTCAAAATCCAGTCTGAGGATGAAGCTGACTATGTCTGTGATGCAGATCATAGCACTGCTGTGCCATATTGGTAAAGAAGAATAACCCAGATGGATGGGGAAGCAGAACAAATACTGTTTCCTCTATCACTACAAAGGCTGTTATATAGTCCTTGGAAAAGTGACTGGTGTCCTGACAGTCAGACTTTTTTCTTTTCATTTTACAAAGAGCTTCCTGCCAAGAGGACTATTTACTCCAAAAAGACTAGGCCTCAATCCTAGGCCCTGTGCTGACTGATGAGACTCAGTAGATATGTTCTCTCTGGTTTGGCAGAGTTCACTGAGCTGAAACTATAAATGGTCTCAGCAGATGCTTCCTCTGAATGCTGTCACAAGAGGGAAAGGAAACCTTTCTCTCTCCCTTTGGTCTGCAGTGTGAGTTCTATGTGTCTTATCTTGACAAGGTGCAAGGCTGGGTGTCAACAGAGCAGCTTGTCCTACTGTTTCAGCTCTATTTCAGCAGTGATGTGTCCCATGTGTCCTTCTATGGTTCTGCACATTGTCTGTGTTCACTCAGCATCCCCATCATCTGGAAGTCACAGTTACCTCCTCCTGAACTGGAGTGAACAGCAGAGTTGACTCAACAGTGTGGCCTGGTCTCACCAGCTCCCAGAATACATTCCAGAATGGAAAACCTGCTGGTCCTTGACTCTCACATCCACAATGGTCCTCTTCCTCCTAGTCTGGTCAGTTATTCTCCTGAAATGTTCTGGCTGTTATGTGAGGATGACAGTGGTGGTTACTGTTCAGGATGTGGAAGAATCCTAGAACTAACCCAGGGCACCTATCCCAAAGCAAAATGAAGCAAAATCCTCCTGTCTAATCACTCAATCTTTCACCTCATGTAACCAACACCCGACTCATGGGAAATTCTTTCAGTGAATCCTCCCTGTGAAACCAAGAATATGAAGTCCTTTCCTGAATCAGTGAATTTTTATCCAGGCAATCTTTATATCAAGTTATTAAAATGAAGCTTTGCAGCATGGACATTACCTCACAGGCTGTCAGCTCAAGGGAAAAAACTTTTATTTTCTTTCTTCTCTTTCTTTGTTACTTTCCTTGCCCTTCCTTGCCTTTCCTTGTCTGTCTGTCTTTCTTTCTTCCTTCCTTCCTTCCTTCTTTCCTTCTAAATTTTTTATTTTAAAGAGGTGGTATACAATTCAGGCTTAGATATTAGATACAAAAATGTTCATTATGCAGGTATCCTTGTTAATAAGGTTTGTCCCACTGTTGGTAGTTCCCCATTACTGCCAATCCCTTTCTTTTTTCTTTTCTTTTCTTTTCCTTTTTTTTTTAGCTTATCATCTATTTGGTTCTTTATTTTAAGTTTTTTTATTTTAAAGATGCGGGGTACAATTCAGGATTAGGTATACAAATATTCATTATGCCTGTACCCTTGCTGATGAGGTGTGCCCCCCACTCTCTTCTGTAATTGTGAAAGCTCTAAAATGAAACTGAGATCCAGGGCTCCTCCCTACTGCCAAGCCTACTGGTGCCATTGAAACTTCCAATGATAAAGGGGCCAAGTTTGTTCTGCCACATGCTGAGCAGAGCTACCCAGTGTGAGACTGGGTATTTGTTGCAGGGCTGGGTGAGTTGGCAGCAGCTACAAAGCCAGGAATAGAGCTGGAGTGGTACAAATTCTCACTGAGCACTGGCAATTCAAGAGAAAGTGGTGGTAATGAACACCATAGCAAGTATCTTGCTGCTCCAGGATGGGGGGCCTGAAGCAGAGTTTGAGGCTGGAGCTTGAGCTGCCAGATTTCCACAATGGATGCCATTGTCAAGGTGTGGGGTTCATGCTGCTGCCCATGAGGGACCCCCAAATACAAATTAGGCAGTGACTCCAGGGTGAATGGCAGTCTCAAAGTGTAGGAAGCTGGGGGTGTCCCTTGCTGAGGCTATGATGTTACTGGGGGTGAGGTGTCATAAGGATCTGGGCAGATGAGAAGATGCTCCCACTGGAGCCAGCAGGAGGTTCCAGAATGAAAGTCTGGGAAAGGGTGTTGTAGCCATGGGGTGGCCCCAAATCAGTGACTTCTTTTGGAATCAATCCTGCAGATGTTATGGCTGAGGGGCTGGAACTGACTGTAGATGCAGTGATTGGTAGGAGATGGGGGCACTAAACTCTCTGTGCGGAGGGACTGTGAGAGAAGAAAACAAAAATTGAACACATCTATGTTGGGGACTCCCTTCTGTGTTTGCTGGGAGGCAACCTTAAGCTGTGGCCGAGGTCCTAGAACAGACCTCAGATGTCCAGGTCAGCCCTAGTCTGGGTAAGTCCTCTCTGCTCCACTTTCCCAGAACCTTGATCTTTGTTTCTGCTTTCTCATGTATGAACCACTGTGTCCTAAGGTCTTTCTCCCTACCTGTGCTGATTCAGCTGACCTCATGCTCTGCAGCTCCGGGAACTTCTGTGAGACTAACCTGTGCCCTCAGCAGAGGACTAGGTAACGATAACTCTGAGACCATGTGGTACCAGCAGATGTTAAGGAGCCCTGTTCAGGTTATCCTGGGCTCCACAAATACATAGCTGGAATTTGGAATGCTCAACATCTTCTTTGGATCCAAAGGGGTTAATGTGGGGAGTCTGCACATCTCTGGGCTTCAGCCTGAGGACAAGGATGACTATTACTGTGAAACATGTAAAGGAGCAGTGGTATATAAACAATGGTCCAAATCCAGGAGGAAGTGAGACTAGACCACCCCCCTCTGTTTTCCCTGCCTGCTGTAGTCACTGCTACGATGCCTGACACCAAGTCATACTCAGGGGGTGACTTCTGTTTTTGATTTTTCAGCCAGAACCTGTTTTCCTAGGACATGCAGTTGTGAAAATCTCCTTTCCTTATTCCTTAGTTATGATGTTAATTTCACACTTTGTTCATAATTTCTCACCCTGCTCATATCTACGGTGGCACCAATCAAGCTCAGTATTCCTCCAGGAGGATGATAGATGAGGGAAAAGGTGGTGATTCCACCAATGCCAAGTCTAGAGGCAAGGCCTGACTTGGAGATATGTAGATAGTCTGAGAGCTTCTGGAAGGTCTCTGGGTCCAATGCAACAAGCCCAGCTTCACTGACCAGCTCCAAGAGAGAAGCCGCTTTCCCTACAAGTTCTCACTTCAGCCCGTCTCTGGGAACAGTTTTTCCCTCTTCTGGTCCAGCAAAAGCAGGTCTCATGGCTTCAGGGTTGTTAGGCAAAGAGAGTCTTCTCGACAGTGAGAGGGATTGTGTCTTTGACCTCCCAGTGTCCTGTAATATACACACTCTCTTGTACCCCAAGCTCATCTACTGTTCTTGCTGAGACTTCAAAGTGACTGAAGACACTCAGGCATAAGGGGATTTCTCAAATGAAGAAGATCCATGTCACAGAGTATTGAAGGAGCAGTAGAGGCCTATAGGGAAAATGTGTTCCCACCCTGGGCTTTCAGGAAGCAACTCGGGATACAGTGCCATTGCCTGGTCTCCCCTCTTCGTCCTTATCTGCACAGGTAATAGAAGGAGTTTGGAAAGGGCTCTTGTGGAGAACCTTCACTGCTTCTCTTTCCAACCCCCTGGTACAGAGTTGAGTCATTTTGCTCACTTCAAATACAAGTGAAAGTCAGGCAGAACAGTCTGTGGGTGACTCCATATTCCTTTTCAAGGTAGCTTGACCTGACCTAGCCTTGACTGCTCTCCAACTGGAGAGTTGCCTCAAGTTCTCCTTATTTCTCCAAATGCCATTAGCTCTGATTCTAGTATTGGCTTTCAGATCTCCCTGAACAGCTAGCGTCTTTATCCCTTTACTCCTCTTTGTACAGCTTCTCACTCATTTAAATTGTTTAACAATAGAAAATTAGGGAATACCCCTCCTGGATTACAACCCCAAATTCACCCAGTTTTCTGGCCCAGTCCACCTCCCCTCTCATGAGGGCATGAGAATAATGAAGAACCATGAACCTTGCTGAGTCCCTTCTTGCTAACGTCTCCAATAAACCCAGATTGGTGTTGACACCAGGAGACACTGTGCTGTTGCACTTTCATGTGGTGTCTGATGAGGACAATTGCTCCTCCTGAATATGGTGTTTGGGGCACATGGTGCTGCTGAGCTGCTCTGGGAAGAGAGACACCCCATTGGGTTGGTGGACAACTTGCCTAGTTGGGGTTGTTTGTGACCATATGGTGTTGGCTTTATGATGAGAATCATAGAAGCCCTGGACCCTCAGGAGTATTAAGGAATATTGTTTAGAGAGCAGATCTGGTGTCTCTCTCTCTCTCTCTCCCTCCTCATGATTATAGAAGCTATTTTGATCCCTGTACAGACCCCTCTCCTCATGTCTGAAGCTTACTGGTACTTTTGATCAGAAGTCTGCCATCATGCAATATTCTGTTCAGGGGATAATTGTAAGACTATCAGGACCATATACCATCACAGAGAAAACTTTTCTGGGGCATGAATACAAGCTGGAAACCCCAAATAAGTCCATCTGGTTCTATTTTCTGACAATTTGTTGTGTAGTCTGTTGGTGTCAATATCCTGGTAAGGAGAAAGAACTTTTCTCCACTTCAGTCATTGTCCTGACTTGTGGAATGCAGAAGGAGATGACACAGGAGGTGACTTCAAATGGAAGGAGGTCCCAACTATGCTCTTCTATCTGAGAGTTCAGGGCAATATGATAGAGTTCGGGATCTCTATTTTTCTTGCTGCAGAGACAAGGGACTAGAAATGTGAATCCGATTTTCATCTAGAATTGAAATAGGTCTTCCAAAATGACAACCTAGAAAACACACTTTTTTGTGGTAGAATGAGATATCTGACATTAATCATAATATATGTGACATGTTACAAATTATAATTTGTAAGTTATTACAGAATTTTCTATTTTATTGCAATAGAATGCTTCTGGCATAGTAAGATGTAAACGGGGCTAGGACTCAAATGGGAAAAAGTTTTGGTTATTTTGCTAACCTCTGCAGGTGCTCATGCCCTTTGGAATTTTATGAATCAAACTTAGCACCATCAGAGGGCTCCTGCCTGTTCAGAATTGTGCTAGATTAGACTAATCAGGGACTGGAGTGAGGAACTAAATTTTACCTTAAGAAACTACGTCAAATCATGGGGCTGAATAGAGTTTGTAGTTTATATCTGGGGAAAGGAAAGGATTCTAAAGTGCAAGGTGTGACTTTACTTTATAATCACGGTAACATGAGCAATACCAAAAGTCTCATCATAAACCATGCTTGTGTGGAGGGGGCACAACACATGACACAGTTTTATTAGGACACTGGAAGTCAGACAGGCTTTGTTTCTGATCACTGAGATAGAATGAGAATGAGACCAACCTGTGATTACCCTGGTGTTTTTGTCTGAGTCAATTTCCAGACCAAGTGGTAAGAACAGACTTGTTTCACACTGCTTGTTTCAAATATCATAGCTGAAGTGGCCAGCATACGTGGGGCAGAGAAAGAAAGAACAGAGAACCAGAGAGAAAGGGCTCCACATGACTGCACAAGGCCTTGAGCCTCTTGTTGCATCTTAACTTGCACAAAACATCACATATAACTCAAAAACTGCTATTAAAGAAATAACACAGATGAATAGAAACCATAGCAACTACCAGAGCGTATAGGACTGGAAGATATCTGATTTTTAAGCTCCCAAATGAAGAAGCCATGTTGAACATGGCAACTGAACTTGTACTAGCACTACAATGCGCATACCATGTAGTATCTATTAGAACAGCTAAAACAATTCTTAAAAACAACCCTCTAAAAAATCAAGCTGAAATACACTCACAATTTCAGAATAGAACAAAGCAATGTTCAAAGAAAGGCCACAAACCTATAAATTTGTAACATAATATTCAAATCTTCCAAACTGGATAATGAATTAATGAGCAATTTAAAAAGCAGTACAATAAAATTCATATCCTAGATAAAAATCAATCTATTTCAATGCCCCTGAAATTATAGATAATTTAACTTAAAGAGAAAAACTTGAAAATGGTTATCATAAATATGCTCAAAGAGCTAAAGATAACAAAAATCAAATTAAAATAATATAAGATAAAGAACATAATCCATTGGTATTTCCAGAATTTAAAAAATGCAGTATCTGAAGCAAAATATGCCTTGATGGTCATGAGAATATATTAGAAATGACAGCATAAATGTGCACAAAACCTGAACACATATAAGAAGACTGTTCAAAATATGAAAGAATCACAAAAATGAGAAAACATCCAATCTAATTTAAAAAGTAGGAAAAAGAACTAAACCGACTCCGTATTAAAAAATGTACAAAGAGATACAAAGATACAGCATATGGAAAGATGTTGGACATATTACATCTCTGCAGAACTTTAAATTATGACAAGGAGACACCACAAAACTTCTATCTGAGTGGCTAAATAAGGAACTGACAACAGTAGATGTTCTTAGCATGTGGAACAACAGAAATTCTTGTTCATGGCTGTTAGCTGTGAAAAATATTAGGATCATTTTGAAAGATGGACCGGCAATTTATGACAAAGTTAAATTAATTCTTAATATACAGTTCAGAAAATACAATCCTAGGTACTTACCTAAATGAGTTCTAGTGTCACACTAGAACCTCCACACACTTATTTACAGCTTCTTTATTAATGATTATCAAAGCTTGAAAGCAAGCAATAGGTAAATGGATGTACAAGCCCTGGTGATCCACACAAAAAATAATGTGCAATAAAAAGGAGTTGTCAGACCACAGACATGCATGGAGGAAGCTTACATGCATATCGCTTAATGACTGAAGCAAATATGTAAAGACTGGAATTGTGAGGGGTGTGGGTTGTACAGGAGCCCCGAGCAACAGCACCTGTTCAGGGCTGATGTGTCTCCCGGTTCCACCAGAGGGCGCCTTGGCCTAAGCCACTGCTCAAGATGCCCCAGCACAGCTGCAAGCTCCCCTTGCTCTTGATGCTTGCAGGTGGTTCTGTGCCCTCCCTGGGGAGAAAGTTTCCTCTATTTTACAGACTTTGTTTTTTCTCTGCTTCAAATCAGACTGAGGTCAAAGGAGAAGCTTGTACAGCCACCAAAAGAGAAGATTTGCATGGGGACCTCCCATCCTGAGCATTGGATGACAGATAAGGATATTCGTGCGACTCAGTCCTGGCTGCAGATAATAGAGTCTGGGCATCTCCACTATGGCCTGGTCTCCACTTCTCCTCACCCTCTTCACTCATTGCACAGGTGGTTGCCTGGAGGGAATTCAGGGAGGGCTCTTGAAGTTACTTGGGATGATGACCTCTCCCTTCTCTCTGGAACCAGTTCTGGTCTGTTCTCTGTTCTCAATGTCACATTCTTTTTGCAGGGATTTGGGCCCAGGTTATTTTTACTCAGCCTAGCTCCGTGTCAGGCTCTCCAGGGCAGGAGGTCTCCATCTCCTGCAAACGCAGCAGTGGCAGCATTAATGACTACTATGTGCACTGGTACCAGCAGCGCCCAGGAAGTACCCCAACCAATGTAATCTACCAGGATAAAGAAAGACCCTCTGGGGTTCCCAATCGATTTTCCGGCTCCATTGACAGCTCCTCCAACTCTGCCTCCCTGACCATCTCTGGGCTGCAGCCCGAGGATGAGGCCGACTACTACTGTCTGTCAAGTGAGGATGACTATAGTTACACAGTGCTCCAGACCCATGGGGAAGTGGGACAGAAACTCTTCAGAGTGGCCCCACCTGGGCCTGCCCTCAGCTTGTCCTTACTAGGGAGTTGCTCTTTCCTGTATCCTGCTGGAATGCTGGAGTTGACATTTTCTGTTCACAGTCTTTATATTTTCTTTCAAAAATAAATATTTTTCTACCAAGTCTTGATGGATGATCCCCTAGCCCCTTATTTATCATGTCACAAAACATATTTAGTTCAAAAAAGGATTTCCAAGCAGTATCTCCATGGACACTGTGGGAAGAAACTTTCCTGGGATGAGAAAACCTCTCTGCATTGCAGCACATATAGAAGCATCTTTGGAACCTGCATGTCAGATGTCAATAACAACCTATTCCCTGTCTTGTGACAAACAAAACAATCCTGATTGTTTTAAATATGCCCAAGATGGGGGCCACCTGAGTTTGAGAACTACTGGATTAAAAGAACATGGTATCAGCTACTAGGAAGCCTTTGGCCATAAATCTCGTATTTACCATTCAGCTGGACATGAGGCTGCATGGATGGCCCCTCAGTACTTCTTTCCCATCCTTCAGACACAACCTGTGCATATAAATCAAATGTTCATTTTGATATATGATTCTAAATATAAAGTATTCAGAGATACTGTTACTTATGCAACTGGAATCGCCTCTCAATCAGTATGGAGTATAATACTTGACCAAACTAGATATACCAGAAATTTTTAAAATTTTATGTGAAGCTCATAATGATATTTCAAAATAGAATTCCTCTAACTAGGGAACTGATTCTCCTTATTCTTTTCATTGCTTCCCCACACACCCATCTTGATCAGAGGTAAAGACTCACGTGGACATTCCCCTGCTCATTCCTTTATAAAGTGAGGGGCATCTTTGTTCACTTTTACCTTCCAAATAAGGGAAAAATAAACTTGGTTTGCTATTTCCACTGGTCAAGTGGAAGTAAAATGTAAAGTACATGTCATGTCCTAAGTCATTTGAAACTGCACTTTAGAAGGCAAACTCTTCTTTCCATGTATCTCAGGAGGAAATAATCAAGTATCAGCTTTTGGTGAAAAATGTCCACACAAGAGGACAGCATAACATTTTAGAGCCCTTGAGTGGATGTGCTGTTGGACACTGTTTTCAAGCTGTAGCAGCAAAGGAAGATGAAGGAATAGAGAACCGCGGAATTAGAACATCCCACCACAAAGACCTTGGTGAGTTTCTCATCATAGATGTCCAGGGGACTAATGTCACCTGAAGAAGTAAATTTCTATCTCAGTTGATAGGGACCAGTGTCATCAATGGGGTCATCTCCACCCTTCTGCACTCTGTCCCCTGCATCTCCACAGTGGCCTCCATATTTCACATTTACACCCCCATGCCTAGGGCACTGCTGCCTTATCCCAGTGTTTTTATGATTTGCAGAATGGATGGAAGCATATTCCTATGCACCATGAAAAGCAGACACCACAGTCGTCTCTCAGAGCCCAGTGTCCAGGCTCTGCTGCCTCATTGGCCCAGGGTGTTGGGATATCATGGTAAATAGCATCATTTAAAGCTACTTCCTCTATGGTCTCTCCCAAGAGGTAAACTCTGCATCTCAGCTCTCAAACATTTTGTGTTTCCTTTAGGACCAAACTCAGTTTGTTGACAGATGGTGCAGAGATCACCAAGATGTCAAATAAATGTGCATAAACACCTCCCACTTCAGGAAAGTAAAGAGAAGGAAAAAGGTCCGGGCAGCTTACTCTAGCAAATGAGTTTCAGGAAGTCTCAGTCCACCATGGACTGAACTCCTCTCCTCCCCTTTCTCATCTGTCACTATATAGGTAGAGAAATCTCACAAGTGTTAGCTCCTGAGACTGTTTTATCCTTCTCTGGCTTATATTCTTAAGCAGCTTAACCCTGGTCCTTGCTCTGTCATTCACGGGTGTTTGTGTTTGCAGGTTCACTTCTCTCAGGCTGTGCTGACTCAGCCATTTTCTCTCTCTGCATCTCCTGGAGCATCAGTCAGTCTCACCTGCATCCTGAGCAGTGACATCAGTGTTGATGACTTCAGGATGTTCTGGTACTAATAGAAGCCTGAGAGCCCTCTACAATATCTTCTAAACTACTAATCAGATTTAACTCAAGGGTCCCCAGATCTGGGTCCAAAGATGCCTCGGCCAATGTAAGATTTCTTCACATCTCTGAGCTACAGCCTGAGAATTAGGCTGACTGTTTTTTAATATATGGCATGGCAGCTTCAAGACTAACCCTCTGCTCCAGACGCATGGGGAAGTTAGATTAAAATCTCCCCTTTGCTCATTGGACCTGGTGCAGTCACTCCTGCTGAAGAATTTTCCCGTCTAGCTCACAGGGTGAATTTTGTTGACACATTTTCAACTAGTATCTGATTTTCCTGAGACAAGTAGATTTGACAGCTTCATATTAATCTTAAATTTAATTCATAGATAAATTCACTTCCCACACATCCTCACTTTGTTAATATTTGTGTAGGCAGAATTTTTGCTTTTGCTTAATATAATGTATCTCAGTAGGGACTTTGAAGGAGGCTAGAGTATGTTCATTTGGATGATACCCAACTTGTGTTGATGAACTGAAAAAAGATATGGGTGGAATTATAGGCCTTGGGGAATCCTGTTCTGGGTCTTCCTGATCTGCTTGTATCTGAGGAAGTGAATGTGCAGGATCTTGATTTGAAGTGACAGGAACTAGACAGAATGAGTCAAGGGAGGATAGCTTCAATTAGGGAAGAGGAAAGGCAGGTGCAGGGCTCAGAGCTCTGAGGTTGATGGACAGAGTGTGGGGACAACAGGAAAAGGCTGGGTATTGATGACTGAGACTAATCTGTCCCCTGCAATGTGCACCTGGATGGCATGGTTACAATAATACCTAGGTCCCAGTGAAAAACCTGGCAGAGGAGAATATTGATGAATAACATCATTTAGGAGAAAGCAGCCATGCAATTTCAGAGTCCTGATTGATTTCCAAAACTTAGAAATGGGATCTTCATCCTTGATTCCTGTGCAGAGAATATTGATATTTTCCTCACATAATCAATAATTCCTTCCAGTAGCTTCCTTTGCCTCCATCAAAAAAACAGTTATCTTTTCCTGTAGCACATGAGGTGCTATTGGCCTGGTCTGTGGTGTAATGAATAGTGAAAAATTAGGGATGGTGGATTCATATTGCATTCCTTGACCTATGCTTCAATAACTATAACCTCTCTGGATTTTGAGGAACCCAAGACATAGCCATTTTATCCTCTACCACTTAATACTGATTGTTCCATAGTGCAGAAACTACAAAGGCCCAGAATAAGGACAGCTAGGGAAAGAAGAAGGGAGGGAGGGAGGAGAAGGGCAGAGAGGAAGGGAGGGAAGGAAGGAGGGAGAAAGAGAGAGAGAGATTTTTTAAAAAGGAATTTGTTAACACAATTGGAAGAAGCAGTTTTTACTTTTGTTTTTATGTTAAACATGTCAAATGATTGGATAAGTCCCAATTGCATGGTGGATTACAATATTTTTAAATTAAAGTCCAAAGATTTAAATTTAAATCTGATCTAAAAATATATATCTTCACAAAAACACCTGTAATAATGTTCTACCAAGTATCTGGTTATGGTAGCCACCTATATTAATATGTAAAGCACCTACCACAAGCCCATACCTTACCTTTGATTATGGGCTGGGGTAAGAGACTTCAGGGAAGTCTTGATTTTTCTTTTGGTCATAAGAATCAGGTAGCTGACTGTCTCTAGTCTCCCCCGGATCCCCTCTTTTTCGCTGTCCTGTCACACGACCCAGGCCTAGGCTCTTGAGGCTCTTGCAGGCACTCCTCCTCAGCTCTGCCCACTCCAGGGTGGACCCTGCCCTGTGCTCACAGGTCTCTGAATCTCTCCTTGCTGTTCCAACTTACTGCAGGGTTCGTTACCCATGAAAGAAGCCAAGACATACTGTTCTAGAAGTAAAACACTGAATGCAACCATGTGGCTGTCACATCAGCAATGATAATGCATCATTAAAGCATTGGGATCATTAAAACAAACACATGCAGTGGGAAACCCGATTCTCTCTGTCTTTTCTGCATGTTCTTCTACCTCCATAGCTCTTGCTTCCAATTTTAGAAGAAGCCAAACACAACTGTCCAGCATAGAACATAGGTCTGTTCTACCCAAGGGCAAAACATATCTAGGACATTGCTGACTGCATACTGACATTTTCTTTTTTGTTTTTACATTTGAGAAGCTTTCCTTATTTGATCAATTTGGGCCAGGCTTCTTAAAATTCCTAGCTAGGCTTCTTAAAATCTCCCCAGACACACACATATTGCAGGGACAACCAAGGCGCTATTTTCAGTTAATATTCAGAACTTAGGGCTTCCACACTCCGTGAATTTCTCCTTTTTTTACAACTTCTCCCCCCAATTAGAAACATTTTTGTCTGCAAAAAACCTTGAGTTCTGATTCCTCAAGTGAATTAGGCTGTGGACAATGAAAGGAGGGACCCCCAATCTTCATCATTGTCTGTTTCTTATTTTGTTTAGCTTCCAGGTTCCAGAAGGAGCTGACATCCATAGTCTTGGACTCAGGTCTCAGGAGCAGCATCACCTGCAGCAGGAAAAACAGCAACAAAAGACAAACAGTCTGGCCTGACAAAAAAGCCTCCAGGCAGAAGTGCTAAAAGTGTGAGGCTTGGGAGTCATTGTTCTACAAAACTTGAGATGGCATTTCTAGTGCTATGTCTGGCAAGAAATGTTTGCTGTGGATCTCATGGATCCTGTCTTCCCATGGAGCTGTCCACTATGGGAGGAAAATCTTGACTCAGTGCTCAAACCATGGAGGAATAGGCATTCAGCCTCGTCTGTCTTTCCTACCTGCCCGTTACTGTCTGTGTCTAATATCACATTAGTGATTCCACTTTTGTCTTTTATTTCTACTGCCAGCATCTAAGATCTGAGCATCTGGCTCTGAGGATGTCTGAGCTATTTCTGGTAGCATATTCTTAACCTGGTCACCTTACCACCAGCAGGAATTTTTTCCTTCGGGGCATAGAACCCCTCAAAAGAAACAATGGAAGGGTCACAGGGAAAATGGTCTCACTGTTGTCATTCAAGAGTTAAGAGCCTGTCAGAATTTCACCACAGGAACCCATTCAATTCAGTCCCAGGTCTTCATCTGTCAATAACCCAAAGCTATGACTACTACGTTGTGTCTTCACAAAGTAGTAGTAGTCCTCTTCTTTTCCTCATGAGGCTATGGCATCTTCTATCCTTCTCTCCTCAGCCTGTCCTAGAAGTAAACATGCTCCTTGCAATCCTCCTGCCTTCAGGCTCGCAAGCTCCCTGGTGAAGGCTGATATTCCTTGAGGAATAGGAAACCTGGTGACGAGGATTCTTTGAGAGTCATAGGAATCAAATCAGACTGAAAGGAAGAGAGAAAACTTTGATGCCTGTGGATGCATCTCCTTATTACTGCTAGTGACTTTGAGTTCCTGACTGTGTATGATTGCCAGTGTATGGAATTTAAACAGTTCATGAGTGCAAAATAAGACAACTGTCTTCATTTCTTTATTGTCCAATTAAGACACCAGGCTTGGGTCTGTGGATTTTCTGGAAGATTCCAGAAAAGGCGAGGGTGGGGTGGGCTGGTTGTCATCTTAACAAGTGTCTTCAGCCTGTTCTGGCAAAATATATAGATTGGTGACAAAAAATAAACAATAAATAAATTAAATTAAAATTTTATAATAAAGCAAGTAAGATAAAAGAATAAGTCATTAGGGTAGAAATTGTGGATTTGCTTCAGAGCATTTTTTAAAAACTTTCTTATTGTGTAATATTTAAATAGAAAAGCAACCAATTTCTGATTAAAAGCCCATGCCACAACAGATAAGATAGACAAATGGGACCTCTTCAAACTGAAAACTTCAGTGAAGCAAAATAAAACATCAAGAGAGTGGGCAAACAGCCCACAGAATGGGAAAAAATATTTTCCAACTGCATATCTGACAAAGGCTTAACATCCAGGATCTACAAGAAACTCAAACATACCTATAGAAAGAAAAAAACAGCCCCATTAAAATGTGGGCAAAAGACATGAATAGATACTTCTCAAAAGAAGACATATGAACAGCCAGCAGACACATGAAAAAATGCTCAGCTTCACTAATCCTCAGAGAAAGCAAATCAAAACCACATTGAGATGCCATCTGACTCCAGTAACAATGCCCATTATAAAAAAACAAAAAACAACAGATGCTGGTGAGGATGTGGAGAAAAGGGACTGCTTCTACATTGCTGGTGGGACAGCCAGCTAATGTTACCTCTTTGGAAGACAATGTGGCAATTTCTGAAAGAACTAGAAATTAGACGGGCTCGGTGGCTCAGCCTGTAATCCTGAGGGACCCAAGAAACCAAGAAACTTAAAAAGCCATACTTGCTGTAAAAGTAATGTTTAGTTCACTATATTTTATATATCCCTACCTCACATTCACTATATATTTTATGTATTCCTACCTCACGTTCATTGTACTTTATGAATTCTTAGTACTTTAAATCCTACCTCAGACCCTGTAGTATTAGGCACATGTCGGGTGCTGGATAGTGACTGATTGTGTAGTTACACAATGTCTTAAGTAGTGTTTGTATTTAGAACTCTTGGGGTAAGCATTGTTTGTCCCAATTGCCATGCTGACTTCTGCTTTTACAACGGGATGTAAATGTTAAAGCGATAAGCCCCTTTCAGACATTCCTTTGCTATTGCAGTAGACTCTGAGGCGCTAGTTGCTCTCCAGGTGGGCTTTGTGTTGGTTTAAACCTCTGGCTCCCATGCCAAAGTTAATTTACACGTAGTGGCTGTGTAAACCTGAGAGAATCAAAAGACTTTTAGAAAAACCGCCTTGCTATGAGAAGACGTTTACGGTATTTTATAAATCCCTAGAACTAGTACTATATGAAATTCCTACCCCACATTCACTGTATGTGTTTGCAGCATTTGTATTTAAAACTTTGTTAAATTTAGCTTTTGTTGTCCCATAATGACCATGTTATGTTATGTAAATGTTAAGCAAACAAGCCCTCCTAAGCATTCCTCTGTTTAGATCAGCAGACTTGGTGGCGCTAACAACCTTCTGCCTGCTTGCTCAAGTTAATTTACACGCAGTGACTGTATAAACCTAACTTATCTGACATTCCACTCTGCCCATTTAGTGGGTTTCTGTCAATCACAGGCAGTCAGGTTAAAGCCCACACAAGGCATCTACCAATCCCAAGTGTTCCCATACCCATTAGGAGAAATTACCCAATCGTGTAAAATCAAGTTTAAAGTTCTTTCCCCTCCCTCTGTAATTGTGCATAAAAACTGCTTGCCATACTGGATCGAGGCTCTCGTCCTTGAAGTCGCTGTGCTGGCTTCATACGTGAGCCCAGACTCAAGTCTGAATAAAGACCCTCGTGTGTTTGCATTGGAGCTGGCTCTTTGTGGTCTCTCGGATTTAAATCTTGGGTTTAACAATTCCGCACTTTGGGAGGCGGAGATGAGTGGATTGCCTGAGTCTGTGGGTTCGAGACACGCCTGGGCAACTTGGCAAGACCTCATCTCTACAATAAATCAAAAAATTAGCCAGGCATGGTAGCATGTGCCTGTAGTTCCAGCTACTTGGAAGGCTGAGGTGGAAGGATCGCCGGAGCCCAGCAGGTCGAGGCTGCAGTGGCTGGGAGTGTGACACTGCACTCCAGTCTGGGTGACAGAGTGAGGCTCCAACTCAAAAAAAAAAAAAGAACTAGAAATTGACCTTCCATATTACCCAGCAATCCCCCTTCTGGGACTATACCTGGAGGCATTTAAATCACTCTACTAAAAAGGATACCTGTACGTGCATGTTTATTTTTATTTTTTTTGTTTTTTTGAGTAGGAGTCTCACTCTGTAACCTAGTCTGCAGCCTGGACCTGCTGGGCTCTGGTGATCCTTCTGCCTCAGCCTTCCAAGTAGCTGGAACTACAGGCGCATGTTACCACGCCCAGCTACATTTTTCTGATTTATTGTAGATATGAGGTCTCACCAATTTGGCCAGGTGGGTCTCGAACCCATGGGCTCAAGCAATCCACTCACCTCAGCCTCCCAAAGCACAGGATTACAGGCTGAGCCACCAAGCCCGGCTGTGCAAGTTTATTAATGAACTATTTACAACTGCAAAAACATGGAACCAACTGTGCTGCCCATTGAAAGTGGACTGAATTTTTTAAAATATGGTACATATACTCAATGGAATATTATGCGGCCATAAAGAGCAACATTATGGAATTCACAGCAACTTGGATGGATTTAGAGTCTATATTACTTAGTGATTTATCTCAGATACAAATAACTGGGTGCCACATGTTCACACTCATAAGTGAACTCTGAACATTAACCATAATACTATAAGAACAGGATTGGCAGTAGCTGGAAACTGCCAGGGAAGGAAGGGGAGAGGTACATAACATTAGTAAGGGTAGCTGGTGTCAAACCAGGCAAAATAGGAACCAAAGGAAGGCTGAAATTTTACCTGTATGATGACTGCCTGTATACCTAATCCTGAATTGTACTACACATCTTTAAAATAAAATAAAAAGTAAATAGAGAAGCATATACATTTTTCAATAAGTGATCTAAAACCTTATGGCTAATTATAACCATTATTTCTGGCTTTATAAATATAAACATGGAAGTAATGAAATAAAGGACACTTTCTTACTGCCTTAATGGCCTTGTATCCTTAACCTAGAGGAATCCCATTTCTAGGCAGCCTCCATGTCAGCCCATCCAGCTGGGCCCTGTACTCCACCTCCTGCCTCGTCCCTTCACCTGCCTCCCACAAGGATGACTGAAAACGGATCATTCAGCAGCTCCTTTTCTCTGCAGAGCTCCTCAAGTGGGGGAAAGAGGCATTTGGAACTCTGAAACTTCGAGCAATTTAAAGAAATGGAGAGAAGCTTTATTTCTAGTGGTGAAATATTAGAAATGTTTTCATGTCAGGCTTTGACCATCTTTGATGGCTGCTGACAAAGCTGTTGGGAGAGGTTTTAACCTGAAATTTCTGCCAAAACAATAATAAACTTAACAAAAGAAATGAAAATATTTTAAAATGAAGACTTCTTTTCTTTGTTAGGGAGGCCACAGCTATATTTCCTAGAACACAAGAGACAGTACTGAAATTTCTTTCAAATAAAGTTATCAAGTTTATAATAAATAATATAAAATTACTTACTTCTCACATAATTTTAAAGTAGATCAACATGTTTATTCTTTTAGTCCAATTAAAATTATAAACTTCCAGCATATGCATAAGAAAATCATTATACAACTCAGCAAGTAATATAAAGTATAATTTGCATAAATATGTGAAACATTTTCTTACCTAATGACATGAAATAAAAATTACAGCAATGAGTATGTAGGTTATATCAACAAGTCATTTTATTATTGATTCTTTAGATAGATTCCCATCTCAAAAGGTGCATGAGTGGGTGTCACCTGAGGAGGCAGCACAGTCCTCTTAGTAGTTAGAAGCAGAGACTGGTGAATACAAATGCCAGTCACTTGTCTCCACATAGGGTAGAATGTGCCTTCCTGTGTCAGGCTCTGTGCTCACTCAGCTGATCCACTATCTGGAAGTCACAGTCATTTCTTCCTGCACTTGAGTGAACTGTAGAGTCAGGTGAACAGTAGGGCCTGGCCCCACAAGCTCCCAGAAGACGTCCCAGATGGTGATGTATCCTTTCTGTGATCAGAACTTTATTAAAAATCTCCTGAAGGTCTGGTCTGGAGATGGCATATTCCTTAGGTATTGGATGGCTGGGAAGGATTTTAATTCTCCTTCACTGATGAAGCTTAGCTTGGTGAGATAGGAAATTCTTGAGTTGGAATTACTTTTCTTTTGAGCGTTAAACATAGGACTCCAGTCTTTTCTGTCTTACAGGGTTTCTGCAATTCTGAAGAGGTTCCCAAATAAGTGATTTGTCCTTTCTCTTTAAATTTCTTTAGAATTTTTTCTCACAGGCGTACCTTGCAGAGATAGATTACTATGTTTTGAGGTGGTCTTTGATATAATATCTTACACAGGTTCTCTGGATCTTTTACATTTGGATTTTCACCTCTTCAACAAAATAGGGAAAATACTCTTGGAGACCTTTTGGAAGGCTTATTTCAGGGTGTTCTCAGTTTTCACTTCTTTCTCAAGGATGCCACTGAAATGCAGATTTGGTCTATCAACATTATTCCAAACTTCTCATTGGCTTTGCTCATTCTTCTTGAGGCTTTTCTCCTTTTTTTTTTTTGAAGACTAGTTCAATTCAGTAGTTTGTACGTCTAGCTCTGTGATTATTTTCTCAGTCTGGTCAATTCTGCTTCCTAGGTCTGTTACTGTGCATTGAAATTCCAGGGAACTCTTCATTTTCAGGATTTCATATTGGACCTTTCTTATATTGGCCAGCTTGACTTTTATTTTCTACAATGTTTTTGTTGCCTTGATTATCTGTGCTTCCATCTTCTCATGATTTTCCTTGGATGTTTTTGTCACCAACAGTCTGAACTGTATGTATACCATAAGAGCAGGTTGTTCTTGATTGCTTGGGTCTGTGAGAATCTTTTGTGGGTGATGCTTTATTAAGGCTTTCGGAATTACCAGTGGTTTTTGCTGATTCTTTCTCATATGTGATGAGCAACTATTCTCTTTCAATTATTACTTTTAATATGGCTAACTGCCCAAGGGCCTTTTTTGACACACAAGAGTTTCCACCAGGGAGAGAGGGACCACTAGGACTGCAGGCATCTTTAATCTGCCATCTCCAGCTCTGCCTCTCTTGCAAGGCAGTGCTCAGAACTTAAGGCGACTTTTCAATGCAAATATTTTTTGTGTTTTGTTTGGTTTTTGCTTGATGACCAAGCCAACCAGACTGTGATCTGGTCCCAAGTTGTGAATGCTTTGTGGGGATTATGGGGGTTATGGGACCTGTGGCAGAATAGCTGAGATAGTGACATCATTCATTGCCCAGAAGTGCCCTGAAGGTAGATAAGGAAAAACTGGTGCTTCTCTTAACCCTCTCTTCCACACAAAAGTCCAATCTCCATTCAGAACTCAAAACCAAAAGAATCTGCCATAGCTTGCTCCAAACTGGGGCTTTCCTCCTTGGTCTGTTTTACTAGAGAGTTGCAAGCTGAATTCTATTAGATGGCTATCTTGGATCAATCCTGTTTTATTATTTGGACATAATATCTTAGTGATTTCAATTTCATTAAATAGAAGACACTAAGTAAGAACTTTTCCCTTTGGACTTAGTGATCAGAAAAAGAATATGGACTTGAGTTCTGGGAGAGAGATATATATATTCACCCATTTTACTGTTAACTTAATTGTATTAATTGTAAAAGTTAAAGAAGCACAATGAATCTTAAGATTTGCAGCTGCAGGGTTCACAGAACTGTGTACTACATACCTCAAAACAAAAACCACATGATTATGTCATTAGATGCAGAAAAAGCTTTTGAAAAAATCCAGCACCCCTTCTTCATAAAAACCCTCGAACATCTAGGCATACATGGAACATACCTTAAAATAGTAAAATCCATCTACAAGAAACCCACAGCCAGCACACTTCTAAACAGAAAAAATTGGAAGCATTTCCTCCTGAAAACTGGAACAAGACAAGGATGCCCACTCTCACCCCTCCTGTTCAATATAGTATTGGAAGTCCTGGCTAGAGCAATCAGAAAAGAGAAGGCAATTAGGGGTATCCAAAAGAAAAAGGGGAAGTCAAGTTATCTCTCTTAGCAGAGGACATGATTTTATACCTTGAAAACCCAAGAGAATCTGCCAAAAACCTCCTTGCACTGAATAAGGACTTTGGTTATAAAATAAATGTGCAAAAGACAATCACATTTCTTTACACCAGTAATAAACAAATGGAAACCCAAATGAAAAGCACAGTCCTATTCACAATAGCCACAAAAAAATGAAATATATTGGCATCTTCCTAACCAGAGATGTGAAAGACCTTTACAATGAAAACTACAAAACATTGCTCAAAGAAATCAAAGATGACACAAACAAGTGGGAAAATATTCCATGCTCATGGATTGGAAGAATCAACATTGTGAAGATGTCCATCTTACCTAAGGCAATCTACAGACTTAATGCAATACCCATCAAATTACCAGCAACATTCTTCTCAGATCTAGAAAAAAAATACAGGAATTCATATGGAAACACAAACAACCAAGAATAGCCAGAACAATCCTCAGCAAAAAAAAAAAAAAAGCAGGAGGTATCACACTACCAGACTTTAAATGTTACTCTAAAACTATAATAATCGAAACAAACTGGTATTGGTACAAGAACAGACATATAGACCAATGGAATAGAATTGAGATTCCAGAAGCAAAAGCTCAATTTCTCAAACAACTCATCTTTGACAAAGCCTCCACCACCCACCACTGGGGAGAAGAGAACCTATTCAGTAAATGGTGCTGGGAAAACTGACCACATGCAGAAGATTCAAACAGGACCCCTATCTATCTCCAAACACAAAAATTAACTCTAAATGGATCACAGACCTAAATGTAAAACCTCAAACTATAAGAATTTTAGAAAATGAAGGACACATCCTTATGGAAGTTGGAACTGGCATCCAATTCCTGAGGAAAACCTGAAGTGCCCAGACCATAAGAGATAAGATAGACAAGTGGAATCTCATTAAACTGACAAGCTTCTGCAAAGCCAAAGAAACAACCAAGAGAGCAGTGAGACAGCCCACAGACTGGGAAAAAGTATTTGCCAACTCCATGTCTTGTCTAACAAAGGCCTAACATCAAGGATCTGCAAGGAACTCAAACATGCTGAAAAGAAAAAAAAACAACCCTATTACAAAGTGGGCAATATATGAACAGACACTTCTCAAAAGAAGACATACGAGCAGTCAACAGATACATGAAGAAATGTTCAACCTCACTAGTCATCAAGGAGATGAAAATTAAAACCACACTGAGATACCACCTAACTCCAGTCAGAATGGCCATTATCAATAACTCAAAAAATAACAGATGCTGGAGAGGATGTGGTGAAAAGGGAACACTTCTACACTGTTGGTGGGAGTGTAAACTAGTACAGCCTCTGAGGAATGCAGTGTGGCGATTCCTAAAGACTCTAAAAACAGACCTTTCATATGACCCCACAACCCCCCTACTGGGAATATACCCTGAAGAACTCAAATCACTCTATAAAAAAGATATCTGCACATGTATGTTTATCACAGCATTGTTCACAATAGCAAGATCATGGAACAAACCATGCTGTCCATCAAAAGAGCACTGGATTAAAAAAATGTGGTACATATACACAATGGAATATTACACAGCCATAAAAAAGAGCAAAATCATGAATTTTGCAGCAACCTGGATGGAATTAGAACTTATAATGCTGAGTCATCTCTCACAGAAACAAATATCTGAGCATCACAAGTTCTCACTCATAAGTGGACCTTGAACAACTACCGTAATACTATAAGAAAAGGATTGAGAGTGGTGGGAAACTATGGGGGGGCAGGGAGGGGAAGGGAGGTGGGATTAATGGTAGTCAATATCTGTCTCGGGAAAGGGGGTGCACCACATCAACAAGGGTACCCTCACAATGAATATTTGTATACCTAACCCTTAACTGTACCCCACAACTTTAAAATTACACACACACACACACACACACACACACACACACACACACACACACACACACATGAAATGCTTCAACCACAAAGCATGTTTATTAATATCAGTTACCCTGAGACCCCATGGACAGTGCTTCATGCATTTTTCTGGAATAGTAGTAGCCAGGCTCTCAGGCCGATTTTCCTAAAATAATTTCTACACTGACACTGACATCTGACTGGTTATCAGCAGGGTGAACTGTGGGTCTGCATCAGGGTCTGCACAGTGGAACCCCCACAACTGTGCCACTACCCCCGCAAAAAATTTTAAAAATGGAACTCACATGGCCAGGGCATTGGTGCCTGTTTTCCTGATTAAGACTCAGTATCTGTTTTCTTCATGGACTGGCATAGTTTCCTTCTCACAGGTGTGTGGAGGGTCCCAGCAGCTGTGTCTTTCCTAACCTCCCCCACAGGACAAAATTTGAGTATTTTCCACCCTGTGTCCAAACAATTAAACTCAGATTGCAGCTGCTTTACAGTGTAGGACAGAGGTCACCAGAAGAGGAAATTAATTTGTGTAAGCAGCTCCTTCTCTTTCAGGTCCAAGCAAAACACAAAAGAGACCTTTGCCAAACAGCCTCCATCTTAGGACCACAGAAGACTGTCCAACATGGCCTGGACCATACTCTTCCTTGTGCTCTTCTCTCATTGCACAGGTGAGGAAAAATTTTAGGTGTCCAGTGGTAGTTTGTTAGCTTGTGTCAGTCCCTCTGCCTCAGACTGTCAAGACACATAATCTTTGTCCCTACACCAGGACCCATATATGTCTATGTTTGCAGGTTCCCTCTCCCAGCCTGTACTGATGCAGACACCCTCCCTTTCTGCATATCCTGGAGCACCAGCCAGACTCACCCTGAGTAGTGGCTTCATTGGTGGTGGTTACTACATATCCTGGTACCAGCAAAACCCCAGGAGCCCTCCTTGGTTTCTGCTGAGATTCTACTCAGACTCAAGTAAGAACAAGGTGTCCAGGGTCCCCAGTCACTTCTCTGGCTCCAAGGATTCCTTGGCCAATGCTGGAATTCTGCACATCTCTGGGCTTCAGAGAGAGGATGAGGCTGAATATTACTGTAGTGCATGACACAGCAACTCTAAGACTCACACAATTCTCCAGACCAGGGGGAAGTGACAGAAAAACATCCCCTTTGCTCTCCTGGTATGGTGCAGTCCCTCACTGCTGCTGGTGACTGACAATCTTGCTAAGGAGTGACTTCTTTTGTCAGATTTTCAACCAGTGACAGAATTTCCTCAGACAAGTTGATTGACAATGGTATATCATTTTCTCCAGTTTAATTTTTATATTGATCCATTTATCATATCTTTCCACTCTGTTCACGTTTATGCAGGCAGAAATTTTTGCCTAAAGAAAACCTTTTTCAGTGAAAATGTTAAAGTAGTACTGAAGTGATTGATTGGAGCCATGCCCAACAGGATCTAGGAGGGACTCATAGATGCTTCTGAGTCAGGACTTCAGTATGGGACTCAGATACAACACCAGCATAGAGAAGGAAATTGTGTTCTGTCTACTAGCAATAAATCATCACACATTTAAAAATAAAAAGAATACAATGCAAGATCATCAATATAAAATATTTTAGGGAATAATGAAAACATTGAAAATCTTGTAAAAGATAACTATTAAACATTAAAAAGTACCCACACAATGAAAATTTGTATACCTAACCCTGAATTGTACTCCACAGGTTTAAGATTTTAAAAAAGAGAGAAAAAGAAAATAATTAATAAATATTCTTTTTGTGGTTGGAAAAATTTAATATGATTATAATTATTATAACAATTCTTGTCAAATGTATCTAAAAATTCAAAGCAAAGTATTCTGAACAAAGGATTTGCAGGAAAAAATGAGACAGAAAATCTCAACAAGAATATTAAAACTATAAACAAAGACACCAATGAAACAATTTGAGTTTTCAGGGTGAGCCAAGAGATGACAACTTCAGTCAGGGAAGAAAATAGACTATGTGCAGGATATGCTGCTCTGAGTCTAATGGGCAGTGAGGGTGCAGCAGACCTGTGACTGCCACTACTGGGCTGACACTATTCTGGCTCCTGCAATGTGCACCTGGGTGGCATGGTTATAATCATCCCTTATTCCAGTGAAGTACTCCTCTGTGAACTTTTACTTACTTGTCAAAATTATGGGCCTAAAAGTCCTTTCCTAGGAAAGGTCATTGTGTGATTTTAGGTTCCCTGACTCTATTTCCAAGGCTTCCAAATAGAATCTATCTTTATAGCTGTTTTGTGTAGTGAATACAAAGACCATGATCACAAAATTGTAGGTCACTTCCATTGTCTTGGTCTGTCCCAGAAAGAATGAAGGTATATCCCTATGACACATGAGGACATTGGTGGCCTCCTCTTTTGGAGCTCTGTGTTGCGAACAGTCATGCTTGTTACATAAGTGCTTTATCTCCTGACATGGGCTTCCTTGTGACTCTGACTCACAATCGAGGACACAGACTCACCATACTGCACCACTGATCAAACTGGTCAAAGGAAAAGGACCTGAAAGGTGAAGACTGAGATGTCATTTTGGATGAGGGTCTCCTAAATGAGTTGTTTAAAGATGTTGGAGATAAGTAGTTCTGCCTTTGCTTTGGGTCCAATGAAGTACGGTTATGGGTGGTGCCCACACTGCACTGGGTTTCCTTTTCTCACTGTCTTGAAACATGATGCAGACCCAGGCTCCGGAGTCTTTTTCAGACATCCCTCTCCAGTTCTGCTCACCCCCAGGTGGAAAAAACCCTGGGCTCCATGTATCTGTATCTTTCCCTGATGGTCCCACTTTTTACAGGTGCTATACTCATGACAGAAGTCAACATCTACTGGTCTAGAAGAATGAACAGAACTATATAGAATGATGTGATTTTGTCTCATCAGCACAAGGAATATCTCATCGTAATTCTGAACTCATTGACACAACATGTACTTTCAGTAATTCAGAATATTTTTTTCTTTATGCCATCCACTTCCACAGCTGTTGCTTTCAACTTTGGAAGAAGGTGAACATCACTGTCCCATATAACACACAGATGTGTCCTCCTCCAGGTCCCCAGGCCTGTCAAATTAGGTTCCACTGCCTTGAGTACCTACAACCTAACTAATCTCATAAGGGTGCTGATCATGAAGGAGCTTTCTTTCCCAAAGTGCTTTCTCATTTTATCAAGTGAGAACATGAGAATGAATTTGAAAGCAAACTCCATACATGCACAGTGCTGAGTCACACATAGTGCATGGCAACCAAGGGTATGCACTTAGTTTATTTTCATTGTTTGAGGCCAATACCATCAGTGACTTTCTTCTGTTTTGAATTTATCCCCTCATTTATCAATTTCTGTGTCAAGACCTAACTTAGAGCTCTGACTCCTCAAGTAAGGTAGACTGCAGAGAATGTGAGCAGGGACCCAACCCTCACCTTTCTGTGTTTTTTATAACTTTTCTTTTTCTGTTTCCAGGCTGAACTGGCTCATTCATTCACAAATGTTGGGCCTAGACCTCTGAAACAATAAAGCCTGCAGTAGTAAAAAGAGCAACACAGACACAAACAGTGTAGCCTGGCAACAAAAGCCTCTAGGCAGAAGCCCTGAAACAAAGGACCAGGAAATTATTGTCTCACAGGATCTGGGACAAAACCTCTGGATCCAGGACTGTGAGAAATGATTTTTAGGGTTGCTTGGGATTGTATCCTTGTATAACATCTCACAGAAGTTGTCTGCATCTCTTGGGTCTGATGGCTGCAAGATAAAGTTTTATTTGATAACATCTTGGAAGACTTGTTCCAGGATGTTAACAGTTTCCTGTTCTCTCTCAGGGATGCCAATCAACCATATATTTGGTGTCTTAACATAATCCCAGATATTTTGCACACTTTTAACATTTTTCCTATGTCTTTTTTCCCATGTGTCTGTCAGACCAAGTTAGTTCAATAATTTGATCCCCAAGCTCTGAGATTCTTTTCTATGCCTAGTAAAATCTCCTGTTATTCCAAACTATTTTGTTTGGAAATGACAGGAGATAGTAATTTCTTCTTAGAAGTTCAGTTTGGTTCTTTCTTAGAATGACCAGGTTAACTTTTACTCCCTGTGTTGTTTTCATGACCTGGTTGATTTAAGTGTTCATGTTCTCATGGATCTCACTGAGTGCCTTTGCCCTCCATACTATGAATTCTATGTTTGTCATCAGGAACAGATAATCCTAGATAGGTTCCTTTGCTTGGAATCTTTGAAACACCTCTGTGAATGTCAACTCATAAAGGCTTTGGGGGTTGCAAGTGATTTTTCACTGATTCTTTACCTGTGAGGGTGGACTATTTGTTTTATTTTTTTGCATGATATTTTTATTAGATAAAGTTGGTATTATTGGAGTGGCAGGTTTTTGCCCCCTGATATCCCACCCCTAGTTTACCCATGAGTGGGGCGGAGGTGGCAGGAAGGGTGTTAAGCTGGAATGATCTGTCTGATATTTTTTCATTGATGCAGTGTAGTGAGAGTTGGACAAATCCTTTCCTATAGTTCAGAGACTTTGATTCTTCTTGCACTAGTGAAAGTTACCCTGATTGTCCAGAATCTCCAGCAGCCCCCTCTTGATCCTGTGTGTCTTGTCAGCAGAATTGTCAGGCAGCCAAGAGAGGCACCTTAGCTCTACAACGTCACAGGTGTCCTTGAGGGTGTGAAGTGGTCCCTTTCTCATAGGCATAGAAGGTATGCAGATGTCTTCTTAGTGAAGAAGTAACTGAGAGATTTTGCATATCTCTGTGTGACCTGTTATCTGGTGGAAAAAACTGTGAACTCAGAAATATCTCTACAGGAGATAGCACTACATGATTTCAGGGACCCCCATTGGATTTCCTAGGTTAGAAATGGAACCCACATCCATAATTTTTAGATATGGTAAACAAAGGCCTTCTCATTAAATTATAGACCCTGCCAATAATTTTCTTGGCCTGTCCCATAGAGTGAGATGTATGCCTGTACATATGGGTTTGGCCTAGTCCTATGCAGTTTTTACACAACTCTGAATGTGTTTCATGACCCTAGGCCTGGGAAGTGCTATATATAAAATTAAGATGTGGGAAAGACAAAAAAAGCCACTGCAAAGGTAACAGGGCCAAGTTTAGAACCCTCTGTCTAGACAAACAACTAGACCTTGTTTGTCTCATTAAACCACTGAGAGGAGGCTGGATAGTTTAGAAAATTACATTAGCTTGTGCTATGACATATTTGTCCCACAATGAAAGTAAATAGGTAAATACAAAAGGATTTCATAATTCATTAACTTCTCTCATGCCAATCTTCAGTCAACATCCAACAAACCCAACTCCAAGCAGCCAGTGAATTGCTTTGTGCAACTGCAAATAGGAATTCACTTTTACAGAATTTCATCTCCACAGAAACATACATGCTCAACATAATAGCTCTTTCTTTGCAAAAATTATCAATTTATTTATATTGTTGTGTTTGTTTATATTGTAATATGAAATTCAACTTGTTTTAAAATTTATTTACCTTCTGATAAACATTTGGATTGGTTCCAGGTTGATCTATGATAAATAAGTCTGATTTGTATTTTCTTATATCAGTCATCATGTAGAAAAAATTTTCACTTGTCTCGTGTAATTCACTAAAACTAAAATGATATGTTACCTTTAAATGAATGATCAAACAGTTTTCCAAAATGGTATTCTTTCCAGCAATGTTATTTTTTTTTAATAAACATGATTTTGTGGGGTACAGTTAAGGGTTAGGTGTACAATTATGTTTCATTCAGGCACCCTGTTGATAAGAGGTGTTTCCCCATCCCCAGACAGATATTTGTGATGGTTAATCCCATCCCCCTTCCCCCCATAGTTTCCCAGTACTGTCAGTCATTTTCTTATAGTATTACATTGGATGTTCAAGGTTCATTATATGAGTGAGAACATGTGATACTCGGATCTTTGTTTCTGTGAGAGGTCACTCAGTATTATAGACTCTAGTTCCATCCAGGTTGCTGCAAAATTCATGATTTTGTTCTTTTTTATGGCTGCGTAGTATTCTGTGGTGTATATGTGCCACATTTTTTTAATCCAGTCCTCTTTTGATGGGCAGCATGGTTTTTTCCAGGTTCTTGCTATTGTGAACAATGCTGCAGTAAACATGCGTGTGCAGGTATCTTTTTTATAGAGTGATTTGAGTTTTCAGGGTATATTCCCAGTAGGGGGATTGCAGGGTCATATGGAAGGTCGATATTTAGAGCTTTTAGGAATCACCGCACTGCTTTCCACAGAGGTTGCACTAGTTTACACTCCCACCAACAGTGTAGAAGTGTTCCCTTTTCACCATGCCCTCTCCAGCAACTGTTATTTTTTGAGTTGTTGATAATTGCCATTCTGACTGGAGTTAGGTGGTATCTCTGTGTGGTTTTGATTTGCATCTCCCTGATGTTTAGTAAGGTTGAGCATTTCTTCATGTGTTTGTTGGCTGCTCGGATGTCTTCTTTTGTGAAGTGTCTTTTCATATCTTTTGCCCATTTTATAATGTGGTTGCTTGTTTTTATCTTTTCAGCACGTTTTGAGTTCCTTGTAGATCCAGGATGTTAAGCCTTTGTCAGACCTGGATTTGGAAAATACTTTTTCCCAGTCTGTAGGCTGTCTCTCTGCTCTCTTGATGGTTTCTTTGGCTTTGCAGAAGCTTGTCAGTTTAATAAGGTTCCACTTGTCTATCTTCTCTCTTATGACCTGTGGGTTTTGGGGTTTCTTCAGGAATTGGATGCCAGTTCTGATTTCCTTCCTTTTCTAAGGTTCTTATGGTTTGATGTTTTACATTTAGGTCTCTGAATCATTTGGAGTTAACCTTTGTGCATGGGGATAGATAGGGGTCCTGTTTCAATCTTCTGCATGTGGTCAGCCAATTTTCCCAGCACCATTTACTGAATAGGTTCTCCTCTCCCCATTGGTAGGTGGTGGGGGCTTTGCAAAGATGAGTTGGTTGAGAAATTGAGGTTTTGCTTCTGGAATCTCAATTCTGTTCCATTGATCTATTTGCCTGTTCCTGTACCAATACCAAGCTGTTTTGATGATTGTAGCTTTATGGTAAAGTTTGAAGTCTGGTAATGTGATACCACCTGCTTTGTTTTTTTGCTGAGGATTGTTCTGGCTATTTTGGACGTTTGTGTTTCCATATGAATTCCTGTGTTGTTTTTTCTAGGTCTGAGAAGAATGTGGCTGGTAATTTGCTGGGTATTGCATTGAATTTGAAGATTGCCTCAGGTAAGATAGACTTTTTCACAATGTTGATTCTTCCAATCCATGAGCATGGGATATTTTTCCACTTGTTTGCATCATCTTTGATTTCTTTGAGCAGTGTTTTGTAATTTTCATTGAAAAGGTCTTTCACAGCCGGGCTCAGTGGCTCAGCCTGTAATCCCGCACCTTTGGGAGGCTGAGGTGAGTGGATTGCCTGAGCCCGTGGGTTCGAGACCTGCCTGGGCAGTGAGACCTCATCTCTACAATAAATCAAAAAATCAGCCGGGCATGGTAGTGCATGCCTGTAATTCCGGCTACTTGGAAGGCTGAGGTGGAAGGATCACCGGAGCCCAGCAGGTCGAGGCTGCAGTGGCTGGAAGTGGCCACTGCACTCCAGTCTGGGCGACAGAGTGAGACTCCAACTCAAAAATAAATAAATAAAAATAAATAAATAAATAAATAAATAAATAAATAAATAAATAAAAGGTCTTTCACGTCTCTGGTTAGGAAGATGCCAAGGTATTTCATTTTTTTGTGTGGCTATTGTGAATGGAATTGTGTTTTTATTTGGGTTTCTGTTTGTTTATTATTGGTGTAGAGAAATTCGATTGTCTTTTGTACATTTATTTTGTATCCTGAGACTTTGCCAAAGGCCTTTATCAATGTAAGGAGGCTTTTGACAGATTCTCTTAGGTTTTCAAGGTACACAATCATATCATCTGCAAAGAGAGATAACTTGACTTCCTCTTTTCCTATTTGGATACCCCTGATTGCCTCCTCTTCTCTGATTGCTCTAGTCAAGACTTTCAATACTATGTTGAACAGGAGGGATGAGAGTGGGCATCCTTGTCTAGTTCCAGTTTTCAGGGGAAATGGTTCCAATTTTTGTCCATTTAGGAGTATGCTGGCTGTGGGCTTCTCGTAGATGGGTTTTACTATTTTGAAGTATGTTCCCCATATGCCTAGATGTTCAAGGGTTTTTATCAAGAAGAGGTGCTGGATTTTATCAAAAGTTTTTTCTGCGTCTAATGATATGATCATGTGGTTTTTGTTTTGACATCTGTTGATGAATTTAATTACATTTATAGTTTTATGAATGGTGAACCAGTCTTGTATCCCAAGAATGAAGCCTATTGGTCATGGTGGATGATTTTTGAAATGTACTGCTGAATCTGGTGTGCTAGGATCATGTTGAGAATTTTAGCATCGATGTTTATCAAAGATATTGGCCTGTAGTTCTCTTTCTTTGTTGGATCTTTACCTGGCTTGGGTATCAATGTGATGTTGGCTTTGTAAAATGATTTGGGGAGAGTTCCATCTTTTTCAATCACCTGGAATACCTTCAGTAGGATTGGTATCAGCTCCTCCTTAAATGTCTTGTAGAATTCTGCTGGAAAGCCATCTGGACCAGGGCTTTTTTTTGTAGGAAGTTTTCTTATTACATAGTTGATTTCCTTGATTGTTATTGGTCTATTTAGGGTCACAATTTCTTCTTGTTCCAACCTAGGTAGGTTGTGTGATGTCAGAAAGTCCTCCATTTCCTTAAGGTTTTCAAGTTTGTTTCCATACAAGTGTACGTAGTAGTCTCTAATGATCATTTGTATTTCTTCAGGGTCAGATGTGACTTCATCTTTTGTGTTTCTGGTTGTGCTTATTTGGTGTTTTCTTGTTCTTTCTTGGTCATTCTAGCTAGGGGACCATCGATCTTGTTTATTCTTTCGAAGAACCAGCTTTTTGTTTCATTGATTTTTTTCTATTATCTTTTTGTCTTCTATGTCCTGGATTTGGGCTTTTATTTTGGTGATCTGGATTCTTCTCCTGAAATTAGGGTCTTTGTGGTCTTGCTTTTCCAGCTTCTTTAGGTGGCTTGTTAGGTTGTGAATTTCTGTTCCTTCCATTTTCTTCATGTATGTTTGTAGGGATATAAATTCCCCTCTTACTACAGCTTTCAGGGTGTCCCAGAGATTTTGGTAAGATGTTTCTTCATTTTCATTTTTTTCCAGGTATCTTTTGATCTCTGTTTTGATTTCATCATTGACCCAAGAGTTGTTTAGCATCATGCTGTTTAGTGTCCATTTCTTTGTGGGTTTTGGGGGAACTTTGTTGGTGTCAAAGTTTATTTTTATTCCACTGTGGTCTGAGAAGGTACATGGTAGAATTTTGGTCCTTTTAAATTTGCTTATGCTTGATTTATGGCCGAGTATGTGGTCGATCTTAGAATATGTTCCATGTGGTGATGAGTAGAATGTGTATTCTGTGGTCTTTGGATGGAGTGTTCTGTAGGTATCAAGTCCGTTTGGTCCAAAGTCACATTGAGGTTCCAGAACTCCTTGCTGATTTTTTGTCCTGATGATCTGTCTAGGGCTGTGAGTGGGGTATTAAAGTCCCCAGTTATGATGGTGTTAGGGTTATTATCTTTCTTTAGTTTTCCTAGAAGTTGTTTTATGAAAGTTGGTGCACCTATGTTGGGTGCATATATGTTTAGGATAGATATTTCTTGATGGATTGAGCTTTTTATCATTATGTAGTGGCCTTCTGTATCTTTTTTGATTTTTAGTAGCTTGAAGGGTATTTTGTCTGAAATTAAGATCACTACTCCTTCTTTCTTTTGTATTCCCTTCACCTGAAAGTTTGTTTCCCATCCTCTTACTTTGAGTCTGTGGGTGTCCTTTCTAGTGAGGTGAGTCTCTTGAAGGCAATAGATTGTTGCCTAATGATATTTTATCCATTTTGCCATTCTATGTCTTCTCAGTGGTGCATTTAGTCTATTCACATTTAGGCTAATAATTGAAATGCAAGAGTTGATCCCTGTCATAAGGTTCTTACAGAGTTGTTCCTGTTTTTTTATTGTCTTTCTTTGGGTTTTGGAGTTGGTTCATGTGTTTTTAATCTTTTGCCTGTACTCTTGTGAAGAATGTTGTTGTTCTTTTTTCTTTTTCTTCTGTGTTCATTACTTTCTTAAGTGTTTCTTGTAGAGGTGGTCTGGTGGCAGCGTAGGTTCTTAGGGATTGGATGTCTGGAAAAGATTTCAATTCTCCCTCACTAGTGAAGCTTAGTTTGGCTAGGTAGGTTATTCTTGGTTGAAATTGTTTCTCTTTTAGAACTTTGAAGATAGGGTTCCAGGCTCTCCTAGCCTGAAGGGTTTCTGTGGATAAATCTGCTGCTATTCTAATTGGTTTTCCCTGGTAGGTAGTCTGGCCTTTTTCTCTTGCTGCCTTTAGGATTTTTTCTTTTATAGCTACTTGTTTAGGCGAAATATTATGTGTCTGGGAGTTGGTCTTCTCATTTGTTGTCTTGCAGGGGTTCTCTGAATCTCTTGTGTTCGAATTTTTTCATAATTGATGAGATGAGGGAAGTTTTCTTGAATGATTTCATGAAATGTTTGTTCCAGTGTGGCTTCTGTTTCTCTCTCTGCCTCAGGAAGCCCAATTACTCTTAGGTTTGATCTCTTGAAGTGATCATTCATCTCTTGCAGGTTTTGTTCTCTCTTTGAGCTTCTTTTCTATGCTTTTGATAGTTTGGGTTAGTTCTGTGTTTTAGTCTTCGAGCTCTGATATTCTTTCTTCTGCTTGGCTGATTCTGCTTTCCATGCTTATTAGTCTGTTATTCATTTCCATCACAGTATTCTTTACTGCTGTCATTTCTGACATCAGTTCCTTCCTATTTTCCTCTTGTCTCTCCTCAATTTTTTAAATTCTCTCCATTAATATCTTGATGTCTGGGTTTGTTGCATGTAAACAGTCATTCTGTGGGCTTTTCATTGTTTGTGTTCCAGAATTTGTTTTCTCAGTGTCTGATCCCCCAGGGGTCTGTGTGAGACCTATATTCTTCTTTCGGTTTTTCTTCATTTGTGTGGTTTTTCCCTCACCCTACTTTTGCCTTCCAGAGGGAAGGAGCATCACCGTCTTCTTTAATTCTGTTATTCAGGGGTAAAGGGATTGGTTTTACTTCTGTTTGTTCAATCTCCTATTCTTTATGTATGCCCTCTTACTTTGTTCAATTCTGGAGTTGCACTGTAGGTTGGGGGTGGTCCTTTTTGCAGTTTTGAGATTTACTTAAGTGGGGAGCTGTGATTCAAAATCTATCTGCAGGTCCTGGTATTCGCTGACAGGTATGTGAATAATCTGGAACCCACTTCCCACTGCTTGGAATCTGTCCATGCTGTGGGGCTGTAGGTTTACTCCCTGAAATAAAATGTGGTTAGCAGAGGAGAGAGAATGGAGCAGACAGTGGGTTGAAGAGGGGGGTGGAGAGATAGAGGAGTAAGGGGGGCAACAAATGAGTGTGCCAACAAATAGAGAGAGCGGCCTATACTGAAACATATAAAAACAATAGACCACAGCTACAGATGAACCAACTCTCATACAAACAAAAATAAAACATATAGTGATGCTAACATACCAGCCTATCCAACCACCTTATTAGTGTGCTCTTCCTCTATACAAAGATATGGTTTACAGAGAGAAGAAAAGAGATGAAAGGGAAGAGGAAAAAAGAAAAAAAGGAACAATATAGTAGGAATAGAATTATGTCATTAAACTAACAGAATCAATGAAGCACATTCTGAGACATTTCGTTTAAGTCCAATGTCCTTTCAGGTCTGATTTGCAGTTTTCTTTTCAAGCTGGTAAATTAGTTTGCAGTTAGGGTCAGTTGACCCTGGTCTGCTGTGAAGGACAGTTCAGGTCACCCTCTGTTCACCACTCTGTCCTATGTCTTTATCAAGCTTGTTTCTCCCGTTTTGGTGTTGTTACCTTGAATCGCCAGCAGGTGGTGCTATCTCAGCTGCTCGCCCCAGAGGGGGGTGAGGCCGGACAGGGACAGCAGAGGCTGAAGATGGCAAGATGGCCGGCTGCCTCAGGGCAGACGGCAGGAGACTTACGGCAGGCAGGACGTTTTGGTCGCAGGAGAGGTGGCAGCAATCCCAGCAGATCTTCCCTGAAGGGTCTTGAAGGACTGAAGTGGAGCGCCTCTGGCCCGGGTGGTGCGATGTGCTATGGCTGCAGCGGCAGCGGCGGCGGGGGGGGCTGCGGCGGCGCTGGCGGTGGTGGCACCATTTGCGCTGCAGTGACTGTCCAGTCCGCTGCGATGTCCCAGTGGCGGCAACGGCTGAGCTCCATATGAAGAGCAGGCTGCGATGTTGGGGTCCGCAGCCCCCTGGGGCGAGAATCAAAGACCCACTGCAGTTCTCCTTTGCAGACGTTTTCACAGACCAGGTTGCCTGTTGCCATCTTGCCGGAAGTCCCAGCAATGTTATTAAATGTCCCCTTGCTTTAGAGCCTCTTTAATAAATGAGTTGTCAATCTGTTCACTCTGAGTCATTCTTGTATTTATGTAATGAAGTATCATTATGAGCTACCAAGGGGCCCCTGACCAGTTCTCCAACTCCCTACAAAAAGGCAAAGCTGCCCTTGCAATAATGAAACCCACACAAGAACAAGGTCAAGTACTACTTTGCTACATGGCACAGCAACCATAAGCACAGTGACAGATCCACAGGAATACATGAGCCACACCTAGACAAACTCAGCCTGCCTTATCCCAAATGATTTCAACTTCTTCACAGAGTCTGTATCTAGTTAGTGTGGGCTCAGGAAGTTTGTTGTACAGATGAAGCCAAATATTATAGGCTCAGAAAAATTTCACTTTTAAATTATTATTTTATAATTATAAAGTAATCCTAAAAACAGTAAATCTACCTTAAAAAATTAGATGATTAAAAGATACAAATGTCATCTAAATTTTAAAGAAATAATGGATAAACATTTTCCCATGTAAAGGAAAGACTTGTATACTAAAAACTATTAAACATCACTGAAAGTAGTTAAATAAAACACAAATAAATGGAAAAAATTCATGTTCTTTAGTGGGAAGACTTAACAATTTTAATCTTTCTGCACTATCCTGTGTGAGCTATGGATTCAATGTAGCTCCCATAAAAATTTCAACAGCCTTTTTATTTTATGCAAAATGCGAAACGATCACCGTAATTCCAAATGGAATTGCAAATGGTCACCAGTAGCCAATACAATTCAAACAAAAAAGAAGAACAAAGACAAAACATAGACTTTCTTTGATTTCAGAAGTACAAGAATAAAGTTAGTGTAACACCAGTATATAGCAGATGAACTGACAATGGAATATAATCGAGAGAGTCCAAAATTGAGAGTCTATAAATAAACTCACACATCTCTGTCCAGTGTATTTTTAACAACTGAGTCAAGAGTACTCGATTGATGCTGGGAGAGTTGGATTTCCTCATGCAAGTAACAAAGCTGAAGCTCTACTTCACATCATATACCCAAATTAAAGCAAAATACATCAATGGCCCAATTACATGAATCATAAAGCTCTAAGAAGAAAACAAAGAATAAAGTTCAATACTTTGGCAATGAAACTTAGATATTGCACCAAATACACAAAGGCAAAAAATAAATTGGATTCCATAAAAATTAAAAACTTTCATGATCACAGGTTTCTATCAAGGAGTGAAAAGACAACCTACACAAGGAAAGGAATATTTGAATATTATATATCTCAATTTACTATCCAGAATATATATAATTTTAAGCTCAATTATAGCAACAACAAAAAGCAAAATAAGAAATAGTTTTAAAAGTGAAAATGACTTGAAGAGACACTTTCCCAAAGAAGATATTCAAATGGTCAATAAAAACAAATACTAAATATATTTAAATATTAGGAAATATTGCTTAAAATCATAAAAGGTGTTAGTTCACAACAGCTAGAGTGGTTATAATAACAATACTAATAAATAACAGTGCTCATGAGAATGTGGAAAATTGGAAACCTCTTATATTGATGGTGCAATTGTAAAATGGTGGTGCTGTTGTTGAAACCACTTGGCAGTGTCACAAAAAGTCAATGCAGAATTACTGCATTGTAAGGTGGTATAGTAAGTAGTCCATTCTAGGTATATACAGAAAAGAAATAAAAACAGGAACTACAACAGACACAAGTATAATAATTTCATTTAAACATCATCACAATAACCAAAATGGAGTAGAAAGTTTTAAATTATTAACAGATGACTCAATAACTAAAATGTGGTTTATGCATAAAATGGAATTTGATTTGAAGAAAAAAATTAATGATAAATAGTTACTGTTTGAAATAAGATAGACAAGTAGGATATCATCAAACTGAGGAGCTTCTGAATAGCAAAAGAAATCATCAAAAGAGTAGGGAGACAGTCAACAGAATGGGAAAAAGCATTTGCCAACTGTATATCTGACAAAGGCCTAACATCTAGGATCTGCAAGAAACTCAAACACCTAAAAGAACAAAATAAACAGCACCTATAAAAAGTGGGCAAAAGACATGAATAGACATTTCTCAAAAGAGGATATACGGGCAGCCCAAAGACACATGAAAAAATGTTCAGCTTTTATCATCAGAGAAATGCAATTCAAAAACACTTTGAGATACCACCTAACCCCAGTAAGAATTTCCTTCATTAATAAAACAAACAGCAACAGATGCTGATGAGAATGCAGAGAAAAAGGAACACTTCTACACTGCTGGTTGGAATGCAAACTAGTGCAACCTCCTTGGTAGACAGCATGGTAATTTCTGAAAGAACAAGAAATTGACCTTCCATATGACCCAGCAATCCCCATATTGGGAATATACCCAGAAGAACGCAAATTATTCTACAAAAATGGTACATTCACAAGCATGTATGTTGCAGCTCTATTCACAATAGCAAAAACATGGAACCCACCATGCTGCCTATGAAAGCTGGACTGGATAAAAAAAAGTGTGGTACATATACACAAAGGAATATTATTCATCCATAAAGAAGGACAAACATATGGACTTTGCAGCAACTTGGATGTATTTAGAGTTCATCATAATCTATCCCAGAAACAAAGAACAGAATACCATAAGCAGATCTTGAACAATTATTACAATACTATAAGAAAGAGATTGGCAGTAATGGGAAACTGCCAGGAAAGGAGGGTGGGATTGGCAGTTGAGGGAAACTGCCAGCAGTGGAAGGGGTACACCTTATCAACAAGGGTATCTGCATAATGAACATTTGTATACCTAACCCTGAATCATATCCTACAACTTTAAAATAAAATATAAATAAATAAATAAAAGGTGAATTGTAAAAAACAACAAAATACAAACAAACAAAGTAAATGTGTGATGAAAATCTCCTACACTGCATAGTGGCCATGGTTGCACAATATCTAATTATCATCTACCTGCCAGTCTATCTGTCATCTATCTTTCAGCTATGTATCTGAACTGCAACCGAATTCTGTAAAATGGTTAAAATGTTAAATTACATAGAATCACCAGGGTGACATATTAGTGTTCTAATTAAAGGACATGTGGATCCCAGATCCCTACACCACCCAAGGTATCCTGGTGACTTTCCTTCATTTGTCACATATGGTTGGTGTGGATAAGAGTCATCCAGTCCTCTTCAGAGAGAGGTTCATGTAGCCCGTGCTGTTGGGAGGGCTGTCAGTGGATCACCTCACACTGTCGGCACCAAAAGAGTTCATCTCATCTGCACACATTGGTCTCACTCAAGGTTTTCACTACTCTGGGCAGCCCATATTCAGTGGCTGATAGAAGCGAGGATAAAAAGACCAGGGCTGGCGAGAATGTAGAGAAAAGGGAGAACTTCTACACTGTTTGTGGGAGTGCAAACTAGCTCAATTTCTATGGAAAACAATGTGGTGATTTCTAAAAGAGCTAGAAATTTACCTTCCATATGACTCAGTAAACCCCCTTCTGGGCATATATCCAGAGGAACTAAAATCATTCTGCAAAAAAAAAAAAAGATACCTGTGCACACATGTTTATTGTAATGCTATTCACAATAGGAAAGACATGGAACCAACTGTGCTGACCATTGAAAGTGGACTGGATAAAATTGTAACACATATACGTGATGAAATAATATGCAGACATAAAGAAGGACAAACTACCGACTTCACAGCAACTTGGATGGATTTATAGTCTATCACACTCAGTGATCTATCACAGAAACAAAGAAATAAGTACCACATATCCTCACTCATAAGTGGTCTCTGAACATCTAGTATAATACTATGAGAAAACGATTGGCAGTAGCAGAACACTGCCAGGGGATGAGGGGCACATAACATCAATAAGGATGCCTGATTCAAATCCAGGCTACATGAGGTTCCATAGGAGGTCCAAACTTCATCTGTATAAAGTCACTTATGTACCCAATCCTGACTTATATCCCAAATCTTTACAAATAAAAAAAAATCAGGTCAGTTGACAGTGCAGAGAAGTGACAGCTCTGTTGGAAACCACTAATTAAGGAACATGTCCTCGGCCACTAGAAAGCACATGTCTTTGAATTCTGCTTTTGACATTTAGTTGGAAAAAAGGCTAGAATTTTAGTCTTTATGTTTCTGGTTCTTGTCTGTTTGACAAAACACAAACATAGATATTTTTGATGGTTGAATGACATTCTAAGCAACTTGAGGTCAGAGACTTTGTGACCTAATGCTGTTTAAGCCCCAACCACAGTCTGTAAAATAATGTTTATACAGGACTAGAACTGCACATAATGTTTCATATCTTCGTAAAATAAGCAAGAAAATATGACAGATCTATTTTCATTTAAGGTAAAATTTTTCTCCCATATAAATGTTTGAACTACTGATTAGTGTTTCACATAGATGGACCTGGAAAAATATACTCAGTTAAATAAAGCAAACACAAATTTCCAGATATTACATGATGATATTTATGAGATTTACATAAAAGATAAATTCATAAAGGCAAAAATGATAAGGATTATCTTTACAGTCTGTCATAATTAAGGTGAGAGGGATGACATCAGGAAAGAGAAATAAAGATAACTGCTTCAAAAATAATCTGAAGATGACTTGCTGCACAAAGGCAAAATATTTTGCCAACTCAGTAATATGAAGGAATCTACTGGGTGCATATGAGGTCTATAAAAATTACTTCACGTTTCCTCGTTGTAAAATAAAGTAAAATTATATGCCTCCTTGCTGATGTTATCATGAGATTGTTTATTATAACCTCTAATACCTTCCACCAGTTCCCATCACCTCCTTGAGCTCCAGCACCAGAGGAGCTGAATAGACTGTGAACAGATAATTAAGAAAACACATCCTGAGAAGTGTGCACAAGACTGCAGAGGTTACAGGAATCACTGAAGTGTTCACATCTAAAACTTTAGCTTCCCAGGTACAGATTGAACTGCAAGGTAAACTGAGGCAACACCTGAGAGGAGGAATGGTTAGGCATCAGAGGTGATAATTCAGTGGAAGATGGTAACTTTTTAGTCAGAATTGTGACAGTACGTAAAAAGAAAATAATAATAATTTAAGATCAACATGAAGGAGTAACTGGCAAAAATTAAAGAGTGATCATGTTTTGGGGTCAGGAAAAGAAAAGCATGTAAGATGGATCTATGTCTGGTTGAGAATTTGGGTGGATTTTCATCCCCCATCTGAAAAATGGACCCTGTAATCATAGCTTCCTAACCAAATGTATAAAACTTATATAGTGATTTGCTCTGAGAAGGGCGAATACTTTTTGGGCTATTCATGCATGTAGAAGATAAAAAATATTTTTAAAATCATAAGTACATTTGTGTTGTACGAAGTTTCCAAATAAACGTACTTGTGTAACATCAATGACATCAAGTACTGCTAAAACATTATTAACAGAAGTAATGATAACTGTATCTTTTTTTTATAAATCAGGTTGTCACAAATGGCCTGGTGGAAGTTAACCCTGATCGCCAAAGACATATGGGGAACACTGGTTGCCAACCCTCCCTTGGTGGTTACATTGGAAAAAGATGTGTGCAACCAGAAGTCTTGACAGCACTTCTCAGAGACATCCTTTGTTATGTGGCCCTGAGGTCACCAGGGTGCTGTGGGGCTGGTTTTGAAAGGATAGAGATGGGCTGGTCCAGCTGGAAACAATACAAGGTACCTCAGGGCACTGGGAGCACTGATTCATCACTTCTAGGTTATGTCTGTGGGACCATGAACATCTTACTGATGTCTCATGGTTGCCTAGACCAATACATTTGTGTTATATGACGTTTCAAAATAAACATGTACTAGTGTAACATCGATGACCCCAAGTACTAATAAAACATTATTAATAGAAAGCAATGATGAGTGAATCTTGATTTTATAACAAATAATATTGTCATAAGTGACCTGGAGATAAGTCTAATTACCACAAGCATATAGAGGAGACTGGTCACCAATATTCCTTGGGTGTAGTTGCATCCATTGCATTTAGGTGTAGTTATCTTCTCTCCTTCCTCAGGGTGTCTTTGCCCAGTTACAGGTGCAGAGAGGAGTTGAAGACAATGAGAGAGAAAGAATATTTTTCTGCTAAAATAACTTTTCTCCAGGAAATTATAATGACCAAATATTGTAGCAAAATCCCTGAGATAAGACACTGGGAGAAAGAGTTCTGTAGCACATATACCTGGGTTTCATTATTTTCTTATCTGGTGTCACAGGATCACGGAGCTGGTGCTGGGCAGGAGGAAGTGGTCATGGGGGGACACATGACAAAACTTTCCCTACTGGTAACCTGGTATTGGGTGAATCGTGACTTCAGCATTATTATTTCCTTTTCTGCCAACACCATTTCTAAAATCCAGACAGTGACTCTCACTGTCTAGGGTTCTTGGTCAGATGGTCACTCTGTTTTGCACTGGAAGAATTAGTGTTGATCATTATTACACTGAAGTCTTGAGTCAGCATCCCTCAGTGAGAAAAAACAAACAAATTAAAATGGTAGAAAGTGTGAGATCCTCAGGGGAATGAGACCCATCCTGTGCTTTGAGTTCTGTCAACATGACCTCCCTGGGCATTTGTGGGATGTTATCTGATTACTGTTTCCCCATGACAGCAGCACGGTGTTCTTATGTTAATGCAGGCCAACTCCCTTTGATGATCTGAGGTACTTCTCAGATTCATGAATTCATCCACTAAGTCTCCAAAGTAAGCCCTTGTTAATAAAACTGTTTTAGTCTGGTCATCTCCCCAAACTGTCTGCCAACAATATTTGCTAGGAGGGAATAATCTCTCCAGGGTAACTGAAGGTGAGAGAGGAGAATGTTTGTACACAACTGAAAAGATAATGATTAGTTACACAGCAGGGATGGGGAAGTCTGGGATCCTGGAGCCCTTTCTTTTTTCCTCAATTCAAATGTGTGTTCACCATCAATTCCCCCAATTCTATTTAAGTATCCTCAGCATTTAGACACAACCAGTTCTTTGGGTCTATCTCAGGATAATGACACCTGGAGTTTTTCAGGGAGGTATGGGTGGTGGTCCTTCCTATTCCTAAGAGTGGAGCACCCACAAGGTGAGCTAGATGACCCTACCTATTTAAGAAGGTCTCCCCTTTAACCCCTCGCTATTTCCTGATCAATAATAAATGAGGGGGGCGGAGGAGATTCAAGGGAGGAGCACCCCAACTCTCATGGTAAAATGTGGACATATGGGAAAAGAAAGCCAGGATTCTAGGTCTGTCCAATTAATAGGTCTCAGCTGGCCTGTCACTGTCCTTTGCTGATCCTGTGTGCCGACTCCAGAATAGACTTATGGTGGAAGAAATAATCACAGTGATCAACTGATTACCACAGGAGGCTGCATGACTGAAATTCAGATTTGCCACAGTAAAAAGTGACAGGCTATAGGGGAGGATTCTTGGCTGTGAGGAGGTCTCTTGTCTCTGGACTTCGGGCAGTAGAGGGCACTGTGGGCCTGCCCAGCTGGAAACAGGCCTCCTGGCCCAGTTGAGTGCCTGTTGCTCAGCAATCTCTGGGGCAAACATGTTTCATCTTTGCCTTGGGAAGACTCAGGACAGGTTTTGCTCAGCTTTAAGAAGGGAGAACTCAGAGCTCAGTGTGAGATAGGCCATTGGGGAAGAGGACTAGTTCGCACAAAAGTCCCCTCAAGCCGGGCTCGGTGGCTCAGCCTATAATCCCGCGCCTTTGGGAGGCTGAGGTGAGTGGATTGCCTGAGCCCGCGGGTTCGAGACCCACCTGGGCAGTGAGACCTCATCTCTATAATGAATCAAAAAATCAACCGGGCATGGTAGCGCATGCCTGTAATTCCGGCTACTCGGAAGGCTGAGGCAGAAGGATCGCCAGAGCCCAGCAATTCGAGGCTCCAGTCTGGGTGACAGAGTGAGACTCCAACTCAATTTTTTTAAAAAAATCCCCTCAGTACCCTTCTGTGGGGACAATAGGTACAAGTGATTGGGGAAATCCCAGATATAGCTTTGAATCCTCAGAAATCAGAGCTCATGGGAAGCTTCACCATCGCTGGGTCCCTCCTCCTCCTCACCCTCCTGGCACTCTGCTCACACAATGGCTTTGGGAGGCAGACATGATTATGATTATGGAGGACACCTGGAGTGGATTTTCCCTTTTAGACTAAGAGCATAATGTGGGCAATGATCCTAGTCTCGCCTATCCATACCTCCCTTTTCTCTTTTCCATAGTCCTGGATGCATTCTGGGCTGAATCAGAAAGCCCTGGTGCCAGTGTCTGTGGGACAGAAGTTCATTCTCTCCTGCACTGGAAACACCAACAATGTTAGAACATTTGGTGCAGGATTGTACCAACAGCCCCTGGTGCAGTCCCCAAAACTATGATGCTCAGAAGTTCTCTGGCTCCCAGTCTAGGAAAATGGTCTTCTTGACCATCTCGGCCCTCCAGCCTGAGGACAAAGCTGTTTATTACTGTTCAGCATTGGATTATTCCTGGAATGCTTATACAGTGCTCCAGACACATAGGGAATGCAATAAAAACCCTCCCCTGCTTCTCAGTGATCACTCTCATGGTGACATGTGACAAACATTAGTCAAGAGGGTGACTGTGGCTAACTCTATAGCACCCACAGCTGAGGTGCTGACTCTCAAAGCACAGATTCTCTTTAAAGGGTCAGTGGCCTTTCAAGGTCTGTAATCTTGCTTTTTCAAATTTGTAAAAATATATATTTAGTGGCAATCCCCTCAGGTCCTCTCAAACTATGGGAACTTTTCTGTCCTCTCAATACATTCTGCTTTCAAAATAAAGAAATAAATTAAATTAAATAATATATTTATTAAAACTAAGTTTGTAAACCTATTTAAGATGTACCATTCTCTTTTCTTAATATTACAGTGTTTTGCAACCATCATCAAAATCCGAATTTAGAATATTTTTATCATCCCATCTAAAAACAATTATTAGTCTAAAACTTAGTATTACTTTTATCACTTTGGGTTGCAAATCCAATTTTGTTTTCTTCATATTTAAGAGCATAAAATATTTACTATTAGCCTACTTTTTAGGCATGACATATGTGAAGATGATTTTTTTTTATTACCAAATAATAGTCCATAGTATGACTCTACTATGATGTTTCTATGCTCAGCACTTTTGGGGAATTTAAGTTGCATAAACCTTTTGATTTTATGGGTAATATTGCATGAAAAGTTGGTGTGAAAGTTTCCAGTTCTTTGTGGTCACAAGTTTTCATTTATCTTGTGTAGTAGCTAGGAGTGGAAACTCTGGGTGATACAGTGACTTTATTTAAGATGCCTGACTGATTTCTACAGTGGCCACCAAGTTCACATTCCCATGTGCAATACATGAGCATCCAAATTTCCCACATTCTCAACACCACTCATTATTATTTGTCATTTAGGTCACAGCTGCCCTGGTGGGTTGCAGTCATATTTCACTGTGGATTTCACTGAATTTCCATAATAACCAATGTTTTGGGGAATCATTTCATATGTCATACTGTTTCTAATCACACATGAGAAACCCAGGGTCTGAGGTCCCTTCTTGAGGCACTGATTTCAAGACACTTTAGACTGAGTTGTTGCTGAATCCCAACACTCAGCCTTCTTACTTCTATGCAGCAGAAAAATTTTGGTAAAGTACAGAACTTCTCTCAGAGACAATAAACTGTGCAGAATGAGGCCAACTCACCTACAAAGGGCTCAGATGATAGAGCATCTTGTTGACTCTGCCTTTGCCAGGCACGGCAGCCTCAGGGCTACAGTGGGCTTTAGGTCTGTTTTACAAACTCCTCCTCAGTATGGTGCTCACTCAGTTACCACAGGAGACAAAAGCCATGCCCAGAATGTGGTGTCTCATGTCTCAGCAGAGGATGCTCCAGTGGAAACCAGAACTTGGATGAGACTTCACTGCAATAATTTCTCTCTCTGCACCTATAGGGCCACCATTACAAACTACACAGAATCGACCACCTGGCAAGCAATACTCAAAAATATTCTGTAAACAAAACTAAAATGTAATGGAATAAAATGAGACTTAAGTAAATGTAGAGGTAAACTTCATTAATGGATAGAATGCCTTAGTACATGAAGATAAATAAAAAGTATGTTTTTAAAATATATTAATGTATTGAATATATTTTAATAAATGCCAGTCAGAATGTCTAGGAAACTTGATTTTTGAGAAAATAATTAAATGTAAAAATGTAAATCCTGGAATAGACTCAAATATTTGGCAAATGAAGTGAACCATACAATGTCAGATTTTGAGACAAAGCTTAAAGAAAAAATAAACAGTTTGAGGCTCCTGCTGGGACAAACACAAGAAAGTTTTCTAAAGAGTTCACAAACAGACTTAGACATGCTAAGGGCTTAGAATAGATTTCAGGGACCAATAGCAACCAGGCATAATACACTCAATGTCTAAAGAGAAGCATGGGTCATTATAGAAAATTTTCTTCTGAATTTTAAAAAAGTAACATTCAAAATGATATTTCTGAAGCCCATTTGTGTAAATTTGATACAAACAGATCTAACCCTGAGGGAATAAAAGGAAGAAATTGTAGCCACACATTATGGACAGCTTGAAAAATGGAGAATTGCTACTGAAAATGACTTTCAAATCTTAGACAGAAAGCAGTGCAGGACTGGGACTGGTATCTCTGAAAGAAGTTAGAGCACTGAAATAGCCCTGGAACCATCTCCTATTTTCCTCAGTATGTGCATTCAAAAGCACAGCAAGAGAGGACCTTGCGGCAAAGCACAGCATCTCCCTGCCTCGAAGGAACAGAGACTGGACTTCACAAGGCCAGGTACCGGGAATTAAGAGGATAAAAGTGTGGAAAGGAGGCAACTATGCAGGAAGAAAGATCCAAAAATATGTATGGCATTTCCTAACATATTTGTTAAAAACAGAAATCTATATTTAAAGCATGAATATACACAGGGAGGCAATAGAGTAACAATGAGTTGAGAGAAAAACAGTTTTTACAACTTACAGAAATCTAAGAATTCTGTGAGTACCAGTCAGACAAAATAGTCCTTGTTCATCACTTGGCAGGACTCAGTTGGACACCCTGAAACATTTTGTGCAGGTGCTCAATTCTTCCTAGACACTACTTTATTCTAGCTGTCACGTGTGCCCCTCCCTGCAGAAGGGATACCTGAGTGCAGCACTTGCAAGGCCTCCATCACCACCTGCTTTGTCTTCTGCATCTCCCCTCAGTACAGGGGCTGTGCCCTCCTTCCCTCTGCCTGTTTCTCTACCTGGACCCCATGTGAAGCCAAAGCTGAGGTGTCTCCAGGTTTTGGAGCCTTTGTCACCTTCAGGTCCTGCTGTCACTGAGACACTTCCCTCTATCCCAAGCTGCATACTGGGGAGGGAAGAGTCTGCAAAAGACCTGACTCTTTGCAGTTGACTCCTATGGTAGACACAATAGAAACTTCCTTCCTGGGGTATCCTTTGAGGCCATCTTCATCCTCCTTCTGTGTCCTTTATCCTCTTGACTTAGTGGCAAACTCCCTTTTTCGAAAATGCCCAGTAACTTATACATGCCAGGCCTTACTTAAATATTTGTTTAAACGACAAATGAATGAATGAGTGAGTAAATAATTCTAACTTTCCTGCCAGGTGATTATTTTAACATCTGCATTATTCATATAGAAGAGTAAATGAGTCCCTTTGGCCCTGATTATCTCTGAATTATGCTTACCTGTTTCCAGGCTGTCATACAAAGACCACGGTGTGACAAATGTACAACCAAACTTATCACTGTCTCCAGTCTTGCTCTCCTACCTTGCCATACCCATGTCTGCAATGACATCAGGTCTCAGTGTCACCCTTCACCCACCAAACACTCTAAACCATTCCCTTTCCACAGTCTGGTGTTCAGTCCTGGCATTCTCTTGTCTCACCTCAGAGGCATGTGCCATTCCACTCCTTCCCCATTTTCTCCACTGTCATCTTCCTCCAGCCCCCAATGAATGTCCCCTACCAGGCCTCCTGTCCCATGTTCTAGAACTTGTCCTGGAACATCCCCAGAGCTGAGTCTCTACTAGAACTGATGACAAGCATAGCCATGGTTAAGCATCTCCTCATCAGATGAAGGACAGTCACCTCAAGGACCTGTGCCTCATCCCTACTGGATACCCAGCCCCACAATCATCTCCACACCTTCAGTCCCATCTCGGTGTCCCCAGTATTTTCTCCATGCATTGCTCTGGAAGAGTCTGAGCATCCTCCAAGATTGATTTTCTCCTCTATGAAAGTCTGTTTTCCCCTTGGTGAGCTCCTATTCACTCTCTTCATCCTAATCAAGTGTCCCATTCTCTGAGCCCTCCCCATGGAGAAATCCACACTGAGCTTTGCCCAGATATTCTTTCCTCAGCTCCAGGGCAGATCATAGTTCTCCTGGGCCAGGATTCTATGTGGGTTTCCCCTGCTGGCCCTGGAGAAGAAACTGTATCAGGTTTGGCTACCCCAGGACCTCAGCCCCATTGCTTCCTGTAGGGATTCTTCACACAGGTTGGAAACACAGGAGTCAAGAAAAGAAGAGGACATTCTGGACCTATGTTAAAGGAGCATTTCACTTGAAGACCAGCAGGAGTCAGGTGAAGACTTTTTCTGAGAATTTCTCAGGCCAGGTGCTCACAGCTGGGTAGCCTCCAACTGACAGAGGCTCAAGGGCTGACCCTTTGCTTCCTCTGGGGACTCCTTAGTTTTACCTGGTCAGGGCCTGGCAGGGTTTCCTGCATGTGGGCTTGTTTGTGGTCCCAGCAGGTGCTTCCCCCTAGGCCCCACCCATGGGTAAGCTAGTGCCTAACACCAGCCTCTCTGTCCAAGGGCCTTGTTCTCTGGGAAAGAGAGAGTAGGTGGGACACATTTGCATGATCAGCCTCTCCTCCTTAAGGCCAGTAGGGCTGAGATAAGAGAACCAGAGCAGCTCAACTCAGATCAGTGACCTCAGAACAGCCTGTGTTCACCATGCCTCTTACTCCTTTCCTCCTCTTGCTCCTTTCTCACTGCACAGGTAGGAACAGAGCTCAGAGTCTGAGGTGGTTCTCCAGTCTGATCAGTCTTTTTGTGCTCAGATCTCTCAGCAGCTACACCCTGGCTTTGCTTTTCACTGAATGTTTCTGTGTTTGCAGGTTCCCTCTCCCAGCCTGTGCTGACTCAGTCACCCTTCCTCTCTGTATCTCCAGAAACAACAGTCAGACTCCCCTGCTCTCTGAGCAGTGACCTCAGTGTAGGTAAAAAAACATGGACTGGTACCAGCAGAAGCCAGGAAGTTCTCGCCAGTTCTTCCTGTACTACTACTCATATTCAGACAAACAGTTGGGACTGGGGTCCCCAGTCGAGTCTCTGGATCCAAAGATGGCTCAAGTAACACAGCAGTTTTGCTCATTTCTGGACTCCAGCCTGAAGATGAGGCTGATTATTAATGTCATGTGTATGAAAGTGGTGCTAATCACAGTGATAGACACAGATGAAGAAGTAGGATTAAAAAAACCCAGTCCCACAGTTTTCAAACTTGTCACATTTACTAGGGCTGTTAAGAACTTCATGGTAATCAAATTATATAAAATCAAAGATTCATGTTTAAAATGATGTCACACTATAATTTTCCCACATTTTGGCACACAATGCTCCTAGAGTCTGTAAAATGTTAAGAATAAAAACAAAAAAATCATATGAATACTCCAAATACTAACATTTCAAACCAATGTTCACTAGTAAGAAAAATATATGAAACAGAAAATGAAATTTATCCAGATGACAACACTTAACATGAAGACATATGCCGTACAAATTTTAAATGTGATATATTATGCATATAATATATATAAAGTATATCATGAAAGATCATTTTCTTTTTCCACCCCCAGGAACCAGTACTCCTCTGTGAACACTAGACAATGAGTCTTTTGAATGCTCTACCTTTAAACTGAAAATATACTACTGAGTTAAACATGCAAATAGTCTTGTAGATCTGCAAAATAATACAGGTTTTTTTCTAGTTTGGTTTTGTCTTGGTTTTTAAAAAACTTTTCAGTCTTACAATCATACAAAGGAACCACATGGATTCCAGAATTCTGGTATTCCCCTTCAAATGAAAAGTTAGATGTTTCTGGTAAAGTAAAAGCAGAAAGGTTTAAATGTAAGATCTTGGTTTGTATTAGATTGCTTTCCATTTAACTTCAAATTTAAATATACCAGAGCCTCAGAATGTGAGATGAATAAAATTGGTTTATTTTAATTTTGTGGCAGTGTTAAATCTGCTGGAAAGAATATTCTTTTTTGAAAAGAATTATACTTCGAGATCCCAGAAACCACACTTATGTTTAATTCAATGTGGAAAAAGGTTAAGATATCATGCCAAAATTCTTTTTTAAGGAGTTTTTCTCTTTACTATTTAATGTATGAATGTTTAAATACAGTAATCCTCAGTACAGGCTTAGCGAGTTGTTGAAAGAATGATCACTGATACTTAAAAGAAATGATAATGTCTTTCTCTCTCTCCATGAGTAATGGAGGCTCCAATGGCTCCATCTTAATCCTTTAGTCCTTTCACACCTCGTGACTCCATAGGTTTCTACTTGTGGATTGCAGAGCTTCCTTTCCTATTACCATCTGCATCATTACCTGTAATCACGTTTTCCAAAATGGGAAGATAATCTATCATCACCAACCCTGCACAGATTTGATGGAATATCTCACAGGAAAGCTGCAGTAACACCCAGCTGGTCCACAAATGAGAGCTTCATATTTGTATAGACACTACCTTAGCCAGAAATGCAATCAATCATCAGCTGTGTAGATTTTTCCCCCAAACCTCTCTCACATTTATCTTGCCAATTAATTGTCCATTCTCAAACCATGACCCAATGAGTTGCTGCATCCAGAAGACTCATCTCCCTAAAAGGGATGCGCACAGACTCAAAGTTAAAGGATGGAAAATGAGTTTCCAGTCAAATAGTTCACAAAAGAAGGCAGGAGAGGAGTTGCGAATTTAATATCAGACAAAACAACTTTTAAGCTATCAGAACTTTAAAAAGATACAAAAGGACACTACATAATGATAAAAAGTTTGATCATTCAACAAGAAATATTCATCGTAATCATCTATGCACCAAACACAGAAGTACCAGTATTTATAAGGCAACTACTAAGTAAACTAAAAAAAAGATATTGACTCAAACTCTATTATAGCAGGGAACTTCAAAATCTAACTAACAGCCCTAGATAGATCATCAAGGCAAAAAATCAACAAGGAGATCCAGAACCTAAATTTGACACTTAACCAAATGGACTTAACAGATACCGACAGATTATTCCAACCAAAAACTACAAAACATACATTCTACTCATCACTACATGGAATGTACTTTAAGATTCCTCACATCCTTGGGCATAAATCAAGCAAAAACAAATTCTATAAGGTGGAAATATTGCATACATATTCTCAGACCACAGTGGAATAAAAATAAATATCAACACCAACAAAATTTCCCCAAAGCCTAAAAAGACATAGACTAAACAGCATGATGCTGAACAACTACTGGGTCCACACTGAAATCAAAGCAGAAATTAAAATATTCCTGGAACTAAATGAAAATGAAGAAATATCCTACCAAAACCTCTGGGATGCCATGAAAGTAATTCTCAGAGGGAAATTTATAACTCTGTGAGCACACATCAAGAAAATGGAAAGATCACAAGTTGAAAGCCTAACAAATCACCTAAGAGAGCTAGAAGTAGAAGACCACCAAAACCCTAACTTTAGCAAAAGAATCCAAATTACCAAAATAAGAGCCTAAATACAGGACATAGAAGACAAAAATATCATAGAAAGCATCAACAAAAAAAAGCTGATTCTTTGAAAGAATTGACAAGATTGATGGATCCCTAGCCAGAATGACCAAAAAAAAAAAGAGAGAGAAAACTCAAATAAATGCAATCAGAAATATCAAAGATCAAATCACAACTGACCCTGAGGAAATACAAAAGATTATCAGAGATTACTATGTACACCTATATGGAAACAAACTTGATAACCTAGATGAAATGAAGGACTTTCTGATATCACACAAATTCCTCAGGTTGAAACAGGAAGACATTGAGACACTCAATAGAGTAATAATGACCCAGGAAATTGACTCTGTCATACAAAAATTACCTACAGAATAAAAGCCCTGGACAGGATGACTTTCCAGCAGAATTCTATAAAATTTACAAGGAGAAGCTGATACCTATCCTATTGAAAGTGTTCCAGGCAATTGAGAAAGATGGAATTCTCCCCAAATCATTTTAGAAAGCTATTATCACACTGACTCCCAAACTGGGTAACGATCCAACAACAAAAACAGAGAACTACAGGTCTATATCCCTTATGAACATAAATGCAAAAATCCTCTACAGGATTCTAGCATACTGAATCCAAAAACACACTCAAAAATCACCCATCATGACTAAGTAGGCTTCATCCCCAGGATGCAGGGCTGGGTCAACATTCGATAGACCATGAAGGCATCAACATAAAGACATCAACAGATGTGGAAACAAGAACCACATTATTATCTCATTAGATGAAGAAAAGGTTTTTGATAAAATCCAGCATCCCTTCTTGATTAAAAAAACCCCTCAAGCACCTAGGTATAGAAGGAACATACCTCAAAATTGTAAGTGCCACCTACAATTAGCCCACAGTTAACATATTGCTAAACGGACAGAAACTGGAAACATTTCCCCTGAAAACTGAAAAAAGACAAGGCCGCCCACTCTCAAATCTCTTCTTCAACATTGTGTTGAAATTCTTAGCTAGAGCAATTAGACAAGAGAAGGAAATCAGGAGTATACATATAGGAGCATGCTGATGATATGCCCCATACCTTGAAAATCCAAGAGACTGTCAAAAAAACCTGCTTGCACTGATAGAGGACTTTGGCAAAGTCTCCGTGTACAAAATAAATGTGCAAAAGACAGTTGCATTTCTATACTCCAACAACAAGCAGGCAGAGACCCAAATTAAAAGTATAATCCCATTTACAATAGCCATAAATAAAATACCTCGGCATCTTCTTAACCAGAAAAGTGAAAGACCTTTACAATTAATATTACAAAACACTGCTCAAGGAAATCCAAGAAGAGACAAACAAATGAAAAGATATTTCATACTCATGGATAGGAAGAATCAACATTTTTTAAATGTCCATCCTACCCTACAGATTCCTACCCTACAGATTCAATACAATACCCATCAAATTACCAACATCATTCTTCTTAGTCACCTAGAAATAAAAATACAGAAATTCACGTGAAAACATTAACGATCATGAATAGCCAAAACAATCCTTAGCAAAAAACAAACAAAAATCAAAGCAGGAGGTATCACACTTCCAGACATCAAACTTTACTATAGACTACAGTAATCAAAACAGCATGGTATTGGTACAAGAACAGCCATATAGACCAATGGAAGAGGATAGAGACTCTGGAAGCAAAGCTTCATTTTCTCAACCAACTCCTCTTTGACAAAGCCTCCAACAACAACCACTGGGGAGATAAGAACCTAATCAGTAAATGGTGCTGGGAAAACTGGCTGATCACATGCAGAAGATTGGAACAGAATCCCTACCTATCACCATACAAAAAAATAACTCTAAATGGATCAAAGACCTAAACATAAAACCTCAAACTATAAGAATCTTAGAAAATGCAGTAGACACCCTTATGGAAATTGGAACTGGCAACCAATTCCTGATCAAAACCCTAAGTGACCATACCACGAGAAATAAGATAGACAAATTGGACCTCATTAAACTGATGAGCTACTGTAAAGCAAACGAAACCATCAAGAGAACAGGGAGGCAGCCCACAGACTGGGAAAAAATATTTGCCCACTCGATATCTAACAAAGGCCTAACATCTAGGATCTACAAGGAACTCTAATGTGCTGAAAAGAAAAAAGCAAACAGCCCCATTACAAAGTGGGCAAAAGATATGAATAGATAATTATCAAAAGAAGACATACAAGCAGCCAACAGATACATGAAAAAAAGTTCAGCCTCATAAGTCATAAAAGAAATGCAAATTAAAACTACTCTGAGATACCACCTAACTCCAGTCAGAATGGCCATCATCAATAACAAAAAATAAGCCGGGCTCGGTGGCTCAGCCTGTAATCCTGCACCTTTGGGAGGCTGAGGTAAGTGGATTGCCTGAGCCCGTGGGTTCGAGACCCGCCTGGGCAGCAAGACCTCATCTCTACAATAAATCAAAAAATCAGCCGGGCGTGGTAGCGCATGCCTGTAATTCCAGCTACTTGGAAGGCTGAGGCGGAAGGATCACCGGAGCCCAGCAGGTCGAGGCTGCGGTGGCCGGGAGCGGCCACTGCACTCCAGTCTGGGCGTCAGAGTGAGACTCCAACTCGAAAAATAAAAAAAATTAAAAAATAAAATAACAAAAAATAACAGACGTTGGAGAGGTTGTGGCAAAAAGGGAACACGTCTACACAGTTGGTGGGAGCGCAAACTAGTACAATCTCTGTGGAAAACAGTGTGGCGATTCCTAAAAGTTCTAAAAATTGATCTTCCATATGACCCTGCAATCCTTGAAAGAACTCAAGTCACTCTATAAAAAGAAAGCTGCACACGTATGTTTACTGCAACACTGTTCATAATAGCAAGAACATGGAACCAACCGTACTGCCCATAAAAAGAGGAGTGGATTAAAAAAATGTTGTACATATACACAATGGGATATTATGCAGCCATGAAGAAGAACAAAATCATGAGCTTCACAGCACCCTGGGTGGACTTAGAGTCTATAATACTGGGTGCTCTTTCACAGAAACAAAGAACTGAGTATCACATGTTCTCACTCATAAATGGACCTTGAACAACTGTCATAATACTATAAGAAAAGGATTGACAGTAGTGGGAAACTGTGGGGATGTGGGGGGGTGGGGAGGTGAGACTGGCAGTAGTGGAAATCTGCCTGTGTTAGGGGGACACACCTCATCAACAAAGGTTCCTCCATAATTAATATTTGTATACCTAAACCTGAATTTTACCCCATAATTTTAAAATATAATATAAAATATTAAAAAATTAAAGGTTTATCAATAAAAGGAAGTTAACATAATTGCTTTGAAATAATAATCCTTAGCTATAAAGATCAGTATCAAGTGTAATACCAGTCCAAATTGAAACAGAAGTCTGTTAGACAGATGTCCTTTTAGAAGTATTTCTGTTGTTGTTTCTTGAGGTTGTGATGACCTTTATGCAAATTTATGTTTTCAGTTGTCTATTGTATTAGCAGCCTCTTCAGGTTCTTTTCTGGCTATGTTTGACAGGGCTTTCTACACATTGGTGACTACGTTTTTATTTCAAAAACTTTCACATTCACATAAAAGAAACTTCTATACTTTTGCGAGAACATTTGCCCAGCAACTTCCCTGTCCAACTGGGACTGGCACCCTCTTCATTATTGATTGTTGATACCGAACAATCATGCAATCCTCCTAATTTCAAAAGAATTATATTATCCTCCAAATTTTTTCTTTAAAAACTTTTGTCTTTCTTACATCTCTAAGCACTTGCATAGTTAACTACTGCATTTTTATTCTTTTTTGTTTGTTCATTTGCTTATTTTTGTGTGAGATTGAATCTTACCAGTTGGGAATGTAGTAGCAAGATCAGATCTCACAAGAGCCTGGATATCCTGGGCTCAGGGATACTACTGCTGCAGCCTTCTAAGTAGCTGGGATTACAGGCGTGTGCCACCAAGCCCAGCTAATTTTTCAAAATTTTTGTCCTATTTTTGTTTTCGATTCAGGGGGTACACATGCATGTTAATTATATGGACATACTGTGTAGTGGTGGGAGTTGGATCATAAATGACCCATGCCCCAGACAGTGAACATTGTAGTCAACAGGTATTTTATGAAACCTAGTCCCTCCCACTCCCTCATTATTAGTGTCCCCAGTGTCTATTACTGCCATCTTGGTGAGGATTCAACTCCCACAAATGAGTGAGAATATGTAGTGTTTGGTTTTCTTACTGCAATGTCCTATGGCTGATAACATCAATTTAAAGAGCTCTCTGCTTCTTAGGTTGACAATCTAAATATATGAGTCTATATACAAATTATAGTCTTTATGTATGTATATATATACATATTTACATATGTATATATATAAATATATGAACATGTTTTGTGTATATTTGTTATATATGTGGTGCATACTATTCATCTGTATTACTATTTTTATTGTTTTTATAATTCATATTTTTAAATTTTAACAAATAGATAATGCATTTATTTTAGAAATATTATAAATGTAGGCTGAAATTAATCTGAACTCAATGTAAAACGGAATCTGTGGAAACAGAAGTGTGTGTATTTGAGAGACAGTATGGGTCATTATTTCCATGATTCCTGCCTGACTCTGAAATCCACTATCTCCTTCATCCTACAAAACTGAATACTTCACCGACTGCATACAGAAAACATGAGGTTGAATCCATGGATCTCCACTGATGGCCACAATAGGCTTGTGTGACACAACTCATTCTAGGAGATACATAACTGGAGTTTCCAGCGTGATGTCTTCCTCTCATGCGTCCTCGGTATTTACTCCTGTTTTATTTGTTGCTGCATTTTAAAAATAGTAGTTCTTAGTGAGGAATAACTGACATAAAGTATCCAGTTGTATATATTTTGATATATTTTTACTTTATTGAGGAAATCACCACAATCTAGTCAGTGACTCCAATTCTCACCCTAAAAGTCTCCTCTTGCCCCTTTGGAATCTTCCCTCCATCTCTCCTTACAGCATCCTCACAGACAACCGTTTTCCTCACAGTTTTTCTGCTGTTTGGTATCCAGTTTATAACATAATGGAATTATGCTGTATATATCATTTTTCTGCCCTTGAGATCCCTCTATACTGCTGTTGAAGTTCCATAAATCCTACAGAGGACATGTCATGGTGCTGTGTCTCTGGTTGCTTCTGCTCCATTGTTCCTTCCCCCATGATATGTGCATACCAATGTTATGTTTTTCAACTCTATTGATTTAGGAACAAATATAATCCAGGCATAATTGCATTCTTCATTTATTTTTTTTTTTTGAGTTGGAGTCTCACTCTGTCTCCCAGACTGGAGTGCAGTGGCTGTTCCCGGCCACTGCAGCCTCGACCTGCTGGGCTCCGGCAATCCTTTCACCTCCGCCTTCCAAATAGCCGGAATTACAGGCCCGCGCTACCATGTCCAGCTGATTTTTTTATTTATTGTAGAGATGAGGTCTTGCCAAGTTGCCCAGGCGGGTCTCGAACCTGCGAGCTGAGGCAATCCACTCACCTCAGCCTCCCAAAGTGCAGGATTACAGGCTGAGCCACCAAGCCCAGCTGCATTCATCATTTTTATTCTAAAACAAACCAGTGTAAGTTCTTGGCTTCTGAAAAGGTAGAGTTCTCTGCTGTACAGGTGGATGCTCAGTTGGCTTGCATCTTATGCCATCATTTACTCACACTTATCATTTAACAGCTTCTGAATACTTTCCTTAATCTTGAATAGGTAATAACTTAATAATATGTATGCAGTTACTTCATTAGATAAAATTATCAATTGCTCATCTCCGTTTTGAAACAAACATGATAAAAGTAAAGGCCAATGAAATTATTGTCTGCTTAATAAATAGTCACAAATTTTCAGATAAGAGAGCATTAAATATATCTTCAGATGAAGACCAGCCCAGCCAGGAGGAAGGTAGCATGGATATCCCCTGTAGTCATCTAGGAGAACTTCTCAGATGTGTTCCTCAGCTTCTAGCACAGGGCTACATCCTCTTCTTTAGTCAGCTTGATCTCTTTATTTTGAAAATCCCAGAATAATCCATAAGCATTCTGGAGACATCCAAGAGATTCCTCAGGGTTACCTGAAATGATCAGAAAAAAATGGAAAATATAATATAACTCTTATTTCAACTGACACTATTGGTTCCTTATAAATGTGGCACAAATTAAAGCAGTATTCAAAATTGCTTCTAAGTGTTAGAAGTACACCTGAGAACATATAGTTAAATTTTGTTGTTTGAAAATAGAAAATGTGTGTGATATAAATATCAGTAAAGTCAAAATATCAAATGGAAAACTGGAAATATATTTTCAATTTATATCACAAGGATTTAAGATAGTCTATAACAAGGCTCTGAAAATAGATGGGAAAAACCACCAATATTCCCATGTAAGTATGCTGAACATTAATAAATAGTTCCAAGGAAAAAGACAAAAGACTCTTAATAACCTCAAAAAGAAACATTTAAATTAAAACTATATTGAGTTACCACTTCTCATCTATCAGTAGCAAAGTTTCAAGTATTGCATCTAAATATGTTAGTGTAGTTGGGCACATATTATTGCTAGGAAAGCATGATTCAACAGCTGTGAGGGGTAATTTGACAATTTTAATAAACATGCTTGGGAATTAAACCATTGACCCAGAAACCTAACATGTAAAACTTCATCCCAATAGCAAACTGACAAAAAGATGAAGATTAATTTACAAATCACTTGTACTACATTAGAAAATTTAGAATTATATTAACAAAATTATAATTAAAATTAGACAATATTTAGTAATAAATGGCAAAATATGCAAATTTAAATGATGTGAAGGAGCAATAAGCATTACATTGAGGTAAATGCACAGCCCTATTTGCTTGTTTTAGAATCACTGAAATGTAAGGAATATCCAAAATCAGCCTTAAATATCCAAATAATCCCAATGATGTAGATAGAAGGTATACAAATAAGCACAAAAATTAATAAAATTGAAAATAAGTCAATGATAGGAAGAAAGAACAAAACCAAAAGTCAGTTACTTGAGAAAAGTAAGATAGATTAGTTTTCTTTGTTTGTTTGTTTTGGGTTTTTTATCAATATTTTTTATTTTGATATTGTGGGGTACAGTTAAGGGTTAGGTATACAAATATGCTTCATTCAGGCCCCTTGTTGATAACAGGTGTCTCCCCGTCTCAGGCAGATGTTTATTACCATTAGTCCCACCCCCCCATAGTTTCCCAACACTGTCAGTCATTTTCATATAGTAGTGCATTGGATGATCAAGGTCCACTATATGAGTGAGAATATATGATACTCAGATCTTTGTTTCTGTGAAAGGTCACTTAGTATTATGGACTCTAGCTCCATCCAGGTTACTGCAAAATTCATGATTTTGTTCTTTTTTATGACTGCATAGTATTCCATCGTGTATATGTACCACATTTTTAAAATCCAGTCCTCTTTTGATGGATAGCGTGGTTGCTTCCAGGTTCTTGCTATTGTGAACAATGCTGCAATAAACATTCGTGTGCAGGTATCTTTTTTATAGAGTGAATTGAGTTCTTCGGGGTATATTCCCAGTAGGGGGATTGCAGGGTCATACGGGAGGTTGATGTTTAGAGCTTTTAGGAATCGCCACACTGCTTTCCACAGAGGTTGCACTAGTTTACACTCCCACCAACAGTGTAGAAGTGTTCCCTTTTCACCACACCCTCTCCAGCAGCTGTTATTATTTGAGTTGTTGATAATTGCCATAGACAAGTGGGACCTCATTAAACTGACAAGCTTCTGCAAAGCCAAAGAAACCATCAAGAGAGCAGGAAGACAGCCTACAGACTGGGAAAAAGTATTTGCCAACTCCAGGTCGACAAAGGCTTAACATCTTGGATCTACAAGGAACTCAAATGTGCTGAAAAGAAAAAAATCAAACAACCCCATTATAAAGTGAGCAAAAAATATGAACAGACACTTCACAAAGGAAGACATCCGAGCAGCCAACAGACACATGAAGAAATGCTCAACCTCATTAATCATCAGGGAGATGCAAATCAAAACCACACTGAGATACCACCTAACTCCAGATAGATTAGTTTTAACAAAAAAAAAAGAAAATTCACAAAATGTTACATTAGAAAAAGGTAGGTAGACACTAAAAAGAGAGCAGAATTTTAAAAATATATATTATGAACAAATTTAAATCAATGTATATGAAAATGTGTTTAAAACCAAGTCCCAGAAAAACATAACTTTTCTAAATCAATTAATTAAGAGCAGTAATCCTAAGTAGTCCAATAGCTGTTATAGGAATTGAGGAGTAGTTAGCAAGTGCCACTTTGTTTCTGACTCTGTCTCTCTTAAACACACACACACACACACATACACACACACTCACAAACACAGGAAGCTCTAATGGCAATGACTAAATACCAACATACTGATGGTGTTATTTAAATTTCATTGGCGTATTTTTATAAAATAGATTAAATTGGATAATTCCCAATTAATTCTATGAGAACATTGTCATCGTATTACCAACATTATTCAAATTATCACATATGATTTCTTGAACACTTAATATGTGACTAGGAACAGGGCAGAGGAACTGAGTGTCAGCTTAGTAGTGATTTTTGGCTTCCAGAAATGGATGATAGCTGGATGGTCGGACAAAATGATGGACAGGCAGGTAAATGAATGGATTTCATAATTTTTTTAAAAGTTTTCAAGATTGTGAGAAGGTACCATTTTAAAGATTCATTTTTAGAAGAAATCTAATCCTTTTTCAAAAACTAAGTGTAATGATATTTAAATACACATAAACAAGCCAGGCACAAAAAACGTCTATGTGAGGAACAAAAGTAAACAATGTATTACCTTTCTCAACACTATTGTCATCAGTCTCTTCTTGTCTTTATCTTCAGCATCTAATTAGCTTTTTTTCTTTTGTATTGTTCTGAAGAGCCCAGGGCAGGTGATCAGCTAACTAGAGACAATACACAAGTGAATTACTGTTGAGGAAAAGTTTCCAATAATAATGTGTTGCTTATTAAAGTGAATGGCAGTGAAAATGAAACAGCATAGGAGAGTACAGATCACTAAAAACAGTCTACAAGAATAACAGCATGAAGTGAACTGTGGCAGCCACACTGGCAACCCCAAAGGACCAGAGGCATCTTAAAGGTGGCTGCTCCCACAGGCCCAGGAAGGAGAGGGTCCTCCCAGTTTCTGGTACTTTGCCCTGACTCGACCTGCCTCAGAAACGTGGGAAACGTGGAGTCCAGAAGGAGGAGGTGCAGTCCCAAGAGGCTAGTTAACTCCAGAGCTGAGCTACAAATTTTGTTTCTGTGAATAATTAAGAATTCCGTGCTTTGTATGATGATTCAAAACATTTAAATGAGTAAATAGCATTATGCTATTATAATAATGTAATATTTTCCCCCACAGATCCAAGACGTCTGAGTGAGCTAAATGAAAGTTAAAAAATAAAAAAATCACTCTGTGTCACTCTGGGATAATTCTTCCAATTACCAATGAGTTTCAAAGTATAATCCATCATATGCTCAAAGTCATGCCTCATTAGAGATGAACAGTATTTCGCCATGACTTTCCTGCACAGATTTACTGTACTACAATTTGAATTGTCTTACTTAGGTTTTGTTGATATAACTAGCATGTGTTTACTCCTGATCACTAAGATTCTTAGTCACACCTCTTAGAGATTCTTGATCACAGCATTTCTTACACTAATCCCCTATATTTGTGGACTATCTATTCTTGGGTTCCCATGAATTCTGTTCTGACTTGGACTAGATAATTTCTTGCATATTCCTTCCTTGGATTTTTCTTTCCTATAATGTTAAGTTAGGTCGAAAGTGTCATCCATGGCATAATATGCAATATGTATAATATTTATCAGTCCATTTTGAAAGATTGCACTTCAGAGTGAATCAATGAAACAATAGAAAATTAGACAAATTGTCCTACTAAATATAGTGAATTTCTTCCTATGATTAAATAGTACATTATGCTTACATTTTGTGCTAAAGCATGAATAATTTTAACAGTTAAGTATATAGATCTTTTAAAACTAGGATATATTTTTAATGTTTGTCATTCAGTTCAGCTCCCAGAACTCAGCATAAATATTTAGGTATGAATGCCATAAATGTGTCCTTGGTGAGGCCGTTGGAACCATCGTGACTCTCAATTTTTCCCTCCCAGAAACAATTTTCAATTCTCACCTCAAAAAAATATGTGAATAAGTTTGTAAGGAATTCCAAAAATGTTAGTTTATAAAAAAATGGTAAATTTGTTAAAATGTTTAATATTTGCTAGTCACCACAAGTACTTTTCTTTGGTAGTTTAGTTGTGAACACTCTAAGAGTGTTTTTTGTGCATAAATACATGTGTGCATTTTATTTTTAAAATGTTAACTTATACTATATTTTCTATCATATTTTTTCAATGTCAGAGCATTTTTTGTGATTTTTAACAGCTGTATAGTATTCACTATACTATTATTTAGATATCTCTTATATCTCTTCTTATTGTGATCAAAATGTGAGCTGTCCAAATTTTCTTTTTTATTAGAAGCCTTCCTACCAGGATAGTGCGTCTGCATATATTAGCTTGAGTTGTACAAAAGGGGACACCCCCAAAGGAAAATCTCAGAATTATCTTTTGGAGGGTGAGCTCCTTGAACTATAGGCTTCTCCTGCTAAGTAAGTGTTCTGGGAACTTATCAGCATTAGTGTTCAGTTATTGCTGTTGTGAGAGACTGCACTGCAGAAGAAACATACCGAGCTGTGGCAACAAGTTGACTGGTTCTTCCACCATGGCAACACACCTGCCCACACCATGCTGAGTATTCAGCAGTTTTTGACCAAAAATGGCATGGCCACCTCACCCACCCTCCTTATTCACCCAATCTCATTCCAAGCAACTTTTTTTGTGCCCCCAGATGAAAAAACGTCCTCAAAAGGAAACATTTTGCCATATGGAGGAGATCAAACAAAAAAATAACAAAAGCAATAAAAGGCATCAAAATTGATGCATTCAAAAACTGTTTTGAGCAATGGAAAAAGTGTCTCAATAGTTGTATTGCACAAAAAGGAGAGTACTTTGAAGGTGACTGAAGTTTAAGTACAAAAGAATAAATACACAGCTTTTAATAAATAAATATCTCAGTTTTTTTAGGGGGGTACCCCTCAGACAATGGCTTCTACATAATAGACTTCCAGAAGTGAGATGATATTTATAGGATATGAGAATTTTAAAATGGTTGTTTCCAAACTGCCGTCAAACAAGTTATGCAAATTCATGTCTTTTCCAACAATTTTTGAGAGTAGACATTTATCCTCTTCCTCACCCACACTGAATTTATTTATTTACATTAAACATTTTTGCCTATATGACAGTTAAGCCACTGCAGCTCACTGTTTATTATGTTTACTCTTGGTTCAATGTTCAGCTGTACTTTCTAATCTCTGTGCTGTACATAAAATCTTCTTCATCCCCATCAGGGCCAGATGACAGCCCTGCTATGAAGTGTTTCACAATCTGCTAGACAACACTAATTATTTCTCTTCTGTTACCCAAAAGAAGGGTGCAAATTTACTTTTCAACTACTCTGTGTGCATTTTAGTGTGTGTGTACAGTGCATTTTCAAATTTCTTATTTAAGTGAACACTTGCACAGAATTGGTGCAAATTATTTGGTTGAATAAATGAATAATAATGTCTGTGTTTCTTCTATTTCAAGATATGTGTTTCTAGTTTGAAATATGTGATTTCATTGAACTGCACCTTGTATGAAAGTTTTAGATTTAAAAGGTGAAGAATTTCTTTAAATGTGAGCCTAAATCTACAACTCTTTATTCATATGTACATCAGGAAGGAGTTTGGATACAAGGGAAATTCTTAAAAATGACCAGTGTAAACACATAAGTGAAAAACATTTATAAGTGAGTAACAAAAAAGAGCAGATAGTGCACTATCAGATCACCTTCAAAATTCCATGGGCAGCCAAGTAATTCCTTATTTCTGTGTCAAACTCTGTGATCTTACAGCCACAAGTCCAATTATTAATTTGTAGCTGTATTCACAATAGCAAAAACATGGAATCAAACATTTTGCTCATCAAAGCTGGACTGGATAAAGAAAATGTGGTACATACACACAATGAAATATTATGCAGTCATAAATAAGGACAAATATATGAATTTCTCAACAAACTGGATGAACTTGGAGTCGATCATACTCAGTGATCTATCACAGAAACAAAGTACCATATGTTCTCACTGATAAGTGGACCTTGGACAATTATAACACTATAAGAAAGTGTTTGGCAGTAATGAGAAACTGCTAGAGGAGGGAGGGGTATATCTCCTCAACAAGGGTACCTGCATAATCAATGTTTGTACACCTAACCCTGAATTATACCCACATCTTTATAAAAAAAAATTTCCAGAAGTCTTCCTGAAAAAGAAACAAGAACAAAATCAGGAATTTTGGGAACAATAAGAAGACATAATATCACCTTTCCTTTTTTTTCAGGCTTGGCAACAACTGCTTATCTTCAGCAAAAAGTTGATGCAACCTGGGAAGTGAAAATACATGTGTGTACAACAGGGAACGGATGTGCTCCACAGTCCTAAAAGGGCATTGCATTGTCAATTCCTCAAGATACAAAAAAAGAAGGATAAATCTTAACTATCAAGCGTTTGAATCATCTTGCATTTACTTATATATAGATTTAAAACATTACTAAAATTGTAGCATTAACATAACTCACATATCTTCAGTAATTAATAAAACTGATATTAGGTAACTTTGACTTTCATTAAATTGAAAGTCTTAATATTCTCTTAGAAGATGATACAAGTGACATTGTGTTTCCCTGTGCCAAGATACTATGTCTTTAAAAAGCAGTATTGCATAAAGGTGAGAAGTATGAGTTTTTGCTGGAAAGGTGTGTCCGATTCCCAGTGACCCCCAAGTGCTAATTTTAAATGACATGGAGAAGACACTGATACATTAATGTCTCTAGATTGTTCTACATCTGTTCATTAAAAATAAGACCACATCCTAGGACAAATTAAGCGCTTCATTTTTTGAGAAATCTTTAAACTGTTTCTCAGAATTTGTACTAGTTTACATCTCCATAGTGTATAAGTGTTCCCTTATCTCATTTCTTGCAACCCAATGGAGCACGCATTTATTAATTGTCTATCTTTCTCACAAAGTTATAAATAACGCCAATTCATTTCCTTTTTTTTTTGAGTTGGAGTCTCACTCTGTCACCCGGACTGGCGTGCAGTGGCTGCTCCCGGCCACCGCAGTCTCGACCTGCTGGGCTCTGCCGATCCTTCTGCCTCAGCCTTCCAAGCAGCTGGAAATACAGGCACGCGCTACCACACTCGGCTAATTTTTGATTTATTGTAGAGATGAGGTCTCATCAAGTTACCCAGGTGGATCTCGAACCTGCGGGCTCAGGCAATCCACTCACCTCAGCCTCCCAAAGCATGGGATTACAGGCTGAGCCACAGAGCCCGGCTGCCAATTCATTTTCATATTTTCATTGCTTTTCAAATTTGTGTCCAGAGAAATAGTAGGTATTCAATAAGTGTGTGAAGGTGGAAATGGAGTTAGATAGAGCAAATGACAGAGACACTGATTTATAGTGGGGCATAATGAGGGTTTACTTCCATGATCATGTACCTAATAGTAGGAACACTTCATCTTGGACCCCCTGAAATCCATTCCAGCCACACTCTCTTCATCTCAGAATCATAGCCTTCATACCTATTATCTTACTCCTGTATAATTTGTCCAGAGTTAGTCTCTGGCCTAGGTGGAGCCTTGGTCTTTTCTCCATCAAGCACTTACTAAAGCAATTCTTACTGAAGAAAATTGTCAACAACATTTATCACCTTTAACAAATTTATTAGATTACCCTGACACCAAATTTGTTTGAAAAGTTGGTAATGCCCCTTCAGGACTGGTCTTTGAAGGCACTGCACTTCTGGGAGCTTTACTATCCTGAGATCCAATAAGGGCCTGTTATGCAGGTTATGCCATTCAATCATTAAGCCATTAAAGAGGAAAGATTCTGGGTCAAGGGAGACTTCTGCATTAAATAGAGTATTTTCAATATGTAAAGTTGATTGTAAATCACTTATGCCTTAGTAAAACCATTATGAATACTTCCCAATCTCCTCATTATCAAAAAGAAAGTTTTTACCATCTGGGTCCATTTTTCTCAACATAGAGCAACTTCTACAACATCAGACTTCTGAAATGGCCCCATAAACTTGGCCATTACTGCAACAGTTCAAGCTTTTTAATGACTCTGGTGATTGCAGATGTGGCTACATCTTCTCAGAACAGCTCTATTCTAAAGATATGCTGTGCTTTTTACCCAATTGTGGAATATCTGGTCTCCTTTCATAGTCAGTTCACACTTGCTTCCATCCCTGTCCCTTATGGAAAGAGCTGCTCAGGCTTTTGCTCACAGAGCCTTCTGTATTCTCGTTTCACTGTAGCTTCTTCACATTGGATGATCATTGTATTTTCTATGCACCCTTCTACTAATAACTTAGGAAACACTTGGAGCGTGGCCTGTGGAGGTTGTGAACTGATAGTGACCAGATTTTAAGGTGACTTCACTCATGTGATTCTCACTAAGAGACAAACCTCTCACCAGTGATCAGCAGGGGCACTGTGGGTATGTCTTGAGTTCTGCACAGTTGAGCCCACATATGTACCACCCCTAAACTCCCCAGGGATGGGCAGTGGAGCCTGCACTTACTGAGGCAGACTCAGCAGCTGAATCCTCTCTGGGATGTGGTTCCAGAACCCACCTTCTCCCAGGTCCAGGCTGCTAGATTCCTCCCTCCACCAGTCCCCAGGTCCTGAAAAATTCATGGGGTGAGGTAAGAAAAGGCAGTAGGGTAGTCACTTTTGCATCCATAATGACTCCTTTGTGAAGCCAGTCAAGAAAGATAAGAGAGGCCATGGGCAGCCCACTTCAGGTCTGGCCCTCAGGAGGGCTATGTCTACGATGGTCTGAGCCCCTTTCCTCCACCTGCTCCTCATTCACTTCTTTCTTAAAAATTATTTTCTATTATAGAGATGTGGGGTACAATTCAGGGCTAGGTGTACAAACATTGATCATGCAGGTACCCTTGTTGATGAGGTATGCCCCTCCTCCCCCAGCAGTCTCCCTCAACTGCCAATCCCATCCCCCCTTCCCCTGAGAGTTTTCCACTACTGCCAATTGCTTTCTTATAGCATTATAATTGTTCAAGGTCAGCTTATGAGTGAGAACATGCGGAACTCACTTCTTTGTTTCAGTGATAAATCACTGTATGATCAACTCCAAATGCATCCAAGTTGCTGCAAAGTCCGTATATTTGTCCTTCTTTATGGCTGCATAATATTCCATTGTGTATATGTACCACATTTTTTTATCCAGTCCAGCTTCCATAGGCAACATGGTTGGTTCCATGTTTTTGTTATTGTGAATAGAGCTGCAACAAACATATGTATGCAGGCAACCTTTTCATAGAATAATTTGAGTTCCTCCGGGTATATTTCCAATAGGGGAATTGCTGGGTCATCTTGTAAGGTCAATTACTAATTCTTTCAAAATTGCCACACTGTCTTCCACAGAGGTTGTACTAGTCTACATTCCCACCAGCAGTGTAGAAGCGTTCCTTTTTCTCCACATCCTCACCAGCATCTGTTGTTGTTTGTTGTATTAATGATGGTCATTTTGAAAGAAGTTAGGTGGTATCTCAATGTGGTTTTGATTTGCATTTCTCTGATGATGAGTGAAGCTGAGCCCTTTTTCATGTGTGTGTTGGTTGCCCATATATCTTCTTTTGAGAAGTGTCTATTCATGTCTTTTGCCCACTTTTTAAAGGGGCTGTTTGTTTTTTGTTTCCTTTTGGTGCGTTTGAGTTCCTTGTAGATCCTAGATGTTAGAAAGTGCAGGAGACACCCTTATGGAAATTGGAACTGGGAATCATTCCTATTCAGAACCCTAAAGGCTAATACCTTAAGAAATCAGATAGACAAGTGGGACTTCATCAAATTAATGAGCTCCTGCATATCAAAAGATACCATCAAGAGAGCAGGGAAACAGCCCACAGAATGGGAAAAAATATTTGCGAACTGTATATCTGACAAAGGCCTACCACCTAGGCTCTCTTACTCCTTAGATCAGGACAAATCTCACATGTCCAGAGCCAGTCACCCAGGCAGTTAATCCTCTCTGTCTCAGACATTCCATCAGCTCAACTTTTTTCCTGGTTCCTCATCTATGAATATCTGTTTGCAGGTTCCATCTCCCAACCTGTGCTGCCTCAGTCACCCTTCCTTTCTGTATCCCTGTAAGCATTTATTGCTAACGTACACCCCGAGCATTTGCTTCAGTGTTGGTGATTTTGGGATATACTGATAGCAGCAGAAGCTAAGGAGCCTTCTTGGTATCTCCTGTGCTACTACTCAAAGCACAGTTGGGTTCTGGGGTCCCCGATCACTTCTCTGGGTCCAAAAATGCCTCAGCCAATGCAGGGATTCTGCACATCTAAGGGATTCAGCCCAAGAATGAGGCTATTATTGTGATACATATCACAGCAGGTCTAAGGCTTATACAGTGTCCAGACACACAGAGAAGTCATACAAAAACCTCCCCTTTCCTGGTTGGTACAGTCACCCATGGTTGGCTCTAAGTCTAGCTCAAAGGGTGTTATTTTCTTTTACTTCTTTAGCCAGAACTTGGGTTTCCTTAGACTTCCTGATCTGAAAATATCATTTAATTCAGTTCAAATTTTTCATTGATCCATGGCTGATAATTACTCTATAAATTTTTTTTTTCACCAGTAGTAGTCTGGTATAGGAAACCATGATACACATTGGAATTTTGCTCATGAAGATACTAAAAGAATTTCTGTCAACGAGTACATAATTGCATGAATGCTTTGTGTGTGCATACATATATAAAATTTTTTATTGAAAAGGTATGTGGGTGTATGTAAACAGAGGTGGCAGTGCAAACCTCGTACTTTAGTTTGTCATCTCAGGACAGCTAATTACCAAAGCCTTATTCTATCTCACATGTGGTCCATTGTCTCCTTCTGACTTGCGGTCCCCCATGGGTGGGCCTCATCAGACACTGCCTTGCAAGCATGATGCAAGGTAGCCTGGGACCCAGAGGAAGCATCGTGGGTCTGCTTCTGAGACACATGGTGAGCCTACAGCTGTGAATCCAGTGTCTGTCCCCTTATCTGGTGCCCTTTGCTTAGCGTTCCCTAGGTCCCAGGAACTCCTTTTCCCCAAATTTTTGGGGTGTCCACATCAGAAGTTCATCAGTTCACACCCTCTACAAACTCCAAGGCAGTGGGACTTGAGTCATGGTTCAGAAAGGGGCAGGGAAAGTTAGTGGAAAGGAATATAATTTGAATGAGGAGTTTATGTTCCCATAGGAATGAAGGAATAGGGGAGATTTGGACATCTCTGTCTCAGTATTCAGCTAGGAAGCAGAGCTCTGGGGCATCTCCACCATAGTCTGGTTATTCTCCTCATCACACTCCTATCTGCACAGGTGATTAAATTCTAGGTTCAGGAGTACTTCCCAAGGAAGACACACAAACATCAACTTCTTGGGTGCCCAACCTGTGTTGTGTGTTGGGTCTTAGATTATCTATCTATGAACTCCATGTCCTCATTTCCAGGTCCTGGCCTAGGTCTGTGGGAACCTGATGATTCTCACTGTCTAAGTCTCTGGACAAGAGACAAACTCCTGTTCTAGGAGGAACAGCTACACTGAATCCTTTAATGTATGGGGGCATAAGCTCTTAACAAATGCTGCCCCTAAAATTCTGCTTCTGGGAAATATTATGCAGTCAGCGATTTTAGATTGATTCTCTGGCTCCTGTTCAGGCAATCTGGCCTCACTGACCACCCCTAGCTGCAAGCCTAAGAATAAGGCTGATTATTACTTGCATTTATATGAGAGGAAGTTCGATGCATGCACAGAGTTGTTTACCCATGAGAAAGTCAGATATAAACATTGCTCTCATACCTCATACAATGCCTCCTCTCTCCTGTAATTGCTTTTTCCTAGGTCACTAGTAGCTATGCATCTGTGAATCTTCTATTTGTCTGTAAATCCAATAGTGTTCCTTTAATTTGATTCCATCTGGGTTTGAGACTGAGCCATTCCTAATGAGGCAAGTTCTGCCTGCTCAGTCCACAAAGGTGGAAAAATAATAGTAGGGACAGAGAGAGGCTGACTCCAGCCAGGGAAGAAAGCAAGGTGGTCTTAGTGACTGACCTTGATTTGGCACAGCATGTTCAGGTCATACACAGATCTGCAAAACTGGAAAAGGAACTCAGATTTGACTGAGATTTTTCCTTCACCTGCCACTCTCTCTTATATTCCTAAATCCTGAAGCCCCAGCAGAAGCAAAATCTTAGCAACATGACTTTGAGATGGAGGCACTGTTGCTTCCCACCTTCAATCCTAAAAAATACAGAACAAATAATGTATGGTAACCAAAAATTATATTAAATATTTTAAATGGTGTGACAAAAATATATAAAACTTTATGAGGGAATTATGAACAATGAAAAAAATGCAAAAACTCTCAATAAGTTGCAGTGTGTTTATGAACTACAATCAATATTGTAAAGATGGCAGTGGCTTAGGATGAATCCATCAAATTAATGCAAGTACAATTAAAATTCCAATAATATTTTAGAAAACTGTTTAATCTACTTACAATGGAAATATATATGGAAAAGTTAGGTAGAAAATATTTATATATTCAAATATTGAGATATTTTACCAAGTAATATTAACAATTAATGCATAATTGAGATCTTTATAATATGCAGTTCCATTAAATATTAGAGTAGATGTCATTTATAATTTGTACATGATCAGAGAAACATGCTTCACTCTGTTGATAAAAATTAAGTGAGATGTCATATTTATACTATTAAAAAATTCAGACATTTACAATCTACATGAAACAGTATAAGTCTAAATTCTTTAGTTTGAAAAGAGAAACATATTATTGTTACCTAAAGTGAAAAACTGTTTCTTAAATAAACCTGAAAAGTCAAATTATAGGGTCAAAATTAAACGTATTCGGTTGCAATTACGGAAAGTTTTACTTTTCTTTTTTTCACAGAGGGTCACAATTGGTAAAATAACTGAATTATATGAAACAGTGAAAAGACATTGGATAGGATACAGTTTTACTACATGTAATTCAGAAGAAAATTTTGTAATTGGAGAAGATATAAAAAATGAATCCAATGAGAATAGATAAATAGAACAACATATGATTAATTTCACTAGACACAGTAGAAGGAAATAGAATCTTCAAGGAGAAGTTGTGACGGGACCCAGGTATATCCATGTGGGAGGAGTTGCCAGGTAGAACCAACAGTAAAAACCTTGGGCAAGGAGCAGGAAGGGAATGAGACACCCTTTTGTATAGGAGAGAAAGAGAAAAGCAGAGAGATAGAGAGACAGATAGAGCATTAGAAACAAAGTGAAGATGAAAGGGGAGGGGAAGAGGTAGATACGTGGGTTCTCCAAGGACCTTTGATAACTGTGAACATGTTTCTGAGTGAGGCATGAAGCCATTGAGAGCGTGGAGGAAAAAAAATGGTATTTCAAAGTTAAAATGAAATAAAGCAAAATAAATGTCAATGAGCTTGTGGAATCACAAACTCTCCCTCACAGCTGATATATGAACAAGTTCAGCAATTATGAGAAAGACCCTCAGCACGCAGACACATAAGCATTTGTACATCTGTTGTACAAGTTCACCCTGTACAGGGACACAAGGAACTGCTTATGAGATGGTCCTTATGGTGAGTACATTATTGGAATCATACTAGATGTCCACTTAAGGGGATTTTGTAACCCACACATGGTAGATGGAATGCTAACTAGGGAAGTAATAAAATAAAAATATAATCATCAGCTTAAATATAAAAAAACAAAGATATAAAGGAAAAAACCATTATTTATTTAAACTATAAACACAGACTATAGTATTTTGGGGTCTATTTAAGAAACTATTTGGAAAGTATAATGAAAGTATATTATATACACTTCAGAGGGGTCTCAGGAAGAGATGAAAACATATATAATGGTCAAAAAATAACATAATTTTAAAAAGAGAGGTCTTTTGGAGGCTGGTAATCAGAGTGCTATTGAAATAAATGTGATTTTACTCTGTGCACATGGAGTCTGTAAAAATTTTTAAAATAAATAAAAATATCTGTTTTGGCAGTCACAATAGAAGTTGTAAGTTTAATGACAATGCATGCTGGCCTGATTCACTTTAAAGGAATGCTCATTTTTAGTGAGAAAGATTTCACTAAGCCTGACACTTTTTGTTTGCAATTTGCAGGTGCACTAATTTTATCTTTGATATCATGAGAAGCTTCAGAAAAGGATCAGGACAACCAGTGTTCCTCTAACTAAAATGCACAGAGAGGCAAGACAGTGTGGGCTACTTCTGAGATGGCCCCACTCATGTTGGAAACCACTAAGGGCCTCCAGAGGAGGTCAAGCCACCAGTGTGTTTATTGGATGAGTTTTGGGTTGCAATGCTGACCTGACAGTACCTAGGGTCATTATGGGCTGGCCACCTCCACCAACTGGGTCAGCTCATCTTCTTCTCTTTCCCCTTTCAACCTGTGAGTACTCAGGGCAGGGAAGCCCAACAACTGTCAGACAGCAGAGGCTTATTTGAATGCAGCGACTCCACCCCATTGAAGGTTTTCGGAGATATAAAGAGCATTAGAGAAGCTCAGTTTCCAAAGCAGAGCTCTAAGAAGAGTGTGAGTCTGCACCATGCCCTGGACTCCTGTCCTCCTCACTGTCCTTACTCACTATGCAGGTCAGAGTCGACTTTACTTGGTGGGTGGTGGGTCTACACCCAGCCCTGCTCCACACAACACATCTGGTTTAATCCTTCTCTCCCATTTTTCTCTGTCTTTTTTACAGTGTCTGTGGCCAAGGCCGGGCTGACTCAGCCATCTTCAGTGTCCAAGGGCTTGGGACTGACAGCTGCACTTACCTGCATTGGAAACAGCAACAATGTTGGCAATGAGGGAGTAGTTTGGCTACAGCAGCATGAAGGTCATTCCCCCAAAGTCTTAGCTGACAGGAGGAACAATCGGCCCTCAGGGATCTCAGAGAGATTCTCTGCATCCAGATCAGGAAGCACAGCCTCCCTGACCATTTCTGGGCTCCATCCTGAAGATGAGGCTGAATATTACTGCTCAGCCTGGGACAGCAGCCTCAGAGCTTACACAGTGCTTCAGGCCAGTAGGGAAGTGAGACAAAAACTCAAGAGCTTCCCTGACATCACTCAGCATGTGGTGGTCCTCACAGAGCACTGTTCAAAATGTACTCACAAAAATACAAATTTTGGGTTCACAATTGTATATACCACATATTTAGGACTATTAAAATAATAAGATGAATTAAAGTCAGTGAATCTGCAATATTAACAAACATGTTGAGGCAACATCATTCTGATTTTATTTGTGGTTATATGCATGCATAAAAATTAGTAATTAGCTAAAAAAATGAGGTATAATTAAGGAAATATTTATTTTTCCACATTTTTATTTTCTAGTTCATTTGGAAAGGCTGGACTCAATATCCAGATGGTCCAGCTCTCTGACCTTCAGAGTCTGTTCAAAAGGGTTATGCTAACCACCTCCCTTCTTATGACCTGGACTCATGTTCTGTACTCTCTTAGAATGTTTGTCCTTTCTGTTATAAAAATTCCTTGATTTCCCTAATGTGTATGGTACACTTGGTCGAGGCTTCCTTGACCCCACTTCCCTGTATTTCCCCAACACCCCTGCAGGACAATGTTCACACATGTGTGTTCTTATTGTACCCCTTTATTATCCTCTGACATACCACCTGCAGTGCCTGGAATCAGCAGCTGAATTTGGAGTTTGAGGTACTGTTGGTAAAGATTCTGACATTTTAAAAAATATTGACAGCCCATTTAAAGATAACTTCCCCTCAAAATAAAAATCCAAGTGTGACAGCATAACTATGCTAATGTTGACTGTAAGAAGTCCCCTTCTTAGTCTATTGTCTTGGGTGGAGAAAAGGGAAACTTATTGTGCAAAAAATAACTCTCAACCTCATGTGTTTAGTTCTTTCACAATGACTAGAGAAGGTGGGTTTTGTGGCCAGTAGGGGCCGCTAGATGATGTCTTGACACAGTAGGTGATGTGTAGACAGCTGGTAAAACACCCAGTTGGCTGTAAAGATGTTGACAAAACAATGTCTTCATTGACGTGTCACTTTCCTCCACATGTGAGTCCCCCTTATTTGTCCCCTCCTGAATCTAGCTTTTTCATTTAATTGCTACAGATTTAAGGACTATTCCTCATCTTCCTTAGTGTCTTCTCCCAAATCTGATTCAGAAGGGGCTGATAGACAGTGAGGACCTATAATCTATATGGATGGAGAGATTCTGCTCCTAAGAGAGCCTGGCTGAAGGATATGACATACCTTGTGACCAAAAAGTCTCCAGATTTGATAAATGAATTTAGTAAAATTCTGGATGCAAAATCAGCATACAAACATTGGTAGCATATCTATACACCGAAAATTACAAATTTGTGAACAAAATCAAGAGGACAATCCCATTGACAATAGCTAAAGAAAACCCACTAGGATTACATTTACCCAAGGGGGTGAAATATCTGTACAAAGAAAACTGCAAATCACTGATAAAATAAATTTAAAAATACATAAGCAAATGTAAAAACATCCCATTCTCATGAATTAGAAGAATCAACATTATTATAATAATCATACCATACAAAGCAGTCTACAGAGCCAATGCAATTTCTAACAAAATAGCAAAATTCAAGAAAATTATAAAATGTGTATAAAAGCCAAAAAAAACCAGATAGTGAAAGCAATCCTTAACAAAAGGAAAAAAAGCTAGAGGCATTACATATTTCATTACCTAATTTCAAATTATACAAGGCTATAGTGTCGGAGTCCAGCTCCACAGGATTCAGGAACCCAGGAAGGATGTGTGGATAAGGCGAGAAATGAGTCTGACCAGAGTTTTGTCTCACACTCTGGCACTGACATACAGCAGTGCTGATTCATTTATATTATAATTTTTGGCACACAATCAGCAGTAAATTCACAGTAAAGGAAATGATTAACAATCAAAATGATTATATGACATGATAAAGGTTATACAATTTTATGATTTCTGCATATAATTATGTAGTGTAGTAATGTCTGTATATTTAAGTAATTCTTAGAAAAAAGCTAACTGTTCTTAGAAGTAGTAACTTATTAAAAGGGCAAGGTTAATATTAGCCAAAAGATTAGCAAGTGGAAAGTAAAACATATTCTATAAAGGTAAATTGTCTATGTAGATATAAAGGTGCTAGGCATATAACCTATGTAGTCTCCTCTTACAGTGGGTAATGGTTTAGGCCTAATGATATTAGGAGGAGGTGGCTGAGTATGTAAGCCTATCTTTAATTGATTTATGGTTACAGTGTGTTCCTCATTCTTTCTCACCATTCCTTGGTACCACAGTTTTATCAGAGTTTCTTTGTTTGAACTATTCAGGGAACAGTTAACAAGACACAGCGTAGGACTAGTTACTGTTACAGATGATTGTGTTTGTTCTTCTTGACTGTGTCATGCTGTTCCTGTTAATAGTTTTTCTTGGATCTAGTTGAGACATATTGGTTTTTTTGTAAGTTATGTTGGAACTCATATTGAAACTATTATTTATCATGCATTTGTGAGTAGCCTCCTTTTTCCAAGACATAACTAAACAAACTATTTCTATGAAGCCTACGCAAAACAATATAATGTGAGCATAGTGATGGCCATGACTTAAAGAGCAGTCATGCAGAATTTTCCTGAGGACTTTCCGTGGGGCCTTGCCGCCTGCACAGAATCTCCCCAGGGCCTTGCCTCCGGAGAGTTACCTTCACTCCGTTCCCATGTTGGCTCCGAGACTGTCATGGCCCCGGCCACTATAATAACATCTAAATTCTAGGATAAAAACTGATATATACATAAATGAAATAAATCGAAAACTCAGAAATAAAACCACATACCTAGAGACAAGTGATATTTGACAACACTGACAAGAACATACACTGGGGTAAGAGCACCCTATTCAAGAAGTAGTGCTGGAAAAACCAGATTGTCACATGCAGAAGAATAAAACTGGACCCCTAACTGTCACCATATATAAGCACTGGCTCATAATGTATTAAATACTTAAATGCAAGATCTGGAATGATTAAACTACTAGAATAATGCTAAGGCAAAACTCTTCTGGACATTCACCTAGGCAAATAATTAATTACTGAGACTTCAAAACCAAAGCAACAAAAATAACAATTAAAACATGAGAATTAAACTGAAATCTTCTGCACAGCAAAATAAATAATCAACAGAGTAAACACAAAACCAGGAGAGTGAGAGAAAATATGTGCATACTATGCATACAGCCTAGGACTAACATCAAGAACTTACAAGAACCTCACAACTCAACAACAACAATGAAAAACAAATAGACATATAAAAAATTGAAAAATAACATTAAAAGCCATTTTTCAACAGAATGTCCAAAATAATTTTTTTTTTTTTTTTGAGTTGGAGTCTCCCTCTGTCACCCAGACTGGAGTGCAGTGGCCGCTTCCGGCCACCGCAGCCTGACCTGCTGGGCTCTGGCGATCCTTCCGCCTCAGCCTTCTGAGTAGCCGGAATTACAGGCATGCGCTACCACCCCCGGCTGATTTTTTTATTTATTGTAGAGATGAGGTCTCGCTGCCCAGGCGGGTCTCGAACCCGCGGGCTCAAGCAATCCACTCACCTCAGCCTCCCAAAGGCGCGGGATTACAGGCTGAGCCACCGAGCCCGGCCAAAATAATATTTTTAAGAAGCTTAGTAGTACAAATCATCAGAGAAATGACAATTAAAGACACGATGAGATACCATCTTACGCAAGTCAGAATGGTTATTATTAAAGAGTCAAAAATAACCCATGTTGGCATAGATTGGGAGAAAAAGTAACTCGTACACTGTTGGTGGGACTGTGTAGAGCTCCTTCTTTATTAAAAACAGTGAAGATATCTCAAAGAACTAAAAACATAACTATCACTAGAACCAGCAATCTCAGCCGGGCTCGGTGGCTCAGCCTGTAATACCGCACCTTTGGGAGGCTGAGGTGAGTGGATTGCCTGAGCCCGCGAGTTCGAGATCCGCCTGGGCAGGCGAGACCTCATCTCTACAATAAATCAAAAATAAAATCATCCGGGCATGGCAGCGCATGCCTATAATTCTGGCTACTTGGAAGGCTGAGGCTGAAGGATCGCCGGTGTCCAGCAGGTCGAGGCTGCGGTGGCCGAGAGCGGCCACTGCACTCCAGTCTGGGCAACAGAGTGAGACTCCAACTCAAAAAAACAAACAAACAAACAAACAAAAAACAAAAACCAGCAATCGCACTATTTGGTATCTACCCAAAGGAAAATAAATCATTATTAAAATTTTTAAAATATCCACGGGTATATGTTTACTGAAGCACTATTTAGAATAGCAAAGATATGGTATCAACCTAAGTGCCCATCAACTACTGATTGGATTAAAATATTATACACCATGAACTACTACTCAGTCATAAAAGGCATGCATTTTTTCAGCAATGTGGGTGAATTGGAAGTCATTATATTAAGTGGAATAACTCAAAAATAGAAATCCAAATACTACATGTTCTCAGTTTACGAGTAGAATTGAAAAAGGTTTACACACAGACATAGAAAGTCATATAGTAGATATTGGAAAATCAGAAGAAAAGGGAGATGAGGAATAATAAATAATAGGCAAAATGTATACTATTTGAGTGATGGCTACATTAAAAGCCCAGACTTCAAGACTATACACTTTATTTATGTAGAAAAATTGTACTTTACCTTAAAATTTAAAAAAAATTTAAAGAATTACTGCAAATTAAAATGTGAAGAGAGAATGAATTCCAATATAGAGATTTGGGGGTTTTGTTGTTATTCTGCAATGAAAGTTAGTTGCAATAAGCATAAAATAACCTGTTAAATGAAAAATGTTTTTGTAAGTTTCATGGTAAACCATATAAAAACAATAAGAGGTTTTTGTATGTTTCATGGTAAACATAAAGAAAACCCAAAGATGAATACACTAAATATGAAAATCAAAGGATTAAAATTTACTACTAGCCGGGCTCGGTAGCTCAGCCTGTAATCCCGCGCCTTTGGGAGGCTGAGATGAGTGGATTGCCTGAGTCCGCGGGTTCAAGACCCACCTGGGCAACTTGGCGACACCTCATCTCTGCAATAAATCAATATGAGTTGGGCATGGTAGCACGTGCCTGTAGTTCCAGCTACTTGGAAGGCTGAGGCGGAAGGATTGACAGAGCACAGTAGATCAAGGCTGCGGTGGCCGGGAGCGGCCACTTCACTCCAGTCTGGGCGACAGAGTGAGACTCCAACTCAAAATAAATTAATTAATTAATTAATTAATTAATTAAAATAAAATATACTACTGGAGAAAATTTTGTAGCTACAAAATAAGAGTAGAAGACAGGAAGAAATGAAGAAGTAATCTACAAAACAAATTTTAAGAAGTAACAAAAGGGCAGAAGTAAGACCTCACCTGTGCATAATTAATTGCATTGAATTTATGTGAACTAATAGCTTAATTTAAAAAAAAGAATGACAATGGATAATTAAAAAAAGAAGGCTCAACTATACGCAGTCTAGAAAATACTCAGCTTATCTGTAAAAATAAAAATATTTCATGCAAATTGAAACAAAGACAAAAAGCACCTATATTTATAACAGATAAAAAGAACCTTAAGATAAAAACTGTAAAAAAACACAGAATGTTATTATAAAATGATAAAGTGTTCACCACAGCTAGAGGATACAACGACTATAAATATATATAAGCACTCAATATCATAGCACCTAAAACTATAAAGCAAATATTCATAGACATAAAAGGAGTGATGAATTGTAACATAATAATAGAAGGTGACATCAACACCCCAGTGTCAGCAATGGATACATAATCAGGTCAGAAAATTAACAGAGTAACAACAAAAGCTAAACTGAACTCTAAGATTAAATTGATGTAATATTTACAAAATATTTTACAAAAAAGCTCCAAAATATACATTCTTTTTGAAATATATGTACATTCTTCAGGACACATCATATGATAGGTCACAAAAAAATCCTACCAAAATTTTTAAAAATCAGAATTATGTCAACCATTTTTTCTGACTATAATGGAATAAAAATAAATAATAGAAGAAACCTTGGAAACTGTACTCCCCCCAAAGGAAAGATATTAAACCACATGCTCCTAAAAAACTAAAGTATCAATTTGGAAATTAAAAAAAAATTAAAATTTGTTGAAACAAATAAAAAACCCACAACATACCAAAACATAAAATACATCAAAAGCAATACTAAGATATAAGTTTATAACAATAAACACCAAAAAAAGTAGAAAGATTCAAATAAATAACTTAATGTTGTACCTCAAAAATTAAATGCCCAGCTAGTAGAAGAAAAAAATAATAAATATCAGAAAAGAAATAAATGACAGACCAATTTTTTCAATGAAAGAAAATGGTTTTTAAAAAATATAACAGAACTAAAAGCTAAACTAGCAAAAACCAAAATGATAATTTAAAAAATGCACTCGAAAAGTGTTAAAAAAATAAAAGGTGAAAAGGAAACATTACAGCTGATACCAAAGGTGAAAATGAACTAGGACTCATGATGCACATTATACAAAAATAAACTCGAAATGGGTTAAAGACCTAAACATAAGACCTGAAATGATAAAACTCCTATATCATAGGTGGAGTGTATATTCAGGGCAACTGAACTCTATGTTTGCAAGTTGCCAAAAGAAAGTTGACAATGAAACGGATTGGAATATTTAACTATCATCCATCCATCTATCTATCTATCTATCTATCTATCTATCTATCTATCTATCTATCTATCTATCTATCTATCATCTATCTATCTATCTATCTATCATCTATCTATCTATCTATCTATCTATCTATCTGTCTTAGTTGAGCTGGCAACTGTCAAAAATCAGTGGTGAAAAATGTCAGGCTGTGCAGGAAAGGAAGCCCATGTACTGACGGGAGCATGTAGATTTAAACTTAATAAAGGCACGTCTATAAACATGAGATCTTCTCCCTCCTTCTCAGGCGTCCGCGTGCCACTGACACGCCTCCTCCTCCTTCGCAGTTTCATGCTCATCTCACAGCTGGGTGTGTGTTTTTCTCTCTTTTCCTCAGAAAAGTTCTCAATCCTAAAAATCACGCTGTGCTTCGGACCCATGGAAACCCTCAGAGAATGAACGCCCTAAAATCATTATTGCCAAAATATTACAGGATACGGTAAAGGACGCAACAAGAAGATACGAACTTCTGGAGTCTGTGCAGGAATCGCGCCCACAAGCCGCTGCACGAAGCCCCTCCTCAGCTGTCAGGGCCGCGAACAGGATCTGTGTCGCACTCAGGACGCGACCCCAGGTCGACCCAAAGCCGCAGAGGCGCCTCCTCAGTTTAACCTTGAAGGAAAGGAAGCTCTATTTCACTTTGGGGTAAACAGCTACAGTGGCTGATGGCCGCGCACCGCACGGGGCTGGAGATGCGTGTTGGGTGCCCTCTGCCTGCCACACTGCGAAGTGTAGGACTATCAGAGGTCACGGTTAAGTGCTGCTCAAGGAAGCTCTATTCCAGATCTTCTCGCTGAATCACTGAAATTCAGTGCTCAGATTATTCAGTTTCATAAATTGAGAATTTCAAGAAGAAATAAATCCCGTTATTCTGTGCCGTAATCGGAGTACAAGAAAAGGAAGACAAATGTAAGTCAATATGCAAAGTGAACTATCCAATATGCTAATAAACAATTGTAACTTGAAATAAAAACAATGCCATGCACCGTGCATCCCAAAATGTATGAATACACATAAAGAGAAGAAAAAGTCTGGCTCGGTGGTTCAGCCTGTAATCCCGCGCCTTTGGGAGGCTGAGGTGAGTGGATTGCCTGAGCCCGCGGATTCGAGACCCGCCTGGGCAGTGAGACCTCATCTCTACAATAAAATCAAAAAATCAGCCGGGCATGGTAGCGCATGCCTGTAATTCCGGCTACTTGGAAGGCTGAGGCGGAAGGATCGCTGGAGCCCAGCAGGTCGAGGCTGTGGTGGCCGGAAGCGGCCACTGCACTCCAGTCTGGGCGACAGAGGGAGACTCCAACTCAAACCCCCCCCCAAAAGAAAGAGAGAAGAAAAGAAGAAAGTAAAAAGTTCTCAAATATAATTCTTGAAAATATGTACAGATCTGGGTGGAGAAAACTATTTTTGAACTAGATATTGACCTTCCATATGACCCAGCAAACCATCCACTGGGAATATATCTGAAGGAACTCATATCATTCTACAAAAAAAAAACTGCACATGCATATTTATTGCAGCATAATTCCCAATAGTAAAACCATGGAACCAACCATGTGGCCCATCAAAGTTGGACTGGATTAATAAAATGTGGTACATATACACAGTAGATTATTATGTAGCCATATAAGAAGGACAAACATATGGATTTTGTAGCAACATGGATGGATCTAGAGTCTTATCATGCTCTGTGTTCTTTCACAGAAACAAAGAACAGAGTGCCACATGTTCTCACTCATAAGCAGACCGTGAACATTTACCATAATATTGCAGAAAAGGGATATAGGCAGTGCCGAGGTGGGGGCGGGGACACAATATCAATAAGGGTGCCTAATCTAAAACTTAATCCTGAATTGTTCCCCACATCTTTAAAATATAATAAAAACTTTAAAATAACAGTAATATAAAGACCCCCCCAAAAAAGAAAAGCAAAACTATTTTAAGAAACTGTTGGAATAAGTTAATACAAATTTAAATTTATAACCGAGCACAGTGCATGGGATACCAAGGCAGTAGAATTGCAAAAACCTTTTCTCACTGCATGGTTTTTGAAGCAAACTCAGAAAGAGTGAAAAACATAAAAATAAATTGATGAAGACAAACTTTTTTTATGATAATAAACATGGAGCTGTCAATACTTCCCAAATTGATTAGTAGATTAGTAGATTAAGGGCAGTCCTCATAATTTTACATCAAGTGCTGCTGTAGTTAATGTCTGCCTCCTTGTCAACATTGAGTAATCTAGACAACACTGAAAGAGAGTAAGCTTGAGGAATTCACACTTAGTGAATTCAAGATAATTTATGATAAACCTGCTCTAATAAAGAGAGCATGATATTGAAGACAGAATAGCCACATAGATAAATGAGGAAAAATAGTTAAACTTATACAAAGAAACTTAACTGTTCTTTTCCAAAACAGCAATGTCTGTCTGTTTGTTTGTTTATTTATTTATTTGAAACAAGCTCTCACTCTGTTGTCCAGGCTGGACTGCAATAGTTTGATTATGGTTCACTGCAGCCTTGACGTCCTGGCCCTTAGCAATTCTCCCACCTCAGCTTCCTGAGTAGCTGGGACTACAAGTATCTATCATCGTACCTGGCTATTTTTAATATTTATTGTAGAGTCATAGTCTTACCACATTGCCCAGGCTGTTCTCAAACTCCTGGCTTCAAGTGATCCTCCTACTTCAGCCTCCCAAATTACTGGGATTACAGGTATGAGTCACAGTGCTTGCCTAGAGCAATGTCTTTACAACTGGTGATGGTACAAATGGGTAACAATACGAGGAAAAAAAAGAAATGAACAGCCACAAAAAAAGAAAATTTGCAACAAACATATACCAAATAGTTTAGAGATGTGAATGTAACATTAAAAATGATAATTTTAGTAGACAACATAGGAAAAAATTTACATGAATATAAGTTTGACAATTGGTTTCATGTAAACACTGAAAGCTTGTTCCGAGGAAAATGATAATGAGGACTTTCCTAAACTAAAGGGTCTGCTCTTCAAAAGACAGTATGCAGGGATTGAAAACATAGGCCTATGACCAAAGAAAGCACATTAAAAGCAGACAATTGAAATACTTGTGATATTTAAGCATCCAAGTCAAGTTGTGGATTTCAGGGAGAAGCAGTCCTTCACCATCAAGAGTGCCATTAGCTTTGGGCATTTTTGGTAAATTCTCTTTATAAGGTTATAGCATTTCCCTTTATCCTTGGTAGATAGACAGTGTACAGGATAGCTAGATATTGAAATATGTCTTATTCTATTTCTGCATCTATTGAGATTGAGACCTTAAAAAATAGACTTTACTTTTCAGAGAAGTTTGAGGTTCACAGCAAAACTGAGTGGAAGGTAGAGTCCTCTCCTGCTCCTACACATGCACAGCGACCTGGTCTATGCCATAATCACTATTTTCCATCCCAGAAATTTCTTTGTTGCAATGGATAACCACACCCAGCCCAGACACCATGAGTGAGTCACCTGTACAGTGAACAAGGAGGGGGAGCAGGAAGAGAGCCAAGGCCATGGAGGAGACCCCCTCACAGCTCTGGATTCAGAGGCCTCTCAGCGGGACCTGGAATCCTCAAGTTTCCCTTAAGGACTCCAGCAACACAAGGTGATGGATGGAGCCTTCAGAACAACTAGCCTCTTGCCCTGTGCTGCCCAAACCCCACTGTAGGCCCTGACTCTGAACCACCACCCATGCAAAGCAGACTCTGGAAGTGGGTGGACCTTGGTGGGATGTCCTGTGCCTCCCAGGGGCATGTGAGGACACAACTGCTGGTCCCACTGAGCAAGGAACAGAGGACTCCAGCTCAGAGTCAGGTGCAGGCACCAAGTTGGGATTTACAATACAGTCCTCGGGGACAGGCCAGATCACACACTGTTGACCAGGTCCAGACATACCTATGTATTCTCTATCTTCCAGTATCTACTTCTCCTCACCCAAAGATTGGTTCTAGATACTATCCATGGCCCATAAACTTTAGTCTCAGGTCACACACCTTCTTCTAGTGGAGCTTGGTGGCCAGAACCTGAAGATTGCACTCACCTGGTGTCTGGTGCCAGCTTCTGATTGCCAACCCTTAGATCATGAAAGAACTCCTGCCAGCCCTGCACACTCACAGGCCAAATACCTCCATAGGAGGGAGCTTCCTGTCTTTCTTTCTTTTTTTTTTATTAATCAATATTTTTTATTATGATGTTGTGGGGTACAGTTAAGGGTTAGGTATACAAATACGTTTCATTCAGGCACCCTGTTGATAAGAGGTGTTTCCCTGTCCCCAGACTGATATTTGCTACCATTGATCCCATCTCCCTCCCCCGCCCCCATAGTTTCCCACTACTGTCAGTCATTTTCTTACAGTATTACATTGGATGTTCAAGGTCCATTATATGAGTGAGAACATGTGATACTTGGATCTTTGTTTCTGTGAGAGGTCACTCAGTATTATAGACTCTAGTTCCATTCAGGTTGCTGTGAAATTCATGATTTTGTTCTTTTTTATGGCTGCGTAGCATTCCATCGTGTATATGTACCACATTTTTTCAATTCAGTTCTCTTTTGGTGGGCAGCATGGTTGCTTCCAGGTTCTTGCTATTGTTAACAATGCTGCGATAAACATATGTGTGCAGGTATCTTTTATATAGAGTGATTTGAGTTCTTCAGGATATATTCCCAGTAGGAGGATTGCGAGGTCATATGGGAGGTGGATATTTAGAGTTTTTAGGAATCGCCACACTGCTTTCCACAGAGGTTGCACTAGTTTACACTCCCACCAACAGTGTAGACGTGTTCCCTTTTCACCACACCCTCTCAAGCAGCTGTTATTTTTTGAGTTGTTGATACTTGCCATTCTGGCTGGAGTTAGGTGGTATCTCAGTGTGGTTTTGATTTGCATCTCCCTAATGATTAGTGAGGTTGAACATTTCTTCATGTGTCTGTTGGCTGCTCAGATGTCTTCCTTCGTGAAGTGTCTGTTCATATATTTGCCCATTTTATAATGGGGTTGTTTTTTTTTTTTCTTTTTGGTGTGTTTGAGTTCCTTGTAGATCAAAGATGCCTTTGTCTGACCTTTGTTGAGCCTTTGTCTGACCTGGTGTTGGCAAATACTTTTTCCCAGTCTGCAGGCTGTCTCCCTGCTCTCTTGATGGTTTCTTTGGCTTTGTAGAAGCTTGTCAGTTTAATAAGGTCCCACTTGTCTATCTTCTCTCTTATGACCTGTGGGTTTTGGGTTTTGTTCAGGAATTGGAGGCCAGTTCCGATTTCCATTTTCTAAGGTTCTTATGGTCTGAGGTTTTACATTTAGGTCTCTAATCCATTTGGAGTTAACCTTTGTGCATGCGGATAGATAGGGGTCCTGTTTCAATCTTCTGCATGTGGTCAGCCAGTTTTCCCAGCACCATTTATTGAATAGGTTCTCCTCTCCCTAGTGGTAGGTCGTGGAGGCTTTATCGAAGATGAGTTGATTGAGAAATTGAGGTTTTGCTTCTGGAATCTCAATTCGATTCCATTAATCTATATGCCTATTCCTATACCAATACCAAGCTGTTTTGATGATTATAGCTTTATAGTAAAGTTTGAAGTCTGGTAATGTGATACCACCTGATTTGGTTTTTTTTGCTGAGAATTATTCTGGCTATTCTTGGACATTTGTGTTTCCATATGAATTGCTGTGTTGTTTTTTCTAGGTCTGAGAAGAATGTTGCTGGTAATTTGATGGGTATTACATTGAATTTGTAGATTGCCTTAGGTAAGATGGACATCTTCACAATGTTGATTCTTCCAATTCATGAGCATGGGATATTTTTCCATTTGTTTGTGTCATCTTTGATTTCTTTGAGCAGTCTTTTGTAGTTTTCATTGTAAAGGTCTTTCACGTCTCTGGTTAGGAAATGCCAAGGTATTTCATTTTTTTGTGTGTGGCTATTGTGAATGGAATTGTGGTTTTTAATTGGGTTTCTGTTTGTTTATTATTGGTGTAAAGAAATGCAATTGTCTTTTGCACATTTATTTTGTATCCTGAGACTTTGCCAAAGGCCTTTATCAATGTAAGGAGGTTTTTGACAGATTCTCTAGGGTTTTCAAGGTACACAATCATATCATCTGCAAAGAGAGATAACTTGACTGCCTCTTTTCCTATTTGGATACCCCAGATTGCCTTCTCTTCTCTGATTGCTCGAGCCAGGATTTCCAATATTATGTTGAAAGGAGGGGTGAGAGTGGGCATCCTTGTCTTGTTCCAGTTTTCAGGGGAAATGGTTCCAATTTTTGTCCATTTAGGAGTAAGCTGGCTATGGGTTTCTCGTAGATGGCTTTTACTATTTTGAGGTATGTTCCCCGTATGCCTAGATGTTCGAGGGTTTTTATCAAGAAGGGGTGCTGGATTTTATCAAAAGCTTTTTCTGTATCTAATGATATAATCATGTGGTTTTTGGTTTGACATCTGTTGATGTATTTAATTACATTTATGGTTTTATAAATGCTGAACCAGCCTTGCATCCCAGGAATGAAGCCTACTTGGTCATGATGGACAATTTTTGAGATGTATTATTGAATCCGGTTTGCTAGGATGTTATTGAGAATTTTAGCATCTATTTTCATCAAAGATATTGGCCTGTAGTTCTCTTCCTTTATTGGATCTTTACGTGGTTTGGGTATCAATGTGATGTTGGCTTCATAAAATGATTTGGGGAGAATTCCATCTTTTTCAGTCTGGAATACCTTCAGTAGGATTGGTATCAGCTCCTCCTTAAATGTCTTATAGAATTCTGCTGGAAAACCATCTGGACCAGGGCTTTTTTCTGTAGGTAGTTTTCTTATTATGCATTCGATTTCCTTGATTGTTATTGGTCTATTTAGGGTCTCAATTTCTTCTTGTTCCAACCTAGGTAGGTTGTGTGATGTCAGAAAGCCCTCCATTTCCTTAAGGTTTTCAAGTTTGTTTCCATACAAGTGTACGTAGTAGTCTCTAATGATCTTTTGCATTTCTTCAGGGTCAGATGTGACTTCATCTTTTGTGTTTCTGATTTTGCTTATTTGGGTTTTTTCTCATTTTTTCTTGGTCAGTCTAGCTAGGGCACCATCTATCTTGTTTATACTTTCGAAGAACCAGCTTTTTGTGTCATTGATTCTTTGTATTATCTTTTTGTCTTCTATGTCCTGGATTTGGGCTTTTATTTTGGTGATCTGGATTCTTCTGTTGAAATTAGGGTTTTTGTGGTCTTGCTTTTCCAGCTTCCTTAGGTGGCTTGTTAGGCTGTTAATATGTGCTTCTTCCATTTTCTTCATCTGTGTTTTCAGGGATATAAAATCCCCTCTTACTACAGCTTTTAAGGCGTCTCAGAGATTTGGTAAGATGTTTCTTCATTTTCATTTGTTTGCAGGTATCTTTTAATCTCTGTTTTGATTTCATCATTGACCCAGGAGTTGTTTAGCATCATGCTGTTTAGTGTCCACGTCATTGTGGGTTTTGGGCGGACCTTGTTGGTGTCAATGTTTATTTTTATTGCACTGTGGTCAGAGAAGGTGCATGATAGAATTTCGGTCCTTTTAAATTTGCTTATGCTTGATTTATGGTCAATTATGTGGTTGATCTTAGATTACGTTCCATATGGTGATGAGTAGAATGTGTATTCTCTGGACTTTGGATGGAGTGTTCTGTAGGTATCAGTTAAGTCCATTTGGTCCAGAGTCACACTGAGGTTCCGGATCTCTTTGCTGATTTTTTGTCCTGATGATCTGTCTAGGGTTGTGAGTGGGGTATTAAAGTCCCCAGTTATGATGGTGTTAGAGTCAATATCTTTCTTTAGTTTTCCTAGAAGTTGCTTTATGAAAGATGGCGCACCTATGTTTGGTGCGTATATGTTTAGGATGGATATTTCTTGTTGATAGAGTGAATCTTTTATCATTATGTAGTGGTCCTCTGTATCTTTTTTAATTTTTGATAGCTTAAATGGTATTTTGTCTGAAATTAGGATCATGACTTCTGCTTTCTTTTGTGTTCCATTCACCTGAAAATTGGTTTCCCATCCTCTTACTTTGTGTATGTCCTTTCTAATGAGATGGGTTTTTTGAAGGCAGTATATTGTTGCCTGGTTATATTTTATCCATTTTGCCATTCTATGTCTTTTCAGTGGTGTATTTAGTCCATTCACATTCAGGCTAATTATTGAAATGTGAGAGTTTGTCCCTATCATAGAGTTCTTATAGAGTTGTTGTTCTTCCACTTGGGTTTTTTTTTTTTTTTTTGTCTTTCTTTTGGTTTTGGGGTTGGTTCGTGTATATTTTATTCTTTTACTTGTACTCTTGTGAAAAATGTTGTTCTTTTTTCTTCTGTGTTTAGTACTTTCTTAAGTGTTTCATGTAGAGGTGGTTTGGTGGCAGCATAAGTTCTTAGGGATTGGATATCTGGGAAAGATTTTAATTCTCCCTCACTGATGAAGCTTAGCTTGGCCGGGTAGGTTATTCTTGGTTGAAATTATTTATCTTTTAGGACTTTGAAGATAGGGCTCCAAGCTCTCCTAGCCTACAGGGTTTCTGTAGATAAATCTGCTGCTATTCTGATTGTTCTTCCATGGTAGGTAATCTGGCCTTTTTCTCTTTCTGCCTTTAAGATTTTTTCTTTTATGCCTACTTTGTTTAGGCGAATTATTATGTGTCTAGGAGTTGGTCTTCTCATTTATTGTCTTACAGGGGTTCTCTGAATCTCTTGTGTTTGAATTTTTGCATCACTGATTAGATAAGGGAAGTTTTCTTGAATGATCTCATGGAAAGTTTGTTCCAGTGTGGTCTCTGTCTCTCTTTCTTCCTCAGAAATGCCAAATACTCTCAAGTTTGGTCTCTTGAAGTAATTGCTCATCTCTTGAAGGTTTTGTTCTGTCTTTTTGAACTTGTTTTCTGTGTTTTTAAGAGTTTGGGTTAATTCTATATTATGGTCCTCAAGCTCTGAGATTCTTTCTTCTGCTTGCGTGATTCTGCTTTCCATGCTTATCAGCTTGTTATTTATTTCATTCACAGTATTCTTTATTACTGTTATCTCAGATATCAGCTCCTTCCTAGTTTATTCTTGTGTCTCCTCAATTCTTTTAATCTCTCCATTAATGTCTTGATATCTAGGTTTGAATTTGAGACCCTTCATTCTGGGGGTTCTTCATTGTTTGCATTCCAAAGTCAGTTTTCTCAGTGTCTGCCCTCCCAGGAGTCTGGGAGAGACCCATACTCTTCTTTTGGTTTTTCTTCATTTGTGTGAATTTTTTTCTCTCTCCCCTTTTCCCTCCCCTTCTTTAATTTTGTTTTTGAGGGAAAGTGGGGTTGCTTTTATTTCTCTTCTGCAATATCCTGTTCTTCCTTATGAGGGTCTTCTGGCTTTGTTCACTTTTGAGGTTGGAGTGTAGGCTGCAGCCTGTACTTTTTGCAGTTTTGAGGTTTAATTGAGAGGGAAGCTGTGGTTCAGAATGTATATGCTGATTCTAGTATCCACAAATAGGTGTATGAGCACACTGGAACCTATTTCCCTCTGCCTTACAATCTGTCTGTTCAGCAGTATGTAGTCTTGGTTCCTTAGGAACCGAGGTGGAGTTTGTTGATAGGTGGGCAGGGCAATGGAAACCTCTGCCTGGAGAAAGGCAGAGGCAAATTCTCTTTTGTAGATCCCTTTTTCTCCGCTTGTCTGGGTCCCCAAACTTGGGGTCATGCACTGAGTGCCTCAGCCAAGACAGGCCTGGAGCTCCAGAGCTCCAAAGCTCCAATAGGCAGGCAGTGAGCAGCGAGAGTGGCCCTGGGTCCCCCACAGGGTACTTCAGCCTGGAATGGGACCGGTGTCTCTGAGGTGCAGACACCCAGAGCCTCCCTGAGTGACTGGTGGCTTGGTGCTCAGTGCTGGGCAAGAGATGATGTAGCCAGGGAGCTAGCTGAGACCTGAGACTCCCACGCATGCAGTGGAAGAGCAGCAGCAGCAGGCCACAATATCCGGCCCTGCGTAGGACCAAAGGTCCCCAGGCCTCGGACCAGCACGGCTGGTGGTAGGCTGGCAAATCCAAGGCGAAAGATGATTAAAGAACACTGAAGGAAAGCTTACAGACACATCTTTTCAATCCACTTCAGTGTAAGATGAAGGCTTAAAAACATAGAGCAGAATAATTCATGGGTAGCTAGTCTAAGTTGGTCACGGTTCCTCTTAGCCTCTACCTTCTTACTGGGTCCAGTCGCCTAGTCATATCTGCCACTTCCTTTTCAATTAATTCTGCCAGGCTTTGTGCATGTCCACTGACAGTGCTGACCGTGGTGGTTGCCAGCCGGTGCCCTGAAGCTCGAGTGTCTTTCTTTTTTTTATTAGAAAATATAGTTTACTTAGAAAGTAAGTTAGAGACAGAGAAAGAGAAGAGATTCACCTCCTGAAGGTAGAGGAGGAAGGCAAAGCTGAGCTTGCTGTCTTTCTAGTGCTGAGTAAGGACTTGAGCAGGGAGGGAGGGACAAAAAAGACAGTCAAAGTATTTCCTAGCAAGAAGGTTTCTAGAAAACCATGAGCAGCGGATAGGGAGGTCCATCCTTTCATCCGATCCCCACAGAGTACTTGCAGAAGAATTGAAAGGCAGCCCAATTGGTCTAACTATGGGGAAAACTCTGCAGCAGGAAGCCTTTCTCAGAAAGGTGCATGGAGTAGAAATGAATAACCATCTCCTTGTCCATTAGTGATCTATATTGAGCAACAAAAAGGGCCTAGAAGAGCAAGATATTAACTACCTTCAAAACCAGACTAAAAAAGAAAAAGGAAGAAGGAAGAGTTGCTTTTCATAAACAAGAAAAAGTCCATGGAAAACACTGAGAATCTTCAGTGTCTTAAATAGACAATGTCTGATAAAACAGTTATCATTGGACAAAAAAATGGAAGCCTTCCTGAATAAACTGACCCTGAAGACAGACACAGAATTCAGAGATTGGTTGACTAAAGTAAATACAGAGAGTCAGAAGAAACAGGAAGCAAAGCACACTAAAACAGTGCAGGAAGTAAAATCAAAGCTGGCAATATCAGAAAGGTCCATTCTAAAATATCAAAAATGAAATACTTCTTCCTGGAATTCAAAAACACAATAACAAGCACAGGAAGCATGATCAATCTGTCAGAGGAAAGAATCTCACTTCTTGAAGACCAAAATATGGAACAAACTAAATCTGTCAAAAACAAGAAAAAGGGGATATAAAAGAATGACCAAAGCCTCCAAGTGCTGTGTTATTATGTCAAGAAGCCAAATCTATACCTGACTAGTATCCTTGAAGGAGAAAAGAAAGTGATAATACCATAAAACCAATAAAACCTTTGCCAGACATCCAATTCATAAGAGAATATACTGTGTCCAAACTAGCCATTCAGCATTCAGGAGATCTTAAGAAAGCATTGAACATAGAAATAAAAGAACTGCAACACCCATCAAAAAAAAAACAGGCAAACACAGAACACAGAATTAACAGAACATAAAGATCATTCACAAAAATGAAAACACACACACACACACACACACACACACACACACACACACAACACACTTACACATATGAAGAAAAGTACCACCCTAAAACCCCTTTGACAGGGATAAACTTTCACACTTCAATAAGTAATTTGAATGTGAATAGACTGAATATGTCACTGAAGTGATATAGAGTGGAAAACTGGATAAAGAAACTTGATCTAACATCCTGCTGCCTCCAAGAAACTCATCTCACTGCAGAGAACACCTACAGGCTCAAAGTAAAAGGCTAGAAAATGAGCTTTCAGGCTAATGGAAAAATAGAGAAAAGCATTGGTCACTATTGTGATAGCAGACAAAGCAGATTCCAAACTATCAAATGTTAAAAACAACACAGAAGGAAACTACATAATGATAAAAGTCACAGACAATCCACAAGAAACATCCATGATAAACATTCATGCATTCAACACAGGAGCACTGGGTTTTATAAAATAGCTACTAAGTAAACTAAGAGAGGACATAGACATTCACACAATCATAACTGGAAACTTCAGTACCCTGCAAACAGTTCTTGACAGATCATTGAGGCAAAAAAAAAAAAAAAGATCAAAAACCTTAACTTGACATTTAGCCAAATGGATTTAATAGACATCTAGAGAACACTCTACTCAATTACAGAGTATGCATTCTACTCAAAAGCCCAAGCAACATACAACAAAATCAATCACATTGTTGGACATAAATCAAGAATGAACAAATTTAAAAGGTTGAGGTAATATCATGCATATTTAGAAAATGGCACTGGGACAACTGTCTAACCACATGCTGAAGAATGACTCTAACCCCTGCCTATCACCATATACAAAAATCAAACCAAAATGCATCATGGATTAAACATAAGACCTCAAACTATAAGAATCCTAGAAGAAAATATAGGAAACCTCATTCTGGACATCAGAGTAGGCAATGAATTCATAACCGTGTCCCCCAGAAGCAAATACTACAAAAGCTAAGATAGGTGAAATGCAAAAAACTGAAAAGCTTTTTCACAGTGGAAGAAACCATCAAGAGAGTAAGGAGACAATACACAGAATGGAAACATAAATTGCAAATTATGCACCTGACAAAGCCCTAACTTCCAGAAATTACAAGGAAATCAAATAAACTGAAAGGAAAAAAGCAACACCATTAAAAAGTGGACAAAGGGCATGAACAGACAATTCTCAAATAATGGCAAAAAAGCAAGTAGCAAATACAAGAAAAACTCGCTTTACTAATCATCAGAGATATGCAGTTCAAAACTACAATGAGATACCACCTTACTCCAATGTGATGGTTATCATTAATAAATTTAAAAAACAACAACAACAAGTGTTTCCATGGACTGTGTAGAAAATTGAATGCTTCTACACAATTCATAAAAATATAAGCTAGTTCAATCTCTATTAAAACCAGTGTGACAATTCCTAAAAATTGATCATTCATATGATCCAGCAATCCCTCTCCTGGGAATATAGCTGAAGGAACACAAGTCACTGTACATAAATGACACCTGCACATGCATGTTTATTGCTGCAATATTCACAATAGCAAAAATGTGGAACAATGTTGCCTTAAAAGTAAAACAGAAATGAAAGTGAACACATCCCTAACCTTACCTCAAACCTCTGTGACCTCTGGCTCCTGCCTAAACTCCCCATTGACTTTTCCTCAAGTCTCTTCTAAAGTGCAGGTCATTCTCCTTCTCTTCTCTTCCCCAGCTCTGATTCATGAATCAACCCTTCCTTTCATTCCATTTCACTTCTTCCCTGTGACTTTCTGTACTTATTCTCAAGACATTTATTTCAGAAAATCCAGGGACGTTTTCACGATCTTTCCTTGGAAGTTGTCATTAGCATCACCTCTTTTTCTTGAACCTCTCTAATCCCTTACTTCATAAGAAGCCCCACGTCTACTGATTCTTCTTTCCTAACCCTTTTATACCTATTCTTCTACTTCCTCAGTTTATCTTCACTTTCATATGCATTCGTTTGATCTCCAAGTAAGTCCACTTATCCACCAAACACTCACACTCTGATCCCTATGTGTTGATCTCATGGTACATCTGTAAGGAGAGAGTAACTTGCCTTCATGAGCTGATGGGAAGTGGGTTCCTGGCTGAAACGTACCAATTCTCAGCTAATATGTTTATTTCATGCATAGCTCAGAGAGGAGACATCCATCCCCAGAGAACTCTGTATAAAACAGAATCTTTTTGTGTCCTATACCACAGGTAGGCCCAAACTAAAGACTGAGACCAAGCAGGAGGCTGTCCTGAGAAGGGGCCTCACTATGCCCTGATGCAGGGAGAAGACAGTGCTTAAGGTCTTGGTGGAGGCAAGAGAGATCGAGATCACCTGGCACCCAGTCAAAGACATGATGGAACTGGGCCTGAGCATCTGGGGGCACTGTGGTCCTGGGTTCAGTGGTGCTCTCAGCTGGGAAACAGGACAGCTGAGACTATTCTCTGCCTGAGCATCTGGGGGCACTGTGGTCCTGGGTTCAGTGGGGCTCTCAGCTGGGAAACAGGACAGCTGAGACTATTTTCTGCTCACAGATCACTGGAACTAGCAGCTGGGTCCTTTCTGGGCCCCTGGGGAAACCCAGGTCAGGCCAAGCCCAGGCACACTACTTCCAGAAATATCCCCAGTCATTAAGCCTGCACACAGGTCCAAGAAGAATTTGGTTGGTCAGAAAAATAGTATATTTGCATGAAGGGCCCCTTTCTCTCCTTTGAGTCTATAGTGTGGATAAAAGGGACCTGCAACGTGTCTGTCACAGCAGAGGTCTGAGCTGTCTGCACCATGGCCTGGAGCCCCCTCCTCCTCCTCAGCCTCCTTCTTCACTGCACAGGTCAGGATGATCTTTAGTATTCTGATTCCTCAGCTCACTGAAACCACCTTCCAAATTTATGTCAGAAATATTCTTCCCTCTTTCCTTCCTCAAGGACTTAATGGGTATCTGTGTTTCCAGGGTCTCTCTCCCAGCCTGTGCTGACTCAGTCGCCCTCTGCATCTGCCTCCCTGGGAGCCTCAACCAAGTTCACCTGCACTCTGAGCAATAAGTATAGCAGCAATGCTATTGCATGGTATCAGCAGCACCCAGGGAAGGCTCCTCGGTTCCTGATGAGAGTTTACAGTGATGGAAGCCATAACAAAGGAGATGGGATCCCCGATCGCTTCTCAGGCTCCAGCTCAGGGGTTGACCGCTACTTGACCATCTCCAACATCGAATCTGGTGATGAGGCTGATTATTACTGTCAGGCCTGGGGTGTTAGTACTCCTCACTGTGACACAAGCAGATGAGGAAGTGCGACAAAATCCTCAGCCTGCTCAGGGACTTGTTCTGTGACAATTATCAAATTTTTTAAAATGTTCCATCTGCATACTTGAAAGCACCTTCTGTTTTTTAAAAATTCCTCTTAATATTTTTATTTAGACATTACTGAAGTCTCAGGAAAACTCAGAAACTCATGATGATACAAATGTTGTCTGGTTTTCTATGTCCTAAAGTCAGAGTCATTGGAACTGGGGTTTTTCTCTTGAAATAAGTGAGATAGCCAGGCTCGGTGGCTCAGCCTGTAATCCCGTGCTTTGGGAGGCTGAGGTGAGTGGATTACCTGGTTCAAGACTTACCTGAGCAACTTGGCAAGAACTCATCTCTATAATAAATCAAAAAATTAGCTGGGCATGGTAGCGCATGCCTGTAATTCCAGCTACTTGGAATGCCAAGGTGGAAGGATTGCCAGAGCCCAGCAGGTCAAGGCTGTGGTGGCCGGGGGCAGCCACTGCACTCCAGTCTGGGTGACAGAGTGAGACTCCAACTCAAAAAAAAAGAAAGAAAGAAGTGAGATAAGTCTTAGAATACACCCCCAAAATCTGTAAGGACTGTGTCCGAAACTCACAGTAGCCAGGACAGAATTAGCATAGACCCCACCTTTTGAAAGGTGCTAATAGCCCCTCAGTGCCCAGGTGGGGATGGAAAATAATTAGGAGCTTACATGGGGTTCACCTCTTTTCTACTCTCAAGATTGTACTTGACATGTAAATTGTCCTTGAATTTATGCCTGGAATTGTCATGTTTTTATTTATATTTTTCTTCCCTCTAACTGCAGTCTATCTTAGTGAGGATCTCGGAGGAAGGAGGATGTAGAATGAGAGATCAAGCCCAAGAGAAGATCCTGGATGTCTGTGGCCCAAGCTATGGTGTTTCCAATGAGAAGCAATAGAAAGCATCTCCTGGTGCCCTGAACAGAGGAACTACCTGTCCCCACTGGGCTTCCTCTTTTTCAGCCCCCTAGAGAAGGCTCCTCAGGGAGGCCAAGCTTGTAAGTCTTCCTTGTAAACAACACAGTGAACTGTGCATGTGAATGCAGTAGGAGGAGGCTGGGTGGAGATTTAAAACTAAGGTATCTTGGGGCATGAACACAGCCCAGATCCATCCTTTAAGGGGAGCACAAAGTGAACAGTGGAGAAGACAAGATACATGAGTGGGTATATAGAATGGCAGGAGGGGGAGCTGTGGCCTGTTCCTGATCCCTGTGCTGCAGATCCCAGCTGACAGCCCTCACCTAGCCTTAAGCTGGAGTCCTCTACCCCCTACTCCTAAAACCAGCAGCTGTCTCCCCACAGGTCCCTGGGGCATCACAGAACTGCCCTGCTCAATTCCACCCCCTTCCATGAACAATTTTCCAGGAAAGGCTCAGATTCAGGGCCCAGGTGGAACGTGACAGCCCAGGGAGGAATCTGCTTTGCCTGAAGTGTCCCTTTTTCACTTGAGGTTGCTGGAAGGGATATGATAAACTTGGAGAGCCCAGGCCCAGTTGATGCTCCTAGGATGAAGACCTGTGTGAGGGTCGTCACCATGACTTGGACTCCTCTCCTTTTCCTACTTGTTATTTACTAAACAGGTGGTTGCAGGTGATGATAAAAGACTAGGGACCCTGAATGTGTTCATGTCCCCCTACAAATATCTCTTATGCTATTACTATACTGAAATTTAGAACCCTAGGCCCAGTCTTTGTTGACTTATCCATCTGCAGTGCACAAGTCTGTGGGGACAGACAGCTACCTTCTCCTGGACTAGAGCAATTCTGGGCAGGTGCATTGTTTTGGTACCAGCAATATCCATGCTGTGGTGACTCAGTATCTCTCATTGTCAACAAATCTTGGCTATGTCCTTATTTCCCATCTGGGATAGAGTCACTGGGGTTTAACCAGCTGAGCCTTCACTGCTGAAAAGCATCAACAAGGCTGAGCAAGTTACCGTTGGTGTAAACTAGTTCATTCTCAATTCCCTCCTCCCATGATTTGTTCAGGGCCAATTGAAGAGTGTACATCAACCTTATCACAATTGTTGAGTCAAATAAGATCATACAAGGCAAAGCTATTTATCATTCAGTATCCTCTTCCCCCACACCTGATGCTGGTGACAACGATAGCCAGCGAGGATCTGAGCTTTGATTCCCAACTCTGAATGAAATACTGGATGGGAGAAAGTGTGGGGGGCCAGTCCCTGCAGAGAGATTTAGGTGGTCCCTGGGAGGTGTGGCAGCATTGGCAATTATTCTGGAGAAATAAAGAGAAAGAAAAAGAGGGGGGAGAAAGAAAGAGACTGGACTCTGTCTAGTGCAGAAGTTGTTTATTGAAAGTTACAGCAGAGCCGGGCTCAGTGGCTCAGCCTGTAATCCCACGCCTTTGGGAGGCTGAGGTGAGTGGATTGCCTGAGCCTGTGGGTTTGAGACCCACCTGGGCAGCAAGACCTCATCTCTACAATAAATCAAAAAATAAGCCGGGTGTGGTAGCACATGCCTGTAATTCTAGCTACTTGGAAGACTGAGGCGGAATGATCACCGGAGCCCAGCAGCTCGAGGCTGCGGTGGCCAGGAGCGGCCACTGCACTCCAGTCTGGGTGACCGAGTGAGACTCCAACTCAAAAAAAAAAAAAAAACACGAAAGTTGCAGCAGGTATTTATCCCCAAATTTTACAGTCTCACAAGTCTTTCACATAAACATAAAGCCAGGTGCAGGAGGGGTGTCGCTCACCCACCAGATGTTTTCTCAGATATGAGGAAGGACAAACCCCCAATTGTCTTATTGTTCCCTTTGCTAGTTAATGTTCCTCAAAAGCAATGCAACAATCCCTATTAGCATCATGATGTTCTGATAATCAATAACTTCTAAACCTCATGTGCACACAACACCCATGATGACTAACTTAAATTTTATTACCTTTCTATTCTATGCTAATACTACTTACACAATGCTATGGAAGCTTAAGCCAATTCCTAAAGAATGTGGCCCAGTCCAATGATCACGCTGGCCTCTACAGGATGTGACCCAGTCCAAGGTTCATGGTGGGCCACCTTTTGGAACAATAGATTAGAATCTCTTAACAAAATGGCTATTCTAAAGTCCTACATATCTATCCTAATTTCTATTGAGGTTTCTAATTCCTAATCCTACTATATAAAGCTGATCATCAGCAATAAAGCATCTAAAAATAAAACCCAAATATAAACTGTAAGTGTTATTACTAAGGCCAAAACCACAATAGTAGAAAATGGAGCCAATGAAATTTCTAAAGTTAACTGTATTCTTATTAAACCTCAAAATATCATGATTGGTCATGCTTGAACTAACATGATTCCCTGACGTTAGCATGACCTATTCTACAAAACTTTGCATGAATAAAATAAATTCAATTTCTATAATAGGTAGAAAAACCCTACACTAACTGTAGCTAAAGCCGGTCTAAAAGAATGCAGCCCAGTCCAAAGTATGTGCTGGGCCCTCAGGAATGTGGCCCAACCCAAAGTTTGTGCTGAGCCATTTCTGGCAACTCTAGATTATCATCTATACCATCAAAAGCTGAAAACAGCTCTCCATAAGTATATACTAATTCTACAAATATACTTTTAAATCTTATAAAGAAGCTTGTACCATATAAAAGGCTCCCAAATGTGACCTGAATTTGAATTATATCTAATACCTAAGCCAGAAACAGGAACAATGAATTTCTAGAATGAGTCATGCCTGCCACAGTCACAGAGCCTTCTGCTTTAGATCAGCAGAGTTACTTGCGCTACATGGTAAAAGGAGGAGGAAAATGGGGTCAACAGCTCCCGAACACATCCTAGTGGTCTCAGGGTCCACGGCCCTCCCTGATCCCTAATGCTCAGTGGGCCTCCATTGAGAAAGGAGTCATTGGCAATCTCCCCTCCATTTCTGGTGTCAGTGCAGCACAATACACTCCACTGGATGCTAATTTTCTACCTCCCACCTGAAGTGGACAGTTCTGTGAAAATCATGGCCCCCATTTTTTCATAGAAGTGTTAGCAGCACTAACATAGCGAGAGTCAGTCGTTCAATTTTTCTTTGACAAATAAAAAGCTGGACAGAAAGCTCTGTGTCCTTCAGCTACAATTCAACAGGAGAGTCACATGATAGAAGAAATATTAAATGATTCCTAGTGCTTAAAAATATAATATCCAAGTGTCTAGCACTGAATATAAAAACCACTCTGTTCAGGGACCAGGAGAAATACAACTTAATTGAGAGAAACAAATCACTACACATGAACACTGAAATAATTCAGATGTTGGAATTATAAGACAGAAATTCTTGAAGTGACAATTACAAAATTCCTTTAATGAGTAAATATGAGCATAATTGAAACAACTGGAAAAAAAACTCAGAATATTTGGAAATTATCAAATCAAACCAAAGAGTATGGGAAGATGGTGATGCAGCCAGTTAGACTACAAGAGTCCCTGTTTGAGTGAGTGAGTATATGGAGAATTTTGCATACATATCTGTGAGGAAGTGGGCATGTGAGTGGCTGACTAAGTGGGAACTCTAGAGCAAGGGCTTTCTTGTTGAAGCAGCTAGTGCTGCAGCTGCTCTGCTTGGTCCCTGGCACTTCCCATAGTGCAGAAGCCAAGGGCCATTTTTAAAAACTGTCAAAGCCCTTCCCAGGAATAAACTGCCCAGGAGTGACTGCCAGCTCCAGGCTCTGCTTCACCACCACAACACCTGACCAGACATTGGCAGCAAGGGCTGAGGAGAGAGCACAGCAAGGGCTGAGGAGTCAGAGGCAGAGCTCTACTGGAGAAGATGAAATAGGCACACTGTCACAATCTTGTAAACTGGGCAGGGAAGTCCTCCAGCTTGCTCACCATGGAGCACCACACCATATCTCTGTGACTAGCTGGTTAACTACTCAGGGGTTATTTATGACCCAGAGGGAATATCCTGAAAACACAAACTTCAGAGGGACAGGATGAATCCTGAGTCTCAGGTGCCCCACCTCTACCCAGATTCAGCCTTGGGACAAAGAGTGAAACTAGAAAAGGATAAGGAATATCCCCAAAGAGATCAGATGTGAGTCCAGGACAGTCCCAACACCCTTCTCCCCAGCAACCCTCTGAACATCAGACCCACACTGCTGGAGCATGACTGAGAGGGACAAACCCAGGTGAAGTCTGGACATCAACTGTAATAGGAGGATTCTACTCCAGGACAAGACTGGCTGGGGTGCCCGCCACCAGCTCCTTGGGAAGAGACAATCCTACACCTCCCCACTGGAGGGAATGCCCCTGAAAATACTAGAGTGGGAAAGGAGAACTGAAGCCCCAACCACCCCTACTGCCTCCTTCTCCTTCCTTGGACTAGTCACTGGGGAGATTGTGAATGAAGCTGTAGCTCTGTAGGAGATGAGAAGAACTATTACAGAATCTCACACAAAAGGATGCTTATTGCTCATAATTTTTTTTTAAATCTTTCCTTTTTATTTGTGCATGAATCTGTATGTGAGGGTTTGATTTGAATCCCCTTCTTCTTTCTCTTTTTATTTCACCTTTTTTTCTCTCTTCTTGCATTTTTTGTTTTCTGTTTATGTGTGTTTGTGAATGATTGAGTGTTTATCTTTCAGGGTTTTTTTTTTTGGTATTCCCTTTTATTAGTTGAATCTGTGTGTGACTATATGTGTAAGGGCTTAATTTGCATTCCTCCCTTATTGTTTTTTCTCCTTTCATTTTGTGTTCAGAATGTGTGTGTGTGTGTGTGTGTGTGTGTGTGTGTGTCTGTGTGTGTGTGTGTGTGTGTGTGTGTGTGGCTGTCTGTCTGTCTCTGGGTTCTGTTTTCCTGTTTTGGGGGTTCTTTTGCTTGTTTGTTTGTTTGTTGGGGTTCTGTGTGTGTGTGTGTGTGTGTGTGTGTGTGTTGTGTGGTGTGCGCGTGTGTAATTGCTTTATGCTTTGATTTCTGCATTAGTTTTTTTGAGGTTTTGGGGTTTTTTATTTTATTAATATTTGTCCTTCCTATTTCATTCTACTTTTCTCTGTTCTCCTCATTGCTATTACAATATCTTGGACACATGGGGCACACACGTGTACCCACTGCATCATCATATATAGTGGAGTGGGAAGTGGGTCTCAAGGAACACATAACCCAGTCAGTGACATTGTAATTTGAACGTAGTTTCTGAATTCTAACTCGCAATTCTTCACTTCATTTGACCCTCAAAACTATAAGAGACATCAACAATTCCTACCCCCAATCCTGTTTCAATATAGAGCAAAATCAGAGCCCTGATCAGAGAAGAATAAAGGGCAGAACAAGCATTAGAAGTCAAAGCCCCTCCAACTGCCAATGAATAATGGAACTATAAGAAAAAAAAGATTTCCGTCACAAATGACGGAAAAATCAGTGGAGGGACATAGGTAATTCCTAGTGCACCAATGAGACAATGCCTGAAAAATCAGACCTCAGAGCCCAAACAATGGAAGTTACCAATGACAGGTCAAGGAGTAAAACAGGAATTAGGGAATGGATGGAAAGTGCGAATAAGACTCAAGAAAGAAAAAATACAACACTGAAAGAACTGCTGCTATTCTGATTGGTCTTCCCTGGTAGACCAATAAGGATTTTGGCCATAAAACTTAATCCAGAAAATAAATAAAATGATGACAAGCATGGAAAGTATAAATAATCAAGCAGAAGAAAGAATCTCACAGCTTGAAGACCAAAACATGGAATTAAGTTGATCTGTAAAAAACCATAGAAGAAAACTCTAAAAGAAAGAACAAAGACTCCAAGAGATGTGTGATTATATCAAGAGGTTGAACTTATTCCTGACTGGTATCCCGGAAGAATAAAGGGAAACAGAGAACACATTGAAGAAAGTATTCTAGGAGGTTATCCAAGAAAGCTTTTCCAATCTCACCAGAGATGTGATCCTCCAAACACAAGAGATACAGAGAAACCCTGCAAGACATCAAATGAGATCAACCCCTAGACACATAATAATTCACCTACAAAAAATTGGTGCAAAAGAAAAAATTCTAAATGCAGCAAGAGAGATAGGTCAGACTACCTACCAGGGAAGACCAATCAGAATAACAGCAGACCTATCAACAGAAAAACTGCAGGATAGACAAGACTGAAGTTCAGTTTTTTTCAAGGTTATCAAAAATAAACAATTTCAAGTAAGAATTTCCTACCCAGCAAAGCTCAGCTTCATGAGCAGTGGAGAATTAAAATCCTTCACTGATATGCAATCCTCAAGAGCTTATAGAGCTTCCAGACCACCTCTACAGGAGATAATTAAAAAGATATTAAGCACAGAAGAAAGTAAAAGAATGGCCACATGCTTCACAAGAGAACAGACCACAGAATCAACAAAGAGTACATCTTGAGTCCAAACTTGAAAACAAACACATACATCAGCCCCCAAATTAAAAGAAAGTCAGCAAAGAAAAAACTTTGATGGGAATAAACACTCACATTTCAATAATAAGTCTGAATATGAATGGTTTAGATGCATCAATGAAAAGATATAGAATGGCAAACTGGAATTAAAAAAAAAACACAAAAAACATGACCAAATTATTTCCTGCATTCAGGAAACTCATCTCACCACAAGGGATGCACACAGACTCAAAGTTAGGGGATGGAATATGAATTTCCAGACTAACAGATAACAAGACAGTGCAGGAGTCATAATCTTAATATAAGACAAAACAACCTTTAAGCTATCAAAATTTTTTAAAGCTATCAAAGGGCACCTCATAATAATAAAAGGTTCAATCTATCAGCAAGAATTATTCATCCTAAACACATATGCACCCAATACAGGAACACCAACATTTATAAAGCAACTACTAAGTAAACTATAAAAAGATCTTAACACTAACACTATCATAGCTGGGGACTTAAATACCCCATTATCAACCCTAGATAGGTCATTGAGGAAAAAAATCAACAAAGAGATTGGGAACCTCAGTTTGATGATTGACCAAATAGACTTAATAAAAGTCTACAAAACACTCCACCCAACAACCACAGAACATACCTTCTACTCATTACCACATAGAATATACTCCAAAATCGATCACATCATCAGCCATAAATCAAGTATAAACAAATTTCATAAAAATGAAATACTGTCATGTACCTTCTCAGATCACAGTGGAATTAAAATAAAAACCAACACAAACAAAATTCTCCCCAAACCCGCAAAGACATTGACACAAAACAGCATGATGCTGAACAACTCTTGGGTCAACACAGCAATCAAAACAGAAACTAAAATATTCCTGAAAACAAATGAAAATGAGAAACATCTTATCGAAACCTCTGAGATACCATGATATCAGTTCTAAGATGGGAGTTTATATCTCTACAGACACAAATTTAGAAAGTAGAAAAATCACATGTTAATAGCCTAACAAATTACCTAAGGAACTGGAAAGTCAAGACCACCAAAACCTTAACTATAGCAGAGGAATCCAGATCAGGAAAATATAAGAAAAAATACAGACACAGAAGACAAAAATACTGGAAAAAATCAACAGAACAAAAAGCTCATTATTTGAAAGACTAAGCATGATCGATGAATCCCTAGCCAGAATTACTAAGAAAAAAGAGGGGAAAACCCCCAAATAAACACAATCAGAAATGCAAAAGATGAACTCACAAAGGATCCCGAAATAATACAAAAGATTACCAGAGAATACTATGCACACTTGTATGGTAACAAACTCTATAACCTAAATGAAATGGAGGATTTTCTGACATCATACAACCTCCCAAAGTTGAAACAAGAAGACATTGAGACACTAAATAGACCAATAACAACATAGGAAATCGACTCCATCATAAGAAAACGACTTGCAAAAGAAGAAAAATTTTAAAAAGTCTGAGACCAGAAAGCTTTCCAGAGGAATTCTACAAAACATTCAAGGAAGAGCTGATACCAATCCTATTGAAAGTATTCCAGGCACTTGAGAAAGACGGAACTCTCTCCAAATCATTTTATGAAGTTATCATCACACTGGTACCCAAGCTGAGTAAAGATCCAACAAAAAAGAGAACTATGATAAATCCACAGCTAGCATATTACAAAATGGACAGAATTTGGAAGCATTTTCCCTGAAAATTGGAACAAGACAATTGAGTGCCCACTCTCACTTCTCCTGTTCAGCATTGTGTTGGAAGTCCCAGCTAGAGCAATTAGACAAGAGAAGGAAATCAGGGGTATCAAATAGGAAAAGAGGAAGTAAAGTTATCCCTCTTTTTTAATAATGTGATTCTATACCTAAAAAATCCAAGACAACCTGTCAGAAAACTCCTTGCAAAAAAAAATTTTTTTTGACAAAACCTCAGGGTACAAAATAAAGGTCCAAAAGATATTCACATTCTTATGCATTAATGGCAAACGAGGTGAGAACCAAATAAAAAGCACAATGCCATTCAAAATACCACACACACACACATACACACACACACACACACACACACACACACACACACACACACACACACACAATGAAATACCTCGACATCTTCCAAAGACCTATACAATGAAAACCACAAAACACTGCTCAAAGAAATCCAAGAAAACACAAAGAAATGGAAGAATATTCCATACTCATGGATAGAAAGAATCATCATTGTTAAGATGTCCATCTTACCAAAGGCAATCTATGGATTCAATGCAATGCCCATTAAATTGCCAACATCATTTTTCTCTGACATGGAAACAACAATGCAGAAATTCATATGGAAATATAAATGACTACAAATAGCCAATACAATCCTCATCAAAAGAAATAAAGTGGGAGGTGTCACATTTGCAGACTTTAAACCTTACTATAAAGATACAATAACCAAAAAAAGACTGATTTTGGCAAAAGAGCAGGATACAGATCAATAGGACAAGATAGAGATTCCAGAAGCAAAACCTCAATTTCTCAAACAACTCATCTTGGACAAAATCTCCACCAACAACCACTTGGGAAAAGAGAACATATTCAGTAAATGGTGCTGGAAAAACAGGCTGACCACATACAGAAGATTGAAACAGAACCCATGCCTATAACCATACACAAAAATCAACTCCAAATGGTTCAAAGTCCTAAAAATAAAACCTCAAACTTTAAAAATCTTAGAAAACTCAGGAGATATCCCTATGGAAATCAGAGTAGACAACAAATTGTTGAACAAAACTCCAGATGCCCATGCCATAAGAAAGACACATGGGACTTCATTAAACTGAAAAACTTCTGCAAAGCAAAATAAACCATTGGGAGAGTGGGGAGACAGCTCACATAATGGGAAAAAATTATTTGCCACTGTGTATCTGACAAATTAACAACCAGGGTTTACAAGAAATTCAAACGTGCCCCAGAATTTTCTTATGGGAATACGTTGGGTGATCAAGGTCCACTATATGACTAAGAACATGTGATACTCAGATCCTTGTTTCTGTGAGAGGTCACTCAGTATTATAGACTCTAGTTCCATTCAGGTTGCTGTGAAATTCATGATTTTGTTCTTTTTTTATGACTGCATAGTATTCCATCGTGTATATATTCCACATTTTTTAAATCCAGTCCTCTTTTGATGGACAGCATGGTTGGTTCCAGGTTCTTGCTATTGTGAACAATGCTGTGAAGAACATACGTGTACAGGTATCTTTTTTATGGAGTGATTTGCGTTCTTCAGGGTATATTCCCAGTAGGGGGATTACGGGGTAATATAGGAGGTTGTCTTAGTATTTAGAGCTTTTAGGAAGCGCCACACTGCTTTCCACAGAAGTTGCACTAGTTTACACTCCCACCAACAGTGTAGAAGTGTTCCCTTTTCGCCACACCCTCTCCAGCAACTGTTATTTTTTGAGTTATTGATAATTGCCATTCTGACTGGAATTAGGTGGTATCTCACTGTGGTTTTGATTTGCATCTCCCTGGTGATTAGTGAGGTTGAATAGTTCTTCATGAGTCTGTTGCCTGCTCAGATGTCTTCCTTTGTGAAGTGTCTGTTCATATCTTTGCCCATTTTATAATGGGTTTTTTTTTTCTTTTCAGCATGTTTGAGTTTCTTGTAGATCCAAGATGTTAAGTCTTTGTCAGACCTGGAGTTGGCAAAAACTTTTTCCCAGTCTGTAGGCTGTCTCCCTGCTATCTTGATGGTTTCTTTGGCTTTGCAGAAGCTTGTCCATTTAATGAGGTCCCACTTGTCTACCTTCTCTCTTATGACCTGTGGGTTTCGGGTTTTGTTCAGAAATTGGATGCCAGTTCCAATTTCCATGAGGGTATGCCCTTCATTTTCTAAGATTCTTATGGTTTGAGGTTTTACATTTAGGTTTCTGATCCACTTGGAGTTAATTTTCTGCTTCTGGAATCTCAATTCTATTTTATTGATCTATATGCCTGTTCCTATACAAATACCAAGCTGTTTTGATGACTGTAGCTTTATAGTAAAGTTTGAAGTCTGGTAATGTGATACCACCTGCTTTTTTTTTTCTCTGAGGATTGTTCTAGATATTCTTGGTCGTTTGTGTTTCTATATGAATTCCTGTGTTGTTTTTTCTACATCTGAGAAGAATGTTGCTGGTCATTTGATGGGTATTGCATTGAATTTGTAGATTGCCTTAGGTAAGATGGACATCTTCACAATGTTTATTCTTCCAATCCATGAGCATGGGATATTTTTCCATTTGTTTGTGTCATCTTTGATTTCTTTGAGCAGAGTTTTGTACTTTTCATTGTAAAGGTCTTTCATGTCTCTGGTTAGGAAGATACCAAGGTATTTCATTTTTTTGTGGCCAATGTGAATGGAATTGTGGTTTTAATTTGGGATTCTGTTTGTTCATTATTGGTGTAAAGAAATGCGATTGTCTTTTACACATTTATTTTATATCCTGAGACTTTGCCAAAGGTCTTTATCAATGTAAGGAGGCTTTTGACAGATTCTCTTTGGTTTTCAAGGTACACGATCATGTCATCTGCAAAGAGAGATAACTTGACTTCCTCTTTTCCTATTTAGATACCGCTGTTTGCCTTCTCTTCTTTGATTGCTCTAGGCAAGACTTCCAATACTATCTTGAACAGGAGGGGAGAGAGTGGGCATCCTTGTCTTTTTTCACTTTTTAGGGGAAATGGTTCCAATTTTTGGTCATTTAGGAGTATGCTGGCTGTGAGTTTCTCATAGATGGCTTTTACTATTTTGAGGTATGTTCCCAGTATGCCTAGATGTTCGAGGGTTTTTATTAAGAAGGGGTGCTGGATTTTATCAAAAGCTTTTTCGGCATCTGATGATATAATCATGTGGTTTTTGTTTGGCATCTGTTGATGTATTTAATTACATTTATGGTTTTATGAATGTTGAACCAGTCTTGCATCCCAGGAATGAAGCCTACTTGGTCATGATGTATGATTTTTGAGATGTGTTGTTGAATTCAGTTTGCTAGGATCTTGTTAAGAATTTTAGTATCTATGTTCATCAAAGATATTGGCTTGTAGTTCTCTTTCTTTGTTGGGTCTTTACCTGACTTATGTATCAATGTGTTGTTAGCTTTGTAAAATGATTTGGAGAGAGTTCCATCTTTCACAATCGCCTGGAATACCTTCAGTAGGATTGGAATCAGCTCCTCCTTAAGTTTCTTGTAGAATTCTGCTGGAGAGCAATCTGGTCCAGGGCTTTTTTGTAGGTAGTTTCTTATTATGTAATCAATTTCCTTGATTGTTATTGGTCCATTTAGTGTCTCAGCTTCTTCTTGTTTCAACCTAGGCAGGTTGTGTGATGACAGAAAGTCCTCCATTTACTTAAGGTTTCAAGTTCGTTTCCATACAAATGTATGTAGTAGTGTCTAATGATCTTTTGTATTTCTTCAGGGTCAGATGTGACTTCATCTTTTTTGTTTCTGATTGTGCTTATTTGGGTTTTTTCTCATTTTTTCTTGGTCAGTCTAGCTAGGGCACCATATATCTTGTTTATCCTTTTGAAGAACCAGATTCTTGTTTCATTGATTTTTTTTTTTTTGTATTATCTTTTTGTCTTCTATGTCCTGGATTTGGGCTTTTATTTTGATGATCTGGATTCTTCTGTTGAAATTAGGATTTTTGTCATCTTGCTTTTCCAGCTTCCTAGGTGGCTTGTTAGGCTGTTAATTTGTGTTCCTTCCATTTTCTTCATATGCTTTTGCAAGGATATAAATTCCCCTCTTACTACAGCTTTCATGGTGTTCCAGAGATTTTGGTAAGATGTTTCTTCATTTTCATTTGTTTCCAGGTATTTTTTCATCTCTATTTTGATTTCTTCATGACCCAGGAGTTGTTTAGCATCATGTTGTTTAGTGTCCATATCGTTGTGGGGTTGGGGGGGAACCTGTTGGTGTTAACGTTTATTTTTATTCCACTGTGGTCCTAGAAGATGCATGGTAAAATTTCAGTTCTTTTAAATTTGCTTATGCTTGATTTATGGTCAAGTAAGTGGTCGATCTTAGACTACGTTCCATGCAGTGATGAGTAGAATGTGTATTCTGTGGTCTTTGGATGGAGTGTTCTATAGGTATCAATTAAGTCCATTTGGTCTAGAGCCATTTTGAGGTTCTGGATCTCCTTCCTGATTTTTTGTCCCAATGATCTGTCTAGGGTTGTGAGTGGGGTATTAAAGTCCCCAGTTATGATGGTGTTAGAGTCAATATCTTTCTTTAGTTTTCCTAGAAGTTGCTTTATGAAAGTTGGTGCACCTATGTTGGGTGCATGTATGTTTAGGATGGATATTTCTTGTTGATGGAGTGAACCTTTTATCATTATGTAGTGGCCCTCCGTATCTTTTTTAATTTTTGATAGCTTAAATGGTATTTTGTCTGAAATTAGGATACGACTCCTCCTTTCTTTTGTGTTCCATTCGCCTGCAAATTTGTTTCCCATCCTCTTACTTTGAGTCTGTGCATGTTCTTTCTAGTGAGACGGGTCTCTTGAAAGCAATATATTGTTGCCTGGTGATATTTTATCCATTTTGCCATTCTCTGTCATTTCACTGGTGCATTTAGTCCATTCACATTCAGGCTAATTATTGAACTGTGAGAGTTCGTCCCTATGATAGAGTTCTTATAGAGTTGTTGTTCTTCCACTTTTTTTTTATCTTTTTTTTGGATTTGGGGTTGGTTCATGTATATTTCATTCTTTTCCCTGTACTCTTGTGAGGAACATTGTTCTTTTTTCCTTTTCTTCTGTGTTTAGTACTTTCTTAAGTGTTTCATGTAGAGGTGGTTTGGTGGCAGCATAAGTTCTTAGGGATTGGATATCTGGGAAAGATTTTAATTCTCCCTCACTGATGAAGCTTAGCTTGGCCGGGTAGGTTATTCTTGGTTGAAATTGTTTATCTTTTAGGACTTTGAAGATAGGGCTCCAAGCTCTCCTAGCCTACAGGGTTTCTGTAGATAAATCTGCTGCTATTCTGATTGTTCTTCCATGGTAGGTAATCTGGCCTTTTTCTCTTTCTGCCTTTAAGATTTTTTCTTTTATGCCTACTTTGTTTAGGCGAATTATTATGTGTCTAGGAGTTGGTCTTCTCATTTGTTGTCTTGCAGGGGTTCTCTGAATCTCCTGTGTTTGAATTTTTGCATCACTGATTAGATAAGGGAAGTTTTCTTGAATGATCTCATGGAAAGTTTGTTCCAATGTGGTCTCTGTCTCTCTTTCTGCCTCAGGAATACCAATTACTCTTAGGTTTGGTCTCTTGAAGTAATGCTCATCTCTTGAAAGTTTTATTCTGTCTTTTTGAGTTTGTTTTCTGTGTTTTTAAGAGTTTGGGTTAGTTCTATATTATGGTCCTCAAGCTCTGAGATTCTTTCTTCTGCTTGGGTAATTCTACTTTCCATGCTTATCAGTTTGTTATTTATTTCATTCAAAGTATTCTTTATTACTGTTATCTCAGATATCAGCTCCTTCCTAGTCTATTCTTGTGTCTTCTCAATTCTTTTTAATCTCTCCATTAATGTCTTGATAGCTAGGTTTGTAGTTTGAGACCAGTCATTCTGGGAGCTCTTCATTGTTTGCATTTCGAAATCAGTTTTCTCATTGTCTGCCCTTCCAGGGTCTGGGAGAGACCCATATTCTTCTTTTGGTTTTTCTTCATTTGTGTAGAGTTTTCTCTCTCTCCTCTTTTCCCTCCCCTTCTTTAATTCTGTTTTTCAGGGAAGATGGGGTTGCTTTTGTTTCACTTACGCAATCTTCTGTTCTTTCTTATGGGGGTTCTGGCTTTGTTCACTTTTGAGGTTGGGGTGTGGCTGCAGGCTGTCCCTTTTGCAGTTTTGTGGTTAAATTGGGGGGGAGGCTGTGGTTCAGAATCTATATGCTGATTACAGCATCCATCAACAGGTGTGTGAGCACACTGGGACCTATTTTCCACTGCCTTACAATCAGTCTGTGCAGCAGTATGTAGGTTTGGTCCTTGAATCAAAAAGAAGTCCAAAAGTGGAAAATAATGGAGGAAGGGGGTGTCAATAGAAAGTTAGAAAAAGTGAAGAGTGAGATGGAAAACAGACTTAAATACCAACTAACAGATGAAAAAGAGACACAAGGTCAGAGAGAAGTGAAAAAAACATGCAAAGAAAATTCCCTAAAGAATACTGGGAGCTACACAGAGACAGACCAATAAAATCATGAAACAGATGGTGTAAGTCAGATAGCAAACAAAAGTGAGCAAAACAAATAGTCAAAATGATAAAATCAAAAGGCAAAATAAGGGATCCAACTAGCTCTGGAATCTCCTGAGTGTCTAAATTCTCTTCAGCTCTGATCTCCAGCCTCTCCCCTTTGTTTTCATTGTAGGCAGCTAGATTTACTCACAGCTTGGGTTTGTTTGTTTGTTTGTTTGTTTTAGCCTGTTGCCTGGGAGGTTTGCAGCGCTTTGTTGCCTTTGTCTTATTCAGCATATGGGAGGGGCTTTGTCTCCTGTTTAGCAAAATTACCTTAGGAACCGAGGTGGAGGCTGCTGATAGGTGGGCAGGGCCATGCAAATCTCTGCCTGGAGAATGGCCGAGGTGGCAGTTTCACTTTCACAGATCTTTTCTCTCCACTCGTCTGGGTCCCTGGGCAATCCACTATGATGAACTGCTGGTGTGAGAAGCACCAGGGATCAGCTGCACAGCTGGGTGCTGGATCCGGGGTGCCACCAGCAGGTTGGGGTCGGGGAGAGGAGTTCCCTCCTCTGGAGCTGACAGCCTCTGATCAGCACCTCCTTAAGGTATGCTGTTCCCTTACACAAGCATTGGGTCATGCGCTGAGTGCTTCAGCCAAGGTGGGCCCAGAGCTCCAGAGCTAAAGCTCCAAAGGGTAGGTGGTGGGCAGCGAGAGTGGCCCTGGGTCCCTCACAGGGTACTTCAGCCAGAAATGGGACCGGTATCTCTGAGGGGCGGGCACCCAGAGCCTCCCTGGGTGACTGACAGCTTGGTGCTGGGTGCTGGGCAAGATGATGTAGCCAGGGAGAGAGCCAAGACCCAGCACTCCAGCACAGGTAGGAGTCACGTATAGTGGAGCAGCAGCAGCTGGGGGCCACGATATCTGACCCTACGTGGGACTGAAGGTCCCTGGGCCTCAGACCAGTGTGGCTGGTGGTGGGCAGGGGGGTGGGAGAAGAAAAGTAAGAGTGATTTTGGGAACTTCCATTCAGAGAATCTCACAAATCCACCTATGCTGTCGCCATCTTACCAGAACTCCAATAAACACTTCTCAAAGGAAAACATATGGGCAGCCAACAGACACATGAAAAATTGCTCAACCTTACTAATCATCAAAAGAAAAGCAAATCAAAACCCATTGAGATACCAAGAAACCCCAGGAAGAATAGTCATCATTAATAAAACAAAAAAAACAACAAATGTTGACAAAGACATGAAGAAAAACGAATGCTTCTACACTGCTGTTGGGAATGTAAACTAGTCCAATCTCTGTAAAAAATGGTGTGTTGATGTCTTTTAACTTCTTTTTTAACTTTTTTTAATTTTAAAATTGTGGGGTACAGTTAAGGATTAGGTATACAAATATGCATTTTGCAGGTACCCTTGTTGATGAGGTGTGCCCCTCTGTTTCCAAAAAGATATCTACTACCCCTAATCCCACCTCCTTTCCCCTCCCTGCCCCCCCATAGTTTCCCGCCACTGTCAATCCTTTTCTTATAGTATTACAATGGTTGTTCAAGGTCCACTTATGAGTGAGACAATGTGATAATCAGATCTTTGTTTCTGTGAGAGATCGCTCAGTATTATAAACTCCAGTTCCATCCAGGTTGCTGCGAAATTCATGATTTTGTTCTTTTTTATGGCTACGTAATATTCCATTGTGTATATGTACCACATTTTTAAGATCCAGTCCTCTTTTGATGGACAGCATGGCTGCTTCAAGGTTCTTGCTATTGTGAACAATGCTGCAATAAACATACATGTGCAGGTATCTTTTTTATAGAGTCATTTGACCTCTTCAGGGTATATTCCCAGTAGGGTGATTGCAGGGTCATATGGAAGGTCAATTTTTAGAGCTTTTAGGAATTGTCCACACTGATTTCCACAGAGGGTATACTAGTTTACACTCCCACCAACAGTGTAGAAGTGTTCCCTTTTCACCACATCCTCTCCAGCATTTGTTATTTTTTGAATTATTGATAATGGCCTAAAAGAACTAGAAATTGACCTTCCATATGACCCAACATTCCCCCTGCTGGGAATATAGTCAGAAGAACTCAAATTATTCTACCAAAAACATACCTGCACACCCATGTTTATTGCACCACTACTCACAATTGCAAAAAGATGGAACCAACGACATTGCCTATGGATAAAAAAATAGTGATACATGTACATGATGAAATATTACACAGCCATAATTAAGGACAAACATATGGGCTTCACAGTAACTTAGATGGATTTAGAGTCTTATAGACTCAGTGATCTATCATAGAAACAAAGACATGTGTACCACATGGACTCACTCATAAGCAGACTTGAACATTTACTATACTATAAGAAAGGGATTGGCAGTAGCAGAACACTGCCAGGGGAGGGAGATGGGGCACATAACATCAATAAGCGTACCTTATCTAAAACCAGGTGAAGTGGGGACCAAAGGGACACCCTAACTTTACCTGTAAGATGATCACTTGCATACCTAATCTTGAATTGTACCCCACATTTTTTAAATTTAAAAAAATCAAACCAAGTGAAATAAAAGCCTTGAAATAAACAATCAATGAAATTAAAAGAAAAAGCTCAGGTAAGATGCAGTCATTGGAGAGGGTTTCTCACACATGAGAATAAAGTAAAAATAATAAGCTAGTAAAGAGACAAAGAGCAACGGATCTAATTTGATTTGCCAGAAAATAGAATGGGAAATTTAAAAATGATAAAATAATATTTATTTGTTCAAAAGGTGCTCTATCTTTAACTATTGATAATTTCCTCATAGTTTTTCTCTTGAGAATATACCCAGAATGGAGACTGAACTTTTTCAAAGTTGAGCAAAACCCGAAATTCTTCCCCATGTTCACATGTATGGCAACTGGGCCCATGCTCATCTGTGTAAAGGCAGAGGTGACAGCAGTTGAAACTTCCGAGGGAAAAACCAGAGTTTATGTCACCACTGACTTGGTTCTCATGCCCAATACACAGAGTGCCAATAAACTGAGACATAAGCCAATACTATGGAGTTAGATGATTGCAAGGCAACCAAGTTGGAGAGGGGAGATATTTCTCAAATCCACATCCTTGAAAATTTTTAGGGTTGAGTTTTTTTAACAAAATTTAATATGCAAGGGGTTAGGTAATGGGCAGTGTTGATTGGCTGGAAATGAAGTCATAAGGGCATTCACACAGTCTTCAAACACAGAACCATGGGAGTCAGGGCTGGTTGAGTCAGCTCCATGGTATGGTTCACTGGTCTGGGTGGGGCCAGTTAGTCCACTAAAATGCAATCTCTGAAAAAACTCCCAGTTAAGTTTTACAATAGTAATAGAAGAAAGTACAAGGCTTTTGACCCTAATGACCAGAATTCTGGGCAGTTATCATGGTTGCTTTCCATTTATCTCTATCTATAGCTATAGAGAAAGGAGTGTGGGTATCAAACAAAATCTGGGTACCATCAGGGAGGTCTGCAGACCCTAAGGCTCATTACCTAAAAGAGAGTAATTAATCAATCTCTCAGCCAACTTTGCACGGTGTTAAGAACATGAAGATAATCAATGATTACTCTCTATTAAAACAACTATGAGTGAACAATCATGGAAAGAGGAAGGAAAATAGAAACAGAACTGAGAAACAACACATTTCTTGACCTTTAGCTTTTGCCTACAATTTTGCAGGACTCAAGTCTTCCCTGCAGCTTTCAACCCTGTAGGCCTATATTAATTTGATAGAGATGTATTAACTCAGCAGTCCGGTTACTACCTGACAAGAAGCTGCTCCTTGGGCTGATAACTCAGAATCCAATTATATTGAAGGTGCTGGAAAAGGGTCTATATTTGTATAATGCCCCATCCAAACTCCTGCCCTTCTTTCAGGGAGCTGAAGAGAAAATAAAAGTATCATTTCAGAGTGTTGCCACAGCTGAGGGTCCTGCAGATCTTTGAAAAATCCACACCATGGCCTGGATGTTTTCCCTCCTCCTCCTCCTCCTCCTCCTCCTCTTCCTCTTTATTCTCTTCTCACATTAATGAAAATTTCAGATACCAGCCTTTGCAGGTATTCTTCTATCTTCTTCCTTTATTTCTGCCATATGCCTGTTCTATTTCAGAGTTTAGTTCTTAGGCTTGGTGACTCCAGAGCCCTCCATGAATGTGTCTCCAGGGGACAGTCACTCTCACCTATGGATCCAGCACTGGAGCTACAACCAACAGTTCCTACCCATACTGGATGCAACAGAAGTCTGCCCAAGCCCCCAGGATACTGTATGATACAAGCAATAAACACTTCTGACATCTACTTCATTATTAGGTTTCTCCCTGGGGGACAAAGTTCATATGAAGCTTTCAGGGCCCAGCATTAGAACAATGCAGAGTACTACTGTAGGTTACACTACAGAGTTGCTCAGTAGAGTGACAGATCAACATGGAAAACCAAGATATAAGCTTTATCCTAACTAAACCTGGGTACTCATATGATCAGGTAACATCAGAATCACATGACCAATTACCTGAAGTCTCAGACCTGCCTAACATTTCATATCCAGAGAAAAAGGTGAAAAAGTGGATCTGAATTGATTTCCTGTTTGAGTCCAAAAGTTTAGAAAATTTATGAATAACTTGAAAATGTTCCAGAAACAGCATAATATAAATATTTTGTAATTCAACAGGCACAATTTTGACTGGAGCCAATAGAAGAACTAAGTTAATATACATATTTTTTAGAAGAAATAATCTCCAATGATGCATTTTGCCAGCTAAAAGCAAAAGGAAGAGACCCTTTATTTGTATTTTGCTAAAGTTTTTTATTAATCATCACTACCTTGTATTGCATAATATTTTAAGATGCTAGAAGTATACAGTTTTTTGCAAAGAATGTTTTTATATATTATATACTAAATTGCCCTCTAAATAATATATTTAATGATTCTAACCTTCACCATTTGAGAAAGTGATCTTATTTGAAAACAGTTTCCTCATAATAAAGTTAAGTCTTTCTGAAGTAGGGTGGCCTTTTAATCCAATATGCCTGGTATCCTTGTAAGAAAAATGTCCTGAGAAGACAAGGAGAATTTTATGTGAAGAAGAAAGCATTGAATTGAGTTACTCAGCTGCCAGTCAAGGAATGTCAAATATTGTAGCTAACTACCAGCAGCCAAAAAGAGGCAAGGAAAATTTTACTTAAAGATGTCAGTGTGAAATTGCTCTGATTTGTGAATGTTGAGTTTCTAGTATCCAGTAAAATTAGAAAATGCATATATACTTGTGTAAGCCACTTTGATAATGGTCACTTTTGTGGTAGCTAAAGATACTAATACACCTAACGATCATAACTATTTCTGCATTTGAATGCATTTATTCACATTTTTCAGTTATTCCACAAATATTACCATATGTGTCTTCATATTTCTATTTTATATACACTGTCAATGGAATTGAAGTTTGACACAAGCTACATTCACTGTTTTAAAAAGTTTTAAAATATATAAATGATATTTAATATGATTAAAGTTTACATAGTTGAGAACAGAGAGTCTAGATTGTTTTCATAAAGAACTAATGAGTCTAGATTGTCTTTATAAAGAAAAATGAGATAAAATAATGCCTGGAAGAGTTAAGTGACTGTTCACTTAACCATCTTCTTCCTAACAATCTTTTGGTTTTATGTGGTATTAACTGTGTGGATTATCCACCATTGCAGTGAGAATTGGTCCTTCTTGTTGCCCCAAGTAGTGAATCAGTCATGCTGCAACACAGCTTTCTTTCAGTTTTCAGGACCCCAGTCACCTCACTTGTGTCTCTAGCCCCTCATTTCCTCCTCTTCCTTCATCTCTGAGCATAGCTCTGTTAGGGGAATTCAAAGTTGTCATGAGGCCCCATAAGGTGTTAACCCAAAGGGAGAGTTTTCTTGGGAAGTATTTGGGGCATGGAAGCCTGACTCCAAGGAGTGATATCTAATATGATGTCTTTAGAGAAAATGGAAATGAACTAAAAGAAGAGATGATTGTAGAATGCTTCAGGTATTGGTAGCAACATTTGCCAATAATAGAAGAAAACACTATCTGGTTGTTCATCCTAGTATTAATAAGACCTGGCAATGGGCCTAAGTGTGGCAGATTCAATAAGGACAAGATCAGGGGAAGCAACTCTAGGTATGTCTGGATAAGAAAAATGTTGTAGACAGATTATTAAGAGAATACATCTTGAAAAATGTCCATGTGACTGCAGAGATCACTGAAGTCACTGAAGTGTCCACATCTAGTATGTTTTATTTCTCTAAATGCAGAGTAGAGTGCAGGGTAAAATGAGACATGCATGACACTGGAAGACTAATTACACATCACAAGCAATAATTCCCTGGAAGATGACTATTTCTTTAGCTAGATCTGTGAGAGAAAAGAAGAAAATAATAATTTAAGGTGAACATTAAGAAACGGGCAAAAATTAGACTGTGTGCTGGAAGCAGGAAAAGGGAAACATCTAAGTTGGTTTCCACATATCTGGTTGAAGACTTGGTGGATTCTAATCCCCCCTTCTCCATATGAAAGACAGGCCCTGGAGTCACAGTTTTCTTACCAGATATGTGACACTTATATTGTGATTTCCTCTGAAAGAAAAAATTTGGAGAGATTTCAGAAGGTAAAACATAAAACATATTTTTTTAAAAAAATACATGTACTTCTGTGACATATGAATTATCAAAATAAGCATGTTCTTGTGCATGATCAATGATTCTATGTACTGCTAACACAACATTAATAGCAACACCGATGACTGAATCTTGAGTTTAAATAATGTGGTCATCAATGACCTGGAGAGAAGTCAAGACTGATCCCAAGAGGCCTGTGGGGGAGATTGGTTTCCAATCCTGCCTGGGTTACAATGGAAAAGACCATCTGCACATTCAGGGACCTTTCCATGACTTCTGAGAAGCATCCTACATGATGTGGCCCTGAAACCACCAAGGATGTTGTGGGTCTGTTCCTTAAAGAGCAGTAAAAATGGGCCACACCAGTTAAGAACTACGCAAAGTCCTCTAGAGTACTGAAAACACTGATTCTTCACTTATGTAAGATGTTCATGGGCCTGTAAATAGCTTATTGTTATCTCTTGGTTGCCTAATCCTTTCTCTCTCTCTCTCCATTACTTCTGACTCTAGTAATCTAATTCTCTCTTTTTTCAAGGTATTTTTGCCCAGTTTCAGATGCAAAGAGGGGCTAAAGACAGGGAGAGAAAAATAACATTTTTATTGCTACAATAGCTTTTCCCCAGGGAATAATAAGGACCAGATATTTCAGCAGAGTTCCTGAAATAAGACCCTGGAAGACAAATCTCTGTGTCATTATTACTGTGGCCTTAATTTCATTCCTTCTTATAGTGGTGTCCACATGATCAGAAGACTTCTACTGATGTGGAGGGAAGGGGCCATGGGAGGAAACTCATGACCAAATTATTCTTCTGGTCACCAGGTTTTGTGTGAATTGCAGCTTCAGGCTCACTATTGCCTATTGCTGCCAACCCCATTTCTAAATTTCAGACAATGACTCTCTCTTTCTGGGATGACTGGTCAGAAATTCACTGTGTCCTTCACTGGAAGAATTAATGTGGATTTGCTGATGCATGAATCCAGCATCCACAAGTGAGGAAAAACAAATCCATGATGTTAGATAGTGGGATATCCTCAGGTGACTGAGATCTATTCTGGTCTTCAGATTCTGATATCATGGCCTTGCTGGGCATCACAGGGATGCTGCCTTGTTACTACTGTTTCTCCAGGAATAGCAGCATGATGTCCCCATGTGGATGTAGATCAATCCTCTGTTCTTCCTGCCCAGTCCTCCTCTCACAGTCACCTACTGACAGTGCCATCTCAAGAACACTCTGCCATTGGCCCTAAGAATCTAAGGGTCTTCTCACATTCATGGATTTGTTCACCAAATCTTTGTTAATAAAGATGTTCAATCTGATCATCTCTGCAAGGTACCTACAGACAGTACTTGCTTGGAGGGCACAATCATTGCAGGGTAACTGATGCTGAGTGAGGAAGATGTTTGTGCATAGCTGGAAAGGTAATAATAAGTTTGCAGCAGGGGCATCTGGGAGTCAGGAGACCTTCCTTTTTCCTTAAATTCAAACATTTGTTCACCACCATTTCACCATTTCTATTTGTCTAATTATCAACAACATTTAGACACAACTAGTTCTTTGTTCTTGCCTCACGCTGATAATACTAGACTTTGTCTAGGGAGGCCTGGCTGGTCAATACTGTCCCTCAGAGTGAAGCACCCAGATAGCTGGAATCCCCTCCCCATTGATGAGAGTCTTTCCTTGAACAACTCCCTGTTTTCCCATCATTCATAAAGAAGGGGGATTGAAGAGCATTGAAGAAGGAGCACCCCAACTCTCATGGTAGAATGTGGGCATAAAAGAGAGGAAAACCAGGATCTAGTTTTACCCAACTAAAAGCTCTTGGCCAGCCTACAACTGGCCTTTGTTCACCTGATGTGCTGACTCCAGGAAAAAAATCACCATGGAAAAAATGATCACAGAGATAAATTGATGAGGAGGCCACACCATTAAAATCATGTTTTAATCAAGGAAAAGTAGTAACAACCTTTTGAGGAGGCTCTTGGGCTGTGAGGAGGTCCCTTCTCTCTGAGGAGGCAGCAATGGACAAGAAGGTGAGGAGACCCGTACTCTCTCTGGGCACCCTAATGAGCATACCAGACCTGAGGGAATCTGGTCCTAGGGAAGTCGAGGGCACTGTGGGCCTCCCCAGGTGGAAACCAGCCACTTGCTCTTGGAAGCCTAGCACTCAGCTCCACTGGAGAAAACCTTCAGCTTCATCTCAGCCCTGGTGAGGCTCAGGGCAAGCCCTGCCCAGATGGTGTGGGAGGCCTCTCTGGGGAATGGATTAATTTGCATAAAAGACCTCTCAATATTATTTAGTGGGGGCAGTAGGTACAAGAGACATGGGGCAGCTCTGATACAGCTATGAAACCTCAGGAATCAGAGCTCACAAGAAGCTTTACCATAGCCAGGACACTTATCCGCCTCAGCCTTCTCACTCTGTGTTCAGGTAAATACTACTGAAGGCAGACATGATTATGGAGGATTTGATTTTTTTGATTTGATATTTTTTCCCGTATTTCAAGTGCATGGGTTTGATTTTTTTCCCCGTAGTTCAAGTGCATGGCATGGGCAATTGCACCAGTCTAAACTCTCTGTGCTTCTCCCTCCTTTGCTCTAGGGTTCTAGGCACAGTCTGGGCTGAACCAAGAAGCTTCAGTGTCAGGGTCTGTGGGACAGAAGGTCACTTTCTCCTGTTCTGGAAACAGCAACAATGTTGGATCATATACCATGGGCTGGTACCAAAAGATTTCACATAGTGTCGTCAAAACTGTGATGCTTGGAGAGACTCGGCCCTCAGAGATCCCTGTTCACTTCTCTGGCTCCAAGTCTAGGAACATAGCGTCCTTGACCATCTCAGGCCTCCAGCCAGAGGATGAGGCTATTTAATATTTTTCAACATTGGATAGTAGTCTGAGTGCTCACATATTGCTGTAGACACTTGGAGAACTGGGACAAAAACCTTCCCCTGCTCCCCTGTGATCACTTTCATGACAGTCTGTGACAAACATTAGCCAGGAGGGTGACTGGGGTTGAGTCTAGAGCACACATATTTGAGGGCCTGAGTCTTAGAGCACAGACCTGCTTCAAAGGGTCAGTGACCTTCAAGGTCTGTGATTTTGCTGTCTTTCAAATTATTTTTCCTTGTCTCCTTATGAAAATTAAGTGTGTGTATTTTAAATTTTGCCTGTTTAAAGTGGGAAACTATGGGGGGGGAGGTGATGGGATTAACGGTAGCAAATATCTGTCTGGGGACGGGGAAACACCTCTTATCAACAGGGAGCCTGAATGAAATGTATTTGTATAGCTAACCCTTAACTATAACCCACAACATCATAATAAAAAATATTGATAAAAAAATTTTAAAAAATAAAGTGTACAATTCTTTTTTTAGTATTTACAGTATCATGCAAACACCATCACAGTGTAAATTTACAATATTTTCATTATTTTACTAAAGGACAATTATTAGTGTAGCAGTCATTAGTATAATTTATCACCTTGAATTATAAATACAATGTGGTTTTATTTATATTTAAGAGTTTATGCACGAAAGTAATTATTAGTCTACTATTTTAGGCATGCAATATGTGGAGATAATATTAGCACTTCATTCTTTTATTGCCAAGTAACACTCCATGATGTGGTCTACTACAGGATGTTTATCCATTCATTTTTTTTTTTTTTTTGAGCATTTAAGTTGCTTGAACCTTTTGCTTTTGTGAGTAATCCAACATGAAATGTTGGTCTCAATCTTTCCAGTTTTATGTGGTCACATATTTTCATTTCTTTTGGGTAGAAATCTATGAGTGGCATTTCTGGGTCATACAGTGACTCTTTTTGAGGAGATGCCTGATTGCTTTCCACAGTGACTTCACAAATTCATGTTTCCCTGATCAATACATGAGGGTCTCAATTTTCTACATTCTAACTAATGGTAGTTATCATATCACATTGTGAATTTCATTGCAAATCCCTAATGACCAATAGAGTTGGGAATAATTTCATGTGTCACAGTGTTTCTTTCTTTTTTTTTTTTTTTTTTTTGAGTTGGAGTCTCACTCTGTCGCCCAGACTGGAGTGCAGTGGCCGCTCCCGGCCACTGCACCCAACCTGCTGGGTTCCGGCGATACTTCCACCTCAGCCTTCCAAGTAGCCGGAATTATAGTCATGCATTACTACGCCCGGCTGATTTTTTGAGGTATCTCTGCCCAGGTGGGTCTCGAACCCGTGGGCTCAGGCAATCCACTCACATCAGCCTCCCAAAGGCGTGGGCTTACAGGCTGAGCCACCGAGCCCGGCTTGTTTCTTTTTTTAATTTTGAAATTGTGGGCTGCAATTCAGGGTTACGTATACCAATATTCCTTGTGCAGGCACCCTAATTGATGAGGTGTACTCCCCCTTCCCCAGGCAGATATCGACTACTGTCAATCCCAGCTTCCCAAGCCCCACCCCCCTCTCCACAGTTTCCTGCTACTTTCATCCCCTTTCCTACATTAATGCAGTAGTTTTTCAAGGTCCACTTATGAGTGAGAATATATGGTACTCAGCTCTTTGTTTCTGTGAGAGATCACTCAATATTATAAACTCTAATTCCTTCCATGTTGCTGCGAAGTTCATGATTTTGTTCTTCTTTGTGGCTGCTTAATATTACATTGTATATATGTACCACATTTTTTTATCCAGTGCTCTTTTGAAGGGCAGCATGGTTGGTTCCATGCTCTTGCTATGGTGAACAATGCTGCAATAAACATACATGTGCAGGTATCTTTTTATAGAGTGAACTGAGTTCTTCCAAGTACATCCCAGTGGGGGCATTGCGGGGTCATATGGAAGGTCGATCACTGTGACAAAAGAAGTTCAAGCTGGGCTCGGTGGCTCAGCCTGTAATCCCGTGCTTTGGGAGGCTGAGGTGAATGGATTGCCTGAGCCCACGGGTTCGAGACCTGCCTGGGCAACTTGGCAAGACCTCATTTCTACAATAAATCAAAAGTTAACCAGGCATGGTAGCGCATGCCTGTAGTTACAGCTACTTGGAAGGCTGAGGCAGAAGGATCATCGGAGCCCAGCATGTCGAGGCTGCAGTGACCAGGAACAGCCACTGCACTCCAGTCTGGGTGACAGAGTGAGACTCCAACTCAAAAAAAAGAAGTTCACCCAGAGACCAAATGAGGGTGGACTGAAACTGTATCTGAAGGCTGCTCAGGACAGGTACTTACAACTGGAGAGCCCTCAACTGACAGAGGATCTTCCTCTGGTGCTTCTGCAACATTGTCTGCTCAAGGTCTAACTGAGTTCCCTGCACATGAGTCTGTGTTCAGTCCCAACAGATGTTTCCCCCTAAGCCTCATTCATGGGCAACTAGTGCTTCGTCACTGTCTCTCTGTCCAAAGTTCCTGGAGCCTGTGAGTGCCCTTGAGAGAGAAACAGTGGGTGAAGCACATTTGCGTGATCAACCCCTCTTTTTTAAGGCCATTGGGGCTGAGATAAGAGAGATCCAGAGCAGCTCAACACCTTAGAAGGGCCTGTGTTCACCATGGCCCTGATTCCTCTCCTCTTCCTGCTCCTCTCTTATTGCACAGGTAGGGACAGTACTTAGAACTCAGGGAAGTAACCAGTCTGATCAGTCCTCTCTGGCTCAGGTCCCCCAGCAGCCACACCTTGGTTCTATTTTTCACTGAATGTGTCTGTGTTTACAGGTTCCTCTTCTAACCTGTGCTGACTCAACCGCTCTCCTTCTCTGCATCTATGGGAACAACAGACAAACTGCTCTGCACAAGGATATCAGTGGTGGAAGCTATAATATGTACTGGTACCAGCAGAATCCAGGGAACCCTCCTTATCTCTTCCTGTACTATTACTCAGACTCAGTCAAGCAGCTGGGACCTAGGGTCCCCAGTGGAGTCATCCCTAACCCTAACCCTAACTTCAAGTAACACTGCTCATCTCTGGACTCCAGCCTGAAGATGAGGCTGATTATTACTGTCAGGTTGATGCAAATAATGCTAACCACAGAGACAGACACAGATGAGGAAGTTGAACAAAAACCCTCAGCCTTGTAGGTTCCAAGCTCATCACTTTTAATGGGGTGGTTAAGATCTTCATTCATAATAAAATTATTTAAGACAGAAGATTTCTGTTTAAAATGGTGCCACAGTATAATTCTCCTCTATTTTTGAACACAGTACTCCTAGATACTCTAAAATGCTAAAAACAAAAACACAAATGTTTATATAAATACCCCAAATACTAACATTACAGACTGATTTCCACTAGTAAAAAGAGGCCAGAACAGAAAATAAAATTCATCCAGATGACAAAAATAATACTATGATATATGTCATGCAAATTTTATATATAGTATATTATGCACATTATATATATATATATATATTTATATGTGTATGTATATAATATTTGATGAAAGATTAGCGTCTGCCTCCCCCCAGGAACCAGTAATCCACTGTGAACATTAGACAATGAATCTTGTGGATATGCATTGTCTTTAAAATAAAAACATACCACTGAGTTAAACATGTAAATAGCCTTGTAGATCTGCAGAACACCCACAACTTTTTTCTTAGATTTGGCTTTGCTTTTCTTTTTTACTTTTTTGACTCCTCACTTTTGTAATCATGCAAAGGATTTATGAGGGTAAGAGAATTCTGATTTTCCCCTCCTAATTGAAAGTGAGATATTTCTTTTGAAGTTGCAGTATAGATGTTTTAAGTGTAAGTTTCACTGGTTCTTATGAGAGCTCTTTGAAACACATGTTTATTTTTAAATTTAAATATACCAGAGCCTTAGAATGTGAGAAAGATGAAATTAGTTTATTTTAATTTTGTGGCAGTATTAATTTTACTGAAAAAAAAATCTCATTTGAAAAGACTTCCACTCATTAATCTGGAAACTACATTTGTGTTTAATTCAGTGAGAAAGGATGTGGAAATGCCATGCCAAAATTCTCATTTATAGTTTTCTTTCTTTACTAATTAATGTATGACTATATCACAGCAGTAATCCTCAGTTCAGGTTTTGCTAGTAATTAAAAATGGGTTCACTGAGTATACATAATCATTTTTATGCGAATATCATCTTTTGGAACTTCTTTTATTTATATGACAATTCACCATTTTTGAATGATTCTTATAGTGCACAGAGCTTCAGTATTTACTTTTCATAATAATTTCATCATGGGAAATTATCAATCTTTTTTTATGTTAGTAATTCTAATAGATAAGTAGAGATATTTCAGCACCCAAATTTTTTTTTTAGTTGGAGTCTCACTCTGTTGTCCAGGCTACAGTGCAGTGGCATGCTCCCAGCCACCGTAGTCTTGACCCACTGGGGCTCTGGCAATCCTTCCACCCCAGCCTTCCAAATAACCAGGACTACAGGCATGTGTTGCCACATCCAGCTAATTTTTTATTTATTGTAGGAACGAGGTCTTGCTAACTTGCCTGGGAGGAACTCGAACCTGCGAACTCAGGCAGTCCACTCACCTCAATCTCCCAAAGGTGCGGGATTACAGGCTGAGCCACCAAACCCAGCTAAAAGTCTAATTTCTGTGAAATGCTTTGTATCTTATCCATGGCAGCAGCTCAGCACACTGGCACACTGACCTAACATTCTCACAGATCTAACACTCACTCTGTCACTCAGGATGGAGTGCAGGGGTATGATCATGGCTACTTCAGCCTTGACCTACAGGGCTCAGGTGATCCTCTGTTTCAATCTTCCAAGCAGTGGGAACTACAAGTGCTTGCCACCATGCCCGAATTTTTATTTATTGTGGAGTCAAGATCTCAGCATGTTGCCCAGGCAGGTCTGAAAATCCTAGGCTCAAGCAGTCCTCTTGCTCCAACCTCCTAAAGTGTTGGGATTACACATGTGAGCCACCATACCCAACTCCCAGTGTTGTATTAATGTTCATCTCTAATGACAAGTGACATAGAGTGCATTTTAATGTATCATTTTCCATCTGCAATTTTTTTGCCCTTTAGGCATTTCATAAGAGCTAATTGTTTGTTTTCCATGAGTTCATGCAGAGACAGTGGAGAAGAACATAATGGGTCTCTGTGCACTGGGCAAAGAAATCCCATGAGAAGTTGGATGGTGGAGCAGATTTGGGGTTCAGAGGACATATCAAGGAGGAGACAAAGCAGAGTGCAGGTGAGTTGTGTGAACTTCTGACAAAATGTAACCTAAGTAGGAACCTGAATGATGCTTATCAACACAGGTAAAATACAGAACTCAAAATGTACCAGATGATCAACACAATTAAACATTCAACTCCTCAACTCCAAATCCCGCAAATGACTCTGGCAGAAAAATTAATGCATGAAGAATGTCAGTTTGTGAGCACTGTGTCCTCAGAAGACATGAGGCTGCACTGGAGGAAGTGGATACAGGACACAGGGATGATTTTCTGAGAATGCATTTGCCAATCTGGACTTGTTTTTCCTCAAATATGCCATGTCATGAACCTCAAAGGTGCAAAACAAAATCCTTTGCACTTTCTCGCTTTTTAAAAATCAGTACAATTGAATTAACTAAGCACTGGAAAGTTTAACACAAAAATCAATTAAGATGAAATTAATTGCAACTCCTTTATTTAATGTAAAATGGTTTGAGAACATTAAAAATGTATGTATATACTAAATCATATACCAATTAAATGATGTTTTGGAATTTGTTTTTATATTGTTCAGTGAGAGATTGAGCTGAAAGGAAGAAAATAAGGTTGAGATTTAATGATATGTTCAGAAAGTTTGTTAGATTCTTCATTATATTTTAACTTCAAAATATTCTTCAGTATATTTTATAAATTCTTTGTTACTATCTATTATGATGTGTATGCACCCTGCTACTAAATGATTTTTAAAGTTGCCAAAATGTCATCTTCCACCCTGAGCTTTAGTTGAAGCTTATCTCCTCCCAAGAGGCAGAGGAGGAGCTGGTGTAGGGTCATCATATGGACAGAAGCTCAGAATTGTCAAGGTCAGGGAATCAAGTGAGGCTGGAACACCCAGAACAGGGGATAGGCTATGAGGAGGTTAATGGGGAGGGGCCATACCAGGAAGGCACCTAAGAGGAACTGAGGAGTCTGGTTTTATGAAATGTCAGTGAAGGATTTTACTCCAGTTGGTGACCAGGCTGACTTGAATGCGAAAGTGCTCCTTGATGCCTTGAGGAGAGAAGCCTGAAGGAAACAACAACAACAACAAAGTCCTGGTTATGGTTGTTTAATAAAGAGCCCCTTAAATCTAGGGCTTTGTGGATTATTTGCACAGTTAAAGTTTATGTAAATATGGGACATTAGGAGGAAATGACAATTTCTAAATTTTTCTGCACAGACACTGAACAAATCTGCAAAATATTAACAGATCTAATGTAGTTTTATGATGAAAAGAAACAAGTAAGCAAATGCAAAGGGAGATCCCCAAAATGGAATTTATTTATAAAAATTATGTATTTATTTTTGCATGTTTAAACTTTGATCACCTTCAAAGTACTCTTCATTTGATGCAATACATCTATCAGGACACTTTTTTCAGTTTTTGAACTAATCAATTTCGATGCCTTTTAACCCTGTTCCATTTTTTGTTCCACCTCTTCCACATCAGGAAATGTTTCCCTTTGATTCACCAGGAAAAAAAGTTGTCCAGGATGAGTTCAGTTGAACAGGAAGTGTGAGGCTTGGGGGTCATGACTTTTTTTGTCAAAAACTGCTGGACACTCGGTGCAGTGTGGGCAGGTATGCTCATACATCACCATCATGAAATGGGGGAACACATTGAAAGAATCTCAAAAAAAATTCACTGAAACTGAATGCAGTTTCTCGCAACAACACTTGCTGATTCACTGATGCAGATGGGTTTCTAGAACACTTACCGAGAAGGGGAAGCCTGTACTTCAGGTACCTCCTGAGATATTACTTAGACTATGATAAGCAGCAAGGCTCTGTGATCCTCAGCTACTTCTCTGAATCCACAGATGCTTTGACCATTGTACGGATTCTGCATATCTCTGGGCTGTATCCTGAAGATGAGACTATTACCTAATGATCTGGTATGACAGTGATTCTCACAGTGATGAAGGCAGTTGTGAGAGTGGGGTAAAAACTGTATCTTTTAATGTTTTTAGGTTTAAATATATCTGAACTACTATTACTTTTCAATCAGATTTTTTGTGAGTTTTTAAAAAAATGAGTATGAGGACAAAACAAACAAACAAAAGAGCCATTACAACCCTCAAACCAAGAAAATTACACTAGAGACAAAATATGATAGGAAATTATGCTTCTAGAGGACATGTCTCTATAATTCAGCCACATCGGGAAGGCAGCCTACAATAAGGAATGTTGTTCATTTAATGAGTGAGAAGCCTGTTGTCCTCTCCCCCTCAGACCTGACAATCTACATGGGCCCCAAAGAGATTCCCTTCACTGCTGCTATCGTCCACAGCAGTAACAGTAGCAGGGCTGCACTTGCTTATTATGTGCTGGAAAATTGCAATACAATATAATTTGATATGATTCAATACAATACAGAGAACATAGTTGCTGACTAGCTACCCTCTGCATATGCCTCCCCGAGAAAACAGTCACAATGGCCTGCACCTTGAGCAGTGGCTAAAGTGGTTATATTGTCAACTAGCACCTCTGACCAGGAAAGAGGCTCTTATTTATGATGTGAATGAGCACTAATGAGATTGTGGAATTCAATGTGGACAGAATCTCTGATAACTTCTTAAGCTCAGGCTCAGCTTTGACTTGACCATCCAAAACACCCAGGAAGGGGATTAGGGTGACCACCACCATGAGCCAGACCATGGCAGTGGTAGCAGCTTCATGTAATCCACAGTGAAACTGGCAGAATGGGTGAAACAGAAACCTTCCTCTGTTCTTCTTTGTCCCCACTCCCTTCCCTTTGACCTGACTCACTATTGTGTAGTGGTATCTCCTAACCTGTCTTGAGAGTTTTCAATTTTCTCCATATTTTGGAAATTTAATTCGCATAAAATGTTCCCTTGTGTGAAAGTATTTTCTTAGAAATTTTTGAGATATGTGAGTTAGCACATGGAACATTTGGTTGTTGTCATCACTTATCTCCTGATGAAATTCTAGTTTCCAGGTTGAAGAGCTATTCGTGGGTGCATTCATAGGACCATCACTCTCATGATTTCCTGTGGACTTCTCACACAGCAATGAGCACTGAATGTTTCCCTACAGATACAAAACCTTGAACCTACCCCACAGGGTCACACAGTCCTTCACCCACCACCCTTCACCACCAAATGCAAAAAACTCTCATGGTGCATGTGTCTGACTGTGTGTGTGTGTGTGTGTGTGTGTGTGTGTGTGTGTGTGTGTGTGTAGTGGGGGGATGTGTGTGTGAAAGAGAGAGATTGAGATTTGATACACAAAGGGAAATGGAAGAGGCAGAGTCTTCTCTGTGCCTGAGGCCTTGGGAGAGGCCCCCACTTCTACCCTCCGCAGAGGAAGCTTATTCACAGCTGGGAGAAAGTTCTGGTGGGATCACTCATCAATACTTTCCTGATACTAATTGCCTGGATCTAGGTTAGAGTTCACAGGTTAGGGACAATACTTTTGACAACACTGTCCCTACTTCCAAACTAGTCACAAGTATAAGGGTTCACTCCAAACCACATTTGGGACAGACACACTACAAATTGAGGAGTTCCCACAAACAGGTTGATAATTCACTACAGTGCAACACTGAACTTAAGAAAGTGTGCTTTCTCTTCTCGCATATATATGCAATATACATATCATGTGTAATATACATATAGACATTTCAGTTTTATTTTAAGGGATAAAAATTAGAACAAGTCAATAGAGAAGACACATAGGGCCAGTTCCAGAGCTTCCAACACAAAGTTTCTGGGTCCTCAGCATTCATCCCCCTCTTGCATGCTAATGGAGGATTATCATGCACAGAAGCACACTTAATATTCAGGTGTCTGGAGTATTTGTTTGGGTTTTACTACATAAACACAATGGATTGAATTGAACTTAGTCTCCAGACCCTCAACCTGTTGAAAGTGTAGATTGGAATAATATCAGAGGCTCAAAGACCAAGTCTTTATGGGCCCAGATGATCTTTCTAGCCTGACCATTCCCCTTCCTGGCTCTATTAGGAGCTCACCACAGGTCACCTCACTATCATAAGCTCAGGTGTGGTCACTGGGGGAATGTTAAGTATTTAGTGTTCCCTCCCAGAAGCCAGGACAAAAATCAGACTTCTCTTTTTAAAAAGTCAATATGTCACAACACACATACTCTCTGGTAAAAGTACATGTGAATGTTTAAGACAGGACATGAACCGCACTCTGAATGGTTGTCATGGCCTGCGAAGTTTCACCAGGATGGAATGAAAATGGTAAAGAAGCTCTGCAGGGTGAACATAGCCATGTTCAGGTTCTACTATCCGTAAGTCTAGACCTTGGTTGTTCTAGTCACAAGTTGGAGGATTAAATGCTACAGAAAATCCTCATGTCAGTGTGTTCTGTGAAACAGAGCAGTGTGTTATAGCTAATTCTCATATCATATGTCCATGGTTACTGCTCAAAGAATCAAGGATCTTAAGCCTTGGGTAAATTTTAAAAATGTACCTGGAATATTGCATATTTGTTGAAGCTTATTGCATATTTACCATACCATACATTTTAGTTTATATATTTGATTCTCTAATGTAACTCAGCCAGGTGTTTTGTGCTGGGTAAAACCACCTAAAAAGGAAAATGAAATTATCTTTAATCAAAGTTTCACGTTGAATGCTCATAAGGGATATTTCTTCATCCTCTCTAGTGACATTGTCACAGACGGTCACAATCAGAGACAATATTGAATTCAAATGCTACAGAACCTCCATTTATCCTTGATACTCAGTTCATTTAAAAATAAGGCATCTATGATGTAATATATAACAACTGCTTTGCAGAATATTAATTGGGATAGCCAGTGAAGGGAAAAAAAGGGGATATATATATTAGGTATCAAACCCTTGTTCTTTGCTCAGTACATTTATCTTTTATTTTAGTTAAGAAAATATCCATATAATTATTGTCATTTTATGTTGCAGATTTCCTTGTTCATTATTATAATAAAATAATTACTCATTTACCTTAGAGTGGTGAGAATTCCTCCACAGGTGATGTGCTAGCCTGGTCCTAAAGGAAGCGGACAGGTTGGGTCAGGAGAGTCTGAAGGGCTCACAGAAGACAGAATACTGTGGTCCAGGGTTAATAACCTCATTGTAACAGGATCTGCTTGCACTTTTGTGCAAGTTGAGACAGTTGAGGCTGGAGCCCAAGGAAGAAATGGACAGACCCAGGGACATAGAATGTGAAGATAAAGAGCTTTGCCTTATGTTGATAGGGAGGTAATTTGTGGAAGATATTTCAGCAGAGAGGTGAGTTTATCAGATACATGTATTAAAATACTACTTAAAACATAGTGTAAAAAATGAATGAAGAGGTCAAATTGAAGGACAAATCACACCAGGAATGCTGCAGGGTTCAGGTGAGCATAGATGGGCACTTACCCTCAGCATAGGTATCAGGGCAGGGAGGGAGTAGCCTAAGGACAGAGTCTGGATAGAGCATAGGGTAGCTCAGTGTTGATTTCCTGTAGGAGGAAAAGGAATCTCAGCAGTCATTTATTCGCATTTCAGATACTCAGGGTAAATGGTTGGTCAGGGTGGTGTCAGCTATCTATGTACACATCGCTGTGCTTCTCTTCTCTGTATATTTCCTTAGCATCAAATATCCATGAGATCAACGATTTTTTGTTTACTTGCTTTGTTTTGTTTTTTACTTTATTGTATTTATTTTTCTTGTTGTTGTCATCTTCGTATAGAAGAGAGGAGACTTGAACATGGTCTTAAACTCTGAGGAATAAAGGTGGTCATTAAAATGAATTGAATCCTATGGCTTCATGCAGAGACATCGGATAAAAATATGATGGGTCTCCAAGAATGAAATAAAGAAACCACAGGGAGCAGGTGGGTGGTGGAACACATTCTGAGCTCAGAAGATATCTCCATGAGCAAACACACTGCAGAGTGCAAAATAATTGGACAAATGTTAGCTATTATTTCAACATTTCATTTTCTAACCACCTGCAAGGCAGACACTTGTCAAAAATGCCACCAAAATTAAAAATATTAACAATATTGTGAATATAATTTAATATTTAAAGGTTTTAAAATAATGCTACCATCAAGAAAAAAAATTATATTATACTATCCAAATCACAGCCAAAAAACCGAGTGAGAAAACTCATGAAATAAAAATGGAGGGTTTGTGGACTCTGTGTCCACAGAGGAGATTACTCTGCACTGGAGGATGTGAAAGGAGAAAAGTGATGAATGAGTGTCTGAGAGTGCATGTGCTAGGTGAGACACTATTCTAACACATTATGACTTGGTGTGACCCCCACAGCTACAAACCTTGGAATCCATTGAGCTTCTTCACATTGTATTCACACAACAAATAAATTAGCTAAAATATTTGATTAAAACACAAATCAATTTATGGGTGAGTCATTGTAATTTATTGTTTCAGCATACCAGAGGTGAATAATGAATAATATATGCACATCTAAATTCTGTACATATATGCACATCTAAATGAATAGTGTTTGCAGCATATCCTCTTGAAGCTCTAACAGTTTAACATACCATCTATGTACATGACCTGAACTGTTCTTGTATATGAGAAAAATGTACATGCACAAAGATATCAGAAGCAGAGTGTCTATGAACCAGGCAATGGATGTGTGAACAGAGACAGTGACTGGGGAGCTGTAAAGACTAGCTGGGCTCTCAAGTTTCTGGGCCTTAAAGGAATGTGTGCCCTGTGACCAGCAGCAGGAATTGTGGAACAGTCCTGGGGTCCCTATACAGTTGCTCAGTAAGGACCTCAAAAGAGTCAGAGCCAGAACACAGGGGCAAGGTCCTGTGTTCACTGATGAGAACTCAGTCACTGTGCCCGCTCTCTTTTGGCAGAGTTATCTGGGCAGTGGTCTCTGTAGGGTCTCAGCAGGTGTTTCCTCCCAAGGCCCTCCTGGGGAATAGAAACAGTCCTCCTACTCAGTCTGCAGTTTTAGCTTAGCCACAACTTCAGAGCCCAGGGAGGGAGTGGACAATCACTGGAAGAAAGAACGTTTGCATGAGCAACCCCTCTTCTGCAGAGGTTGAGAATAAAAGAAGACCTAGGGCAGACCAATCCCATTGTGAATACTATATGCTGTACCCACCATGGTCTGGACTCCTCTCCTCCTTCTACTCCTGTCTACATGTCCTTTTCCTCTGTTACTAGAAGGCCATATGAACCCAGAGCAGATTTTAATTTGTGCCAGACCAAGATGGCTTGCAAAGTGTAAGAAATGGTGTAAGCAGGATTTAAGTTTTGGAAAAATTCTGTTCTGGGTTCACATGACCTGCTAGTATCAGAGGAAAAGGAGGTGTAGACAGTTGAATAGAAGTTAGGGGACCCAGACAAGGTTACCCAGGGAAGACAGCTTCAGTCAGGGAAGAGGACAGGACAGGTGCAAGACACATTCCTCTGAGTCTGATGGGCAGATTGTGAGTACAGTAAGCCTGAGGCTGAGTACTCCTGAGCTGAAACTGTGCTGCCTCCTGAAATGTGCACCTGGATAGAGGGTGTTCTGATCAGTTTTCACCCCAATTAAGGACCATATGACCTATTACTTGCTGATAAAATTTCAGGACCCAGGTGTAACTTTCCAGGAGAGTGGAGAGGGCACCAGTGTTTTCTCAGGGTCATTGACTCTATTTCCAAGGACTAGAAATAAAATCTACACTCACACATTTTTTGCAGACTATTTGAAGATTCTTCTCACAAAACAGATCCCCTCTAATAGCTGCTTTGGCCTGTCCCAGAATGTGTGGGTATCTCCCTGTAACACATGGGATGCTGTTGACCAGTCATGGGGGGATGTGTAGTAAGAAGTGATGATGCATATTAGGAAATCTTTATTTTGGAGGGCGGAGGAGTAATCTTTATATGATGAAATTGTTAACTCTCAGGGCCATTATATGACATAGGGAACAGGCATCCCTAGTCCTCAATAATTATTATACAATGTTCCAAATAACAGGCCTCAGGCCAGGGTCAAAAAGGCAAAGAGCTGAATGACTATTTGGGTGAAGTGCCTCTGCCTTGGTTCTGTCAATAGAGTAGAAAAAGAAATTGGAGAAACTTCTGATTGCTTTGGTCCTAAGGAGAAAAGTGATGGGTTGTCCCCATCTTGTCCTGAGTCCCATCTTCCTCACTGTCTTGACACATGACTCAGAACCAGGCTCCTGAGGTTCCTGCAGGCATCCCACTCAGCTCTGCCCAACACAGGGTGGACTTTGCCTTGTGCCCAAAGGTCTCTGCATCTCTCCCTTTTGGCCCAACCTCCTTCAGCTCTCATATCCCAGGACAGAAGCCAACATCTACTTCCCTGTATGAAACAACAGTAATGGATGGAACAGTATGGTTTTTCCACATCTGTGCTAGAAGACTTTAGTACTCTAATTCCACTGAAACAACCACTTACTCTCAGAACCTTGGTCCTTTGCTCATTCCCTGCAGTCCACCTCAGCAGCTCTTGCTGAGCATGGGAATGAGCTAAAAGGAGAGATTTGTAAATGGCAACTCTACATCACTCATCACAAGGCAAGAGGAGCTGTGCCCACCTATGTAAGGCTCTGTTCCAGCAGTGATATGTCCTGTGTATCCTTCTGGGGTCTTGAATGCAGTCTGTGCTCACTCAGCAGCTCCATCATCTGGAAGTCACAAGCACCGTCTCTTGTACTACAGCAAATGGCAGAGTTGGGTGGATAATTGGCCTGACTCCACCAGTTCCCAGAAGAAGTAATGACAGTGATGCCTGCTGGTCTTCAACAATGAGGTCCACAATGGTTTCCTTTCTTCCAGTCAGGTCACTTGTCCTCCTGCAATGCTCTAGAATTCTTTCTGAGAATGAGGGTGATGATTACTCTTCAAGATATGGAAGGAACCCAGAGCTAACCCAGTGCATCTGTCTCACAGGAAAATGATGCACAAACCTCATATTTCATTACCTAGCATAGCCCATAGATCCAATCTCACCTCCTGTCTCAGAGAAAAAAAAAAAAAACACAAATAAATAAACAAACAACAACAAAATTTGCATTCTCATCATGGTGCCAAAACATTGTCTGGTAACAGCTTGTGATGCTGGACTTTTTCTCTTAAAAGAAAAAATTACAGCCTCTCCTAGCCTTTTTCAGGTCAGGGGTCCACAGATCATTGCAGCATGTAGGCAGCATGGAATGTGCTTTTCAAGGGAGCAGAGCTGAGAAATCCTCTTCCTTCCCTAGTTGTCTGAGCTCAAGACTGGCTGAGGTTATGCTATTCATGGAATCAGTCCCTAGAATATGAGGTTCTACATAAGAACAGATGAGAAACTACAGGCACTGAGCTCACCTGACATACTCATGGGGAGGCTGAACCTTCAGTTGCAAAGCCAGGGTAGGGTGATTAGACCTGGGGGAAATTTAGGGACCCTTGGTACAGGAAAAAAAATGATCTCCTCTAGAAAAGTAGAGGGAAGTCAGTCCCATGAATGTGGCAAGGACTCCAGGAACCCAACAGAAGCAAACTCACATGACAGGTTAGGCTGAAATAACTGGTAACATAAGTGCATTTAGCAGCATGGAAGTCATTAGAACCTGGAGAAAACTTATGTCAAGTTCAGGCCCTTTGAAAGACTCCCACACATTTTGTTCTTTTAATGGTGCCTTCAGAAAGAGCCACCAGGGCAATCAGGACTCTCTCAGAATGATTATGTAGTGTCAGATTGACCTGATGACTCAGGGCATAGGGACAGAGAAGCCCGTTGGGCCAGCCCTGTAAGGGCAGCGTTCTAGATCAGCCCACACCACAAAATACTCTACTGACTCTTACATTCTTGAGTAAAGTTGTTCCCACACTGAAGTGTGACTTTCCTGCACGTGGGCCCCAGGAACCTTATGAGTACCTCCTCATTGGTGCGTGCTGGGCTCTGACTCACAACACTGCTTCCTATTTCATCCTCCAGTGCCCTGTAATCATTGGCCAAGGCTGAAATTCAGACAGCAGCAGATAAACCATCACATTAATATATCTTCCCAAAAATTGTGACCAGGATGATTATCTGGGCAGAAAATAAAAGACAGTTGGGGAAAAGGACGTCCAATAACAAAACAGAGAGGTATCAATAAGCCAAAATCTGGAGGAATCATTTTGTAATTATTCCTCTCTTCACTGTCTTTAATCATTGGAAAAGAGGTAGTTAGGGGCCAGTGAAAATGTTATTGAGGGGGACTCTGCTTTTTACTGTCTTTCTTGTGGTATTTTGACACAGATGGTGGCATTCAATTGTTATTGCTATCATTTTCTATCCTTAAACCGAGGATCTGGTTGAGATTATAATGATACCATCATCCATAAATGTTATTTATATGTCTGTATACATATTTTTGTATACACACACACACACATATATGTACATAACTATAAACACATTATTTGAGCATATATGTACTATATATATATATGGTATGCCTATATATATAGGCACATCTCAGAGATATTATGGATTTGATTTAAAATTACTGCAATGTAGCAATCATCACAATGAATCTAGTAACAAAATTTGGTTTCTTAGTGCACACAAATGTTATATTTACACTATATACTGCAGTCTTCTAAGTGTGCAAAAGTATTACCTATCAGATACATATGCATGCCCTAGGCGAGCTCCATGGCTCAGCCTGTAATCCCGCGCTTTGGGAGGCTGAGGTGAGTGGATTGCCTGAGCCCATGGGTTTGAGACCCGCCTGGGCAACTTGGCGAGACCTCATCTCTACAATAAATCAGAAAATTAGCTGGGCGTGGTAGCATGTGCCTGTAATTCCAGCTACTTGGAAGGCTGAGGCAGAAGGATCACTGGATCCCAGCAGGTCGAGGCTGCGGTGGCCGGGTGCGGCCACTGCACTCCAGTCTGGGTGACAGAGTGAGACTCCAACTAAAATAAATAAATAAATAAATATGCATGCTTTAATTAAAAGATACTTTGCTGTAAAAATGCTAACAATTATCTAGGGCTTCAACAAGTAATGATTGTTTTGATAATGGAGATCTTGCCTCTATGTTGACTGATCAGAGTGGTGGTTGCTGATGGTTGGTTACAGTGGCTTTGGAAATCTCTGAAATTACAACATCAGTGAAGTTTTCTGCATCTGTTGACTCTTCCTTTTGTGAAAAATTTTCTTGTAATATATAATGCTATTTATAACATTTTACCCATAGTGTTGATAGAGTACATGGGTTAGGCTAGGAAAACTTCAGGGCTATGGAAAACTTCCAAGCTCATTAATACCTGCAGCAATCATCATAAAACCACACCTGTAAGCAAGTGACCTAGCTATAAAAATATTCACACATACCTACCCACCTAAACATTAGACACTCTCAAAAACACCTACTGTACTATAGTACTTTTATTCAAATGCTTATGGTCAAAAGTCAATCACCAAGGCAGGAACTAGCTTAGAAACCCTCAGTATCATGCCCATCAATAGCCAAGATTGACCTAAGATAACCATGACCCACTTCTACTTTTATTATATACTTACGATAATATCACTGACGTTGTTTTACATAATTTCTACCCACCAGGGTGCCATGACAGTCCTGCTATGACCCTGTAAGTCCCAAAACTCTCCTGTCTGGTATGTGGCAAAATTACCAGAGAGTAAGTTCTAAGGGCATCCCTTTCTAGAAAAATCCCACCTTAACTAAATCCTTTGCACTCATAAAAATAAAAGTTATAGCTTAGTGATAGCTGGGGGCAGAATCAGCAACTTTCCGTAAACTGTTTCTAATCACTCTCTTTTCTTGACAATGTACTCTTCTTTTGCTTAGCAAAGCTGCTTGCTTATCTTACTTCTTTGCATGTCTGTTTGTGAACTCACTCCAAACTAGAACACAAGAACTCAACCCATCAACCATCTTACACTGGGAAGATTCCCACCCCTGCCCTTTTGCCCAGTAACAGATTTACGATGACTATATCTAGACCTTGGAGTAGAATTTTTTCAGACTCCAGTGGGTTTGGCTGCTCACTGCAGGGATTGGAGTGCCTTACCTTGCTCTATCACTGTTAAGTTGATTGTTAACCTCTTTTTCTGCTTGCTTTCCACTTCTCCACTACAAAAGGCCTCAGACCTTCTTTTCTCTAATGTAGAAGTTGGAGTGGAAGAGAATTGTGAATTCATTACAATACATATGACTCACAGGGAAGGGACTTCTCTATCTCTCTGTTTCTTGGTCCCTTCTCAAAATCCCAGAGCACCTACAATAAAACTCCCCTCAGCTTCTCACCCACTGCCACTACAGGTCAAGACTCTGTTTTGGTTTACTTTGACAGGTGACTTACAAAGGTGATGGTGCATCTAGCCCATACCAAGTAGAAGTGGAATTTTAAAGTTCTCCCTCACAGGAGTCTTGTGAGAGTGGCAGAAGTTTGCCCCTGCTCTGCAGTATCTGGAAGTCTCAGGAGAATGGGGGACTTTTCTTTAAATGTGTCTAACCTGACCCTCTTCAACCTTTTGTCAACTTTCCTTCCTGGTTTTCTTTCAATGCCTCTATCTCCTATGCCATGTCTGACTAGCTAGCCATTGTTGTCTCATGTGTCCACCTCTGCACAGAGACCACTTTTGTGTAGTCTTTGAATTTACACATACTTATATCCCCATACAGATCATACAAGATCTCTAAACTGCTTTCTTCACCACTGTCTCCATTACAGTGGAGTCCTGAAAAACTCACTATTCTCCTCACTAGATACAACTTTCTCTATCTCTCCTCTTTGTTTGAGACTCCTTCCTTCCAACTAAACCTGGGCACTTAGTTCCTCAAGACTGGGGTCCAGAATTTGTGGCTCTAAGTTCTCTCTCATCAAGTTCCCATCAACTTGGAAACGTGCCCACAGCTTTGAGACAAAGGCCACTATTTCATCCACGTAATGTTAATGTTCTCTCCCACCCTCAATAACTTTTACATTTTATTGCTCTGACTAATCACAACTACACTAAGGGGACTTACTACTCTCTTTACTGATGGGTTGAACAATAGGATCCATTCTAAGAGCTCCCACTTTTTGTCCCTCCCCTTATTGTGATTCCCACTGCCTTCTGTGTGTCCTTAAATAGCTCTTGTGTGTTCCTAAGACACTTGGGTATAAAATTCCACTCTAAGGCAAAAGGTACTTTCTTCCTGCACTCCAATGATCGCATTAACTCAGTGAGTAGAGCTGTCCAGAAACTTGACCCAACCTACTTGTTTCTCAGGCAGACCTCTCAACCTCCTTCCAGGCCAGATTCTTTCTATGTTTCATTTCACTGAGTTTGTTCTTATAAGTTGGTTGAAATATCTGTGTGATGGTCTCCACAAAAGATTAGATAATCACTGATAGACAATGATTCACAAATGCTTGGTGCTCTCTCAGCCTGGGACTGCCCTAGCATGTACTCACTTTTCAGTAAACACAGGAATTCAATCTGGGTCCTCTATAGGTCCAGGAAAGTCCTTGTAGGTTCAGATGCCAAGGCCAAACCCAAGACTTGGAATGCCTAATCTATCAGGTCAGACATGTCTAGAATTATGAATGCCAACTGAGCCAATATGGATGAGGTATTGCCCTTGAATCAAGGGTATTGCCCTTGAATCAAGGTCATGCTGCATTTGGACCTTCTCCTTCTGTGATCCCTGAATGAGATCCCATATGGAACTATCAGTTATACAGCTTGGAAACAGAAAAAAAAAGAGAAGTCACATGATGTCCTGTTTAATAAAAAGGAAATGTATGGGCAAAACTCATCAATTATAACAAAGTCAAAGATATTTCCCAAGAGAAATATGAGAAGCCAACTCTCTTCCAGACCAGAGTAGTGGAGGCCCTAAAGAAATATGCAAACATGGACCCTGACTTCCCATAAAAACAGACTGTTCTGTACATCCATCTCATTAGCTAGTCCACCTCAGATATACAAAGAAAATTACAGAAACATGGGACCACAAATCCCCTTGCCTCAACTACTAAGCAGATATTTCTTTTTATTCATTAATCTAAATTTTTTTCTTCAGTAATCAAAACCAAACCAGGGAGAAAAAACAAACAGAGAAAAAAAGAGAAAAGCTAAACTTTTGGCTACAATAATGCAGGAGCAGCCACCTCAGGGGACATCAGTTAGTGATCCCAAAGGGGACTACTCACAACAAAAAATTTTCCTATAAAACACCAAACAAAAGCCCTGAATCTCTTGGACATTGTACAACAACCCTAAGCAGTCAGTACAGCACATTACAGGAGACATTAGAAAGACTACATGGAAGTTAATAGAAGTAACTCTCTGGCCTGTACTTCTGCCCAATAGACAACTCAAACCAACACACCAGTAACTGTTCTACCTTTACTATCTTCCTCTTCACGAGTCCTCCCAAATATACTAAATCAGAGGAAGAATGGGTTTCTCATAAAAGACACAAAAAGCTCTTAGAAAGAAGGTGAGAATTAGTTGGAAAAAGTCTGGTCCCAAGATTGAACAGTGGCCCTTTATAAATGAAATTCATGTTTCTTGAACCTAGGAAACAACACTATGATCTCCTTACTCAACAGACATTTTGGGGGGAAGAGTTTAAACACCACTACCTCCCAAAACTTTACATCCTGCCTTCTATGTTTCAGAAACAACCCGAGGGGTGCCTCACACCCTATCTTTAGCACAATCAATGCAAAGATAGACACTTACCCTGGGGAGGATTGACAGATAAGCTAGACCTAAATTTCTCCCTCAACAGGATTGAAATACTTACTGGTCTTTATGGATAGCTTTTCTAACTGGGTTAAAGCCTTCCCCACTAGAACTTTTAAAATGTAGAGGAAACAAAATTTCTTTTCAAGAAAATAACCCCCAGATTTATTCTTCCCCCAGTTTATACAGAGTGACAATAGGCACTTTTGGGGGAGGGGTCCAAATTCTCATAAGGAGGGGATAAGCACTCTTAACATCACCTATTATCTCCACCCTGCTTGAAGACCCCAATCCTAAGGTAAAGCAGAAAGCACAAACCAAACCTCAAAATGGACTTAACAAAGCTCTGTCAGGAAATTACAAACTCTTAGATTCAGGTATTGCCCATTGGCTTAATTTGGGATAGAATATACCCAAAGACAGAGCTACATTTTATTCCTTTTGAAGGGACATATAGAAGGCCATGTCTAACTAATGTTGTAATTATAGATCCTGAAATTGAGATCCTTCTGGCATACAGTTTGGGTTAATTGCAGGAGACAAAGAACCTTGTAATCAAATATTCCCAAAACTTTCCAGTGCTTTGCTTACTTCAAAGGTACAGCCTAAAGACCAAGTCATTCTCAAGACATGGAAGGAGAAAACTCCTCAGAGTCAGTTACTTCTTAAATGGGTGAAGCCATACACAGTACTTTTCAGTGCCTCAATGAGTTAAATTCAAAAGAATAAACATATTGGGACACATATTCAGAATAAGACCTTTTTCTGAGTCGTTATAAGGTGACAAAGAAGACAAGCATCAGAATCCTCAGGCTACAACTACTGACCAGAAATAAACCTTTAAACTAAAAAAACCCAAAAAAACCCTGAGATTCAATTTCAAAAGGAAACCTCCCTAGACTGCCAAAGAGAAGTAAACATGACAACTTTTGCCTCACCACCGTGTAACCTCTATCATTGGGATTTGTCTGCACTTATATTTTTCACTTGTGTTTTATTTGCAACCTTCACGGGACACATAGAAGTCATTATTTTATTACTAGAAATGAAGCCAACCTTTCCTTCTGTGATTGACAATTCCTCACTCCCTAGGAGCACTTGGGAATCAAATCTGACAAAATGTTAAATCAATCATCCCAAACTCCAAACTACTAATAAGCTTTTAACTATGTATCCTTTTAGAATCCCCACCTCTATCCTTAACCTTTCTCAAATACCCGGAAAATCCCCCCGATACCCTCCTTAAAATACGCTTATATATCTTCACCAACACAACTCCATTATTTCAAATCCCTAACTCCATACAATTATTTACCTTGGACTGTGAAACTCACAATACAACTATAATGCAAAAATACCAGCACTGTACTGGGAATTCCCTTTAGATACCCACATGAATAAAGAGAGTATATATTTAAATTCAAAGAAATAGGGGACTTACTATGATACCAAATACACACACACACACACACACACACACACACACAATTAGATTTCTGACACCCCAAATGGTGTCCAATGTTCTTGAGAAACCAGAGTTATACCCAACACATGAGGAAAAGCCCCACCCTCAGTTGACCTGTTTATATTAATGGACTTTCGTTTGCCCCTCCGCACGTCTCCCAGATAGACTGGATTCACATCTCCAGTGACAAATTGATAGGTGGGTCAAAGCCTAATAACACAGACTCTCAGTTCTCCCAAATGACTAATATTATCAAACAATATTAGCCTACCAATTCCTGTATACTTGCTGGTTATGTTTTCATTTGTGGCCATTCTAGGGCAGCCCAGACCAGGAGGGGGCTAACCTACCCCTGTCTCAAAAACACCTGACATATGGGGGAATACACCACCTGGTTCCCCTGAAAATACAAAAAGTCACTCCCTCTTCTATCTTACATAACAGAAATAAAAGAAACACTGGGATCAGTAAAATTATTCTTGAAACTGGAGACATTGCTGGAATGGCTGCCTCATGGGTAACATATGGCCTGCATGAGAATATTGTAACTTAACTAGAAATTTAGAAACAGTAGTCTATGAACACAGAACAACAATTGATTAGCTTACAATTTCCCTAATTCACTAACATGATTATTCAAAATAGATTAAACTATATCTTGGCTTCTGAAGGAAGTGTTTGTGTGGTGATGAATATCACATGTGCCTTTATGATAAATGGTACCAGGAAAGTAGGAACTAGTCTACAAAGAGTATACAATCACGCTTGCTGGATAAAGAAGTATAATAAAGAGAACAACCCAACAATGAAAGATGGGAATCATACAATTTAACAAATATATTTTAAATTTATTTCAAATGGGTTCATTACGGTAGCTTGTTTATGAAGGCCCTGATTAATGAAGGAAATCTCACATATGGATAACAGAACTGCAAGAAGAAAAAAAATCAAGTTGCTTTTTACAACTTTAGTAACCTATATCAGTCACTTCACAGGTCCAATTTCTACCAGAACATTTGTGGTTTGAACCACATTAAACGTGAGAACCCTGTCTAATCTGACCCGAGTGTGTGAGCTGTCACATGTCTCACTGAAATCAAACAGCAGACTCATGGGTATCACTCAGAATTAGTTAGTTTGTTGAGAGGAAGATCTCTGGTGAAAGAATAAATAACCATGGGGCAAAAATAGTATCTCCTGATTGGTTAACAGGCATTTAGATTGATTCCACATCTTTGAAATGCACCATTAGAAAAATGCTGGAAATCATAAAGTTCACAGACCTTATGCGACACCAACACAATAGATAAAATAGTAAACAAATAAGTTGCCATATAACAACCAGTATGATGAATGGAATAGTACCTTACGTATCATTATTAACTAGGAAAATAAATGGTCTCAATGCTCTACTAAAAATATATAGACTTGCAAAAATGATTTTAAAAAAACAATCCAAATATTTGCTGCCTTCAAAAGACCCACTTAACTCACAAAGACTTCTATTGAATCAAGGTAAAGGGGTGGAGAAATATCTTCTGTGAAAACTTCTATTTTTATAGCGTCTATTATTCACAATACACACCCTCTCTAGTTAAAGCACATGCAGATGTTTAGGATAGGACATGACCCCTGCTTTGAATGGCTGTCATGATGTAGGCCTGAAAAGTTCTACCATGATGAAATGAGGATGTTAAGGATGACTAGGAAAGGCACTTCAGTGTTGTCTGGGCCAAGTCGAGGCTCCCCTGCCTGTAGGACTAGACCCTAGATGTCTCAGTCACTACTCAGAGGCTCAGAGGAGGCTGATATATACAGAAAATCCTCATGTTGCTGTGTACTTCCACATAGATCCATGTAGTAGAGTTAATCCTCACATCATATGTACATTATTATTCATTATTACTACTCAAAGCATCAAGGATCTTAAGGAGATCCTTGAATTAATAAAATTTTTATATGAGGGATTGCATATTTGTTGAAACTGGAACTAGGTCATCCATTTCAGTTCATGTATTTTTTTCTCTGCTGTGATCCAGTGGAATTTTTCTGTTGGTTAAAGCCACTAAACAGAGAAAAGCTAAATAATGTTTAATCAAAGTTTCATATTGAATGATCATGAAAAATAGTTCTTCAATCTCCCTAATGAGTCACATTTTTAAAGATAGTCATAATTAAAGACAATGCTGAATTACAATGCTACAGACTCATTTATCCTTGATACTTAGTTCAATTTTTTTAAATAAGAAATCTATAATATCACATCTGGTAGCTGCTTTGTAGAATGTTAATTGAAATAGTCAATTAGAAAATATGTATATTTGTGTGTGTGTGTGTGTGTGTGTGTGTGTGTATAATATGAATCATGCACTTGCTACTTGCTTAGAACACCTATCCTTAAATTTGCCTTAAGAAAATATCCTTACAAGCTATTACTATTTCAGGTTGCTGGATTCCTGGTAAAGTACTGTAACATAAGTAAATGTTCACTTATATCAGAATGGTCAGAATTTCACCAGCAAAGGATATGCTAGCTGGTTTTGAAGGAAGAAGACAGGGTGGGATAGGAGGACCCACAGAGAAGGACTGAAGAGAAGGACTCACAGAGAAGAGAACACTGGACCAATGATAAGCAGTCTCTTTGTAATGAGACCCACTTGTGCTTTCGCATCAACTGAAAGCGAAGAGTTGAGGTCAGTGAATAGGGATAAATCAAGGACAGATTCAGAGATACAGAATGTGGAGATAATATTTGCCCAATGTTGACAGGGAGAAAAGATATAGAAGATATCTATGCGGAGAGGTGACATTATCATATACATGCATATGAAATAATCACTTGAAATACAGTGAAAAAATAAATAGTGTAAAAATAAAGTGGTCAAAATGAAGAACAAAAATCAAACAAAAGGACTCTGCAGGGTCTAGGTGTACAGAGATGAGCAGCTGCTCTAAGCATAGAGAATAGGGCAATGACAGAGCAGCCCACCCAGAGGATCTGGACAGAGCACAGAGAAGTTCAATGCTGACATCCTGTGGGAGGATAGGGGATCTCAAAAGTCTGAAAAGGACTTCATATTCCCAGGATGAATAACTTATCAGAGTGGTGTCAGCCATGTGAGGATGCTTCTCCTTGTCTGTTTACTGTGTGTTTCCCCAACATCTAAGATCCATGAGAACAATTATTATTTCTTCCTTTGTTGTCATCTATACATCTAGAGAACCTAGACCTTTGCAAAAAACAAAGGGTAAACTCAATAAGTGTTCGCTACATGGATATGTGAACTCATCTGAATAGAAATTCCACAAAAAGGAGCAGAACTGAGACACACATAATGATTTTTGCTTTCTGGACTTTGTGAGCCTAGTGCTCTGGGTTCATTCAAGAGGAGGTGTTAAATAAGGATTTTGGCCTTGTATTGAGGAGACTGAAAAATAACCCTAAATCCTGGGAAGAGAAAGTTACAGTACAATGAATTGAATTTTTTTGTGTTCATGCAGAACCATTAGATGAGAACATGAAGAACCTTAGAGGACGAAGTAAAGAAACTATATGGAGCAGGTGGATGGTGTGGCAGATTGTGAGCTCAGCAGGCGCCTCCATGACAAACTCTGCAGAAAGCAGGAGAGTTGGGTAAATGTTAGCTGACATTCAAATATTTCATTTATCTAACAACCTGTAAGACAGACACTTGTCAAAAAATATGTCACCAAAATACCAAATAGTAGCACTACTGTAAATATAGTTTAATATTTAAAGTTTTAGAAATAATGATGCTATCGAGGAAAATCATATTCTATTACTGAATCCACAGCCAAAAGGACCGAGTAAGAAAACTCATGAAGTAAGAATGGTGGGTTTGTGTTCTGTGTCCACAGAGGAGATGACTTTGCACAGGGAGGCATGAAAGGAGAAAAGTGATGAATGAGTGACTGGCAGGACTTTATTCTAGCACAACATGACATGGTGTGAAACCCACAGCTGCAAACCTTAGGACCCATTGTGCTTCCTTCATTTTGCCAATTAGCGCAACAAATATATTAGCTAAAAAGTACCTTATTAAAACAAATCAGTTGTGTGTGAGTCTTTGGAATCCATTGCTTTAATGTACAAGTAGTAAATCATGAATAATGCATGCACAATTGAATTGTGTGACAGTGGAGGGTTATGGTGTTTGCAGTCTTTTTTATTATGGCTCTAAATATTTAAGTTTTCTTCTACATTTTTTGTACCTCACAATGACAAGTATTACTCCTCTGACTGCAATATTATTGTATCTCTACAGGCAGAGAGTAGTAGAAGCACAGTATCTGGAAATCAGACCATGGATATGTGAGCAAACACAGTGACTGGTGAGCTGCAGAGACCAACTGGGCTCTCTGGTCTCTGGGTCATGGAGAAGATAGTACCTTTAGATCAGGAGATAGCACTGTAGGTTGACTCTGTGTTTTCTATACAACTGCTCAGTTAAAGACCCCTCATACCAAGGAGAATGTGTCCCTAGACTGATCCTTTTTCTCACTGATGAGATCTTAGCAGCTGTGTCCTCTAGCCTGACAGTGTTTCTGAGTAGGGAAATTCATGTTGTATCAGCAGGTGTTTCCTCCCAGTTTCCTCCCAAGGGGAAAGTAAACTGTCCTCCTTTGAAGTCTGCATCATGAACTATGCTTCAGCCCTAGTGCCCAGGGAGGGCTGGGCAGTCACTGGATGGAAACACATTTGCATGAGCAACCCTCCTCTACAGAGGTTGGGGGAGAAAAAGAGACCCGGAGAAGCCCCAGCCTCACTGTGGGGACCAAGGGGAGTATCCACCATGGCCTGAACTCCTCTCCTTGTGCTCTTCTCTCACAGCATAGTAGGAAAACGTCTCTGAGAACAGGCACAGCCCATTCTGATTCAGAATTTTTTGTCAACGATCTCTGAAATACCCAGGATTTTCTCCCCTCACCCATGAGTGTCTGTGTTTACAGGTTCCCTCTTTCAGACTATACTGACTCAGCCATCCTCTCTCTCTACATCTCCTGGAACATCAGCCAGACTCACCTGCAACCTGAGCAGTGACATTAGTGTTGGTGGAAAAGCAATATTCTGGTACCAGCAGAAACCAGGGAACCCTCCCCGTTATCTCCTGTACAACCACACAGACTCAATTAAGAACCAGGGATCTGGGGTCCCCAACTGCTTCTCTGGATCCAAAGATGCCTCAGCCAACGCAGAGATTCTGCACATCTCTGGGCTTCAGGCTGAAAATGAGGCTATTACTGTATGACTGATCACAACAGTGCTGCTCACAGTGAAACAGGCAGATGAGGAAGTGGCACAAAAAATCTTCCTATGCTCTGGGTCTCCTTCTATTATACAAACTCAAATTTAAAAATAACTCTCAAAGAGAAAAATCATTTTGTAAGCACATTCTAAGTCTAGACACCTCAATGTTCATTTAATGTTTCAGAGGTCAAAAAAAAAACAAAACAAAAACCTCAGATGACACTAAAATGCTACCTGGTTATGCATATGTGCTAAAACCAGACCCTATAGAGCTAGTTTTCTACCTCATGAGAAAAGCAAAATGAATTTTTTTTCAGCACTCACTGTGATCAAATCCCAGAGATTACCCTAGTGGGAGGACAGTACCCTATAGCTTAGATTCTGCTCCTCAGTTGGTTCAAGCAGACACTTCCCCTTTCCCCTCCATATATCTGTTCTCAGGTTGTCTCAGGTTCCCTATATCCTAGGGATGAGGCTTTAAGATGTGAAATGCTGCCTGAGGACACAGGCCTGGGAGGAATTCCCAAAACAGAGCTGGTCTGTCTACATCATGGGTGCCTTCATTTCCAGTCACAATGTCATGAGACAGTAATTAGATGTGGGGGTAACTGAGGGTCTGAGACTTGCAAAACTTTTTGTGGAATGTGAGAGAGTGAAAGGGAGGCTCCTCCATTGCAAAGACTCAGGCTGCTCCTGGGGATCTGGATGAAGTAGGCCCTTGGACGAGACCTTCCTACAGCTCATCCCACTCAGGACCTAGGGGACAACTGAGGGTGTCAATTCATGAAGCATTTGTCAAATAAACTCAACAGGCTCAATGTGTGTGTATAGTGAGAACAGGCCATGGTGTCCCTTATACAGGAGTAGAGGGAGACCTCTCTAAAGGAGATTATGGTGATAGATTTGGTGTACTTAGATCCATCTATAGACACAGAACACTGAGAAAATATACTCACAAACCCTAATTATATCAGAGAGGAACAAGAATGCAATGAATATCCAGGCTAACAGTCAAGGGGAAAATAAAACCCAGATTGTGAAGCAGGAGCAGAAAACAATTATTCCTGACAACATCATATTTTTCCCATTAAGGAAATACATCAAATACCAGAGCCTATTCCATGAGAGTCCAGGGAACCTCACTGTAAACCCTAACAACACCAACAACTAATAATAAGATAAACAATGAGGGATGCACATGTAGAATTTTTAACAGTGTGAAACAATGGAACAATCTGGGAATTTTAAGCAATCAACTTGGTTTCAGATGGTCTTAAATTGAATGAGCCTATACATCATGCAGAAGCAAACTCAAATGTCAGATTATGATGAAATGTCTGATATCAAAAAGACTGTAATATGCTGTCTATATTTGGTAGCATGGAGATCAATAATGACCTGGAGACAACTAATATCTCAGCCCAAATCCTTTTGAGGACACCAGCTCATTTTACTGTCCTGAGTAGTGACATCAGAAAGATGTTGCTGGATGAATGCTGGATCTGAGGCAAGCAGGAAGTGCTATTGAATTGGTTCTGAGAGGACAGGGTTACCAAGCCACAGAGAAAAATACTCTACTGACCGCCACATGTTTGGCCAAGCAGTGTTCTTTCTAAAGTGTGGCCTTCCTGCACTGGGTCCCAGGAGCCCCATAAGCACTGGGCTCTGACTCACATCCTTGCTTTGTATTTTATGCTCCAGCCCTATAGGAATCAGTGTCTAGATTTGATATCCAGGCAGAGACAGACCTTTACACAGCAGGAACTCATTTGCATAAAGAAATTTGACCAAGGAGTTAGAGAATAAGGAACTCTTGGGGAACGAGGGAAATCTCAATTGCAAAAACAAGGCCTCCACAATCAGAGGCCTGGGCCACCTTTTCCATAGCCTGGATTTTCCTCTCCTTCACCATCATTAATCATCAGACCAGGCAATTCCGTTAGGGGATAACCAAAGGATACTGGGGGTACATTTGCGTATGTAATATGTATATATATATATATATATATATATATATACACACACACACACACATATATATACATATATAGAGACAAATATATATATATATACATTTAGTGCATATCTTTCTTGAAAAAAATCCAAGACAGAGGGAGAATTTCTCCAAGCATGTAGGAAATTGCAGTGCAACTTTAAATAGAGAACAGGAGTTCGAACGTATTTTCTTATTCTGAGATAACTGTGGCACTCAGGTCAACAAGAATTGTATCTTTTTGTGAATATGATACTTTTATTTATGGACATAGATGTAATAAGCTCTCAGTGTGCTAGCAAGTAGAACCCTGCCAAACCTTTGATCACCAGGGAGGATTCGGTCTGTGAGAGAAGATGGATGTGGATTTTGGAGAAACAACAGGTGCGAGAGACACTGAGCCCTATGCGAGAAGCCCCCACCAGGGAGGGAGACTTATAACTTCCAGTGCTGGTTTTCTGACACACTGTGGGGGAGAAAAAAAGCTCTCAACACACTGAAATGGGATTCATTGGTCCCTCAGCCTATGGCAGAAAGATTGCATTAGCATGGTTCTTTACATCTCTTCCTGCACTGGAGTCAGGTGGACAGTAAAGCCAGGTACCCCCAGACCCAGTCAGTCATGCCTCCTGATTCCAAATTCTCATTAAATTTTTAGATTCAATTTGGTTAAACAATTCAATCACTTCATGATAGCATACACGAACATTTACTGTCTGACTTCCACTACTATTTCCTGTCTTGTAATTTCCATTCAATTTGCTCAATGCTACTATCAAATGATAAGTTTGCCCTACCCTTAATATTCAAATAAGTACATGGGATTTTATTTTCAAATTCTCTATTCTAAAAATACAGTGTTTTTTTACATACTGCAGGACCCCATTCTTTATTCACATCCAGATCACAGTCACCGCCTTCCCTGCCCCTGTGGAAGAAGTTGCTCAGGCCTTCACTCCCAGAGCCCTCTGCATTTTCCCTCACTGCAGCCTCCTCACATTGGATGGTTGTCATGCCTCCCATATTTCTTTTCCTAGTAATCTAGAAATATTTCAGCCAAAAAGCTTGTTTATTAATTTCAGTTACCTTGGGACACCATGAAGCATCATCCATGTATATTTCTGAAACAGTAGCGACTAGGACCTCAGGTCAAGTTCCTAAAATAATTTCTACACCGACACTGACATCTGGCCAGTGATCAGCAGGAGGCACTGTGGGTCTGTCTCAGGGTCTGCAAAGTGGAACCCACAGCTGTGCCACACATGCCCACAAACTCCCAGGGCTCAGATATTGGTGCCTGTTTTGCTGATGGTGACTCAGAATCTGTTTTCTTCCTGGGCTGGCAGTCTTCTGCTCACAAGTGTGTGGAAGGTTGCAGCAGCTATGTCTTCCCAACCCCTCTTCTTATAGGACAAAATTTGACTATCACTCCCAGCCCTCGTGTCTCACTTCCAGCCCCGTGTCTAGAAAATCAACCTCAGATTGCAGCTGCTTCATAGTGTAAAACAGAGGTCACCAGGAATCTAATTTGTGTAAGCAGCTCCACCTTTTTAAGGTCTCAGGGGAAGATAAAAGAGAGCTTAGCCAAACCATCCCAACCCTGAGGCCAAAGAACACTTCACCAAGGCCTAGACCACTCTCCTACTTGTGCTTCTCTCTCATTATACAGGTGAGGACAGATTTTAGGTGTCCAGTGCTGGTTCATTAGGTTCTGTCAGCCCTTCTGCCTCAAACTGCCAAGACACATAAACACGGTCCCTGCCCCAGGACCCCATCTGTCTGTGTTTATGGGTTTCATCTCTCAACCTGTGCTGATGCAGCCACTCTCCCTCTCTGCATCTCCTGGAACATCAACCAGACTCGCCTGCACCCATAGCAGTTGCTTCAGTGTTGGTGGCCAGTACATATCCTGGTACCAGCAAAAGCCCAGGAGCTTTCCCAAGTTTCTGCTGAGATTATACTCAGACTCAAGTAAGTACAGGGGCTCTGGAGTCCACAGACACTTCTTTGGATCAAATGATATCTCAGCCAATGCAGCAATTCTACACATTTCTGAGCTCCAGCCTGAGGATGAGGCTGACCAGTATATGGGACAGCAGCTCTAAGTCTTCCATAGTACTCCAGTCCCAGGGGGAAGTGAGACAAAAACATCTCTTTGCTCTCCTGGTATGGTACAGTCACTTCCACTGGTGACTAACAGTTTTGCTGGGGGTGACTTCTGTTGTCAGATCTTCAACCAGCACCTACTTTTCCTTAGACAAGTAGATTAGGCAATGGCATGTCCTTTTCTTAAGTTTAACTATTAGATTGATTTAGTCTCATATCTTCTAAACCTGTTCATGTGTTTGCAGGCAAAAAATTTCCTTGCCTAAAGACATAATTTTTTAATGGAAACATTGAAGTAGTCCCAAAATATTGATTCAAGCCATGCCCAGATCAGGGTCTAGGCATGCTTCTGTTGTAGAGCTTCAACCTGAACCTTGGCTACAACACCAGCATAGAGGAGGGATTTGTATTCTCCACAAGAAGTGAACCATCACACATTTAAAAATAAAAAGAATACAATATATAACATTAATATGATACATTTAAGAATAATAATGAAAATATTGAAAGTCTTGTAAGCAGGAAACTATTAAACACTGCAAGATAAATTATGGAAAACTTAAGTAATTAATAAACAGTCCTTTTGTGATTAGAAAAACATAATATGATTATAATTAGTTATTATTTATTTATTTTAGAGTTGTGGGAACCTGTAAGTGAGAATTTGCTCATAATTAGACAGTCTGTAGGTGATTTCAGGGCTTCTAGTCATCCATCACTCCTTCTGGTAGTGAATTATTACTTATAATTGGATCGGTTAACCATACGTATAATTGTTATAATAATTCTTGCCAAATTTATCTAAAAATTAAGAACAAAGTCTTCTGGAAAAATAGATTTTCAGGGAATAATGAGACAGAGAATCTCAACAAAGAAATCAAAACTATAAAGACATCAATGAAACATTAGCCCTAGGACAATCCTGTTCAAGTTCTATGGGACCCAACTGTATCTTAGGCCTGGAAGGTGAAGGAAGTTGGTCCTTAAGACCAAGAACACACATGTCATTTGATTAAGGTGAGCCAAGAGATGACAGCTTCAATCAGGGAAGAGAACAGACCAGGTGCAGGACACGCTACTCTGAGACTCATTGGCACAGTGTGGGCTCAGCAAGTTCTGGGCTGGCACTGCCGGGCTGAGTCTGTGCTGCCCTTGCATTGTGCATCTGGGAACCTGGTTTTAATCATTCCTTACCTGAGTGAAAGACTCTGTGTCCTATTACTTTCTTATTAAAATTCAAGACCTAAAAGGCCTTCTTTAGAAAAGGTCACAAAATGATTTTAGGGTCCTGACTCAATTTAGAAGACTTCAAAATGGAACCCACATCCATAGTTTTTGTGTATTGAATAGGAAGACAATACTCACAAAATCATAGGTTAACTCCATTATCCTGGTCTGTTTGCAAAAGAGTGAGGGTATATTCATATAGCATATAGGGACATTGGTGGGCTCATCTTTTGGAGGTGTCTGTAGTGAGCAGTCATGCTTGTTAAATAAATAGTTTATTTCCTGACCTTGGCTTCTCTGTGACTCTGACTTTCAAGGCCTTTGTAGGACCCAGAACATAGACTTTTCCATATTCATCCACTGATTAAAGACTGGTCAAAGGAACAGGAACCAGTGAAGTGCCCCAAAGGTAAAGACCAGGGTATCAATTTGGATGAAGATCTCCTATATTTGCTTTGGGTATGGACTCTTTTAAGAAATTGGAGACAACTCTGCCCTTTGCTTTGGATCCTATGAAGCAGGGTTTTGGGCTGTGCCCATGCTGCATTGTGTCCCTCTTTCTCACTGTCCTGACACATAACCCAGGTACAGGCCCCTGAGTCTACTGAAGGAAAATCTTCCCCAGTTCTACCCACCCCATTGTGGACCAAGCCCTGTGTTCCAGGTCTCTGGATCTCTCCCTGATGGCTCAGCTTGGTGTGGAGGCCCAAAACCCAAGAGAGAGGCCAACATCTACTTATCTAGAAAGAAACAACACTGTTGTACAGAGCAGTGTGATTTTGTCACATCAGCATCAAGAATGATGCATCTGAACTCTGAATTCATTGACAAAATCATGTACTTAGAGGAATCCAGATTTTATGACTTTTCTCTATGTCATTCTACCTCCACACTGTTGCTTTCAACTTCAGAAGAAGGTGGATATCAGTGTCCAGCACAGTATAAAGGCCTATCCCCCTCCAGGGATCCAGGCTCGGGAAATGAGTTTCCATTGTCCAAGTACAATCAATCTAATCCCACAGCAGTGCTGACTGTGAAGGGACTTCCTTTTCCAGAGCGTATTCTCATTTGATCAAATTAGGAACTGAAAATGAGTCTGAAGCCAGGCTCCATAAGGTCTTCTCACATACATAATGCAGGGAAAGCTAAGGATATGTTCTCAGTTTATTTTCATTGTTTGGTGTCCCACACTCAGTGACCCTCTTTTTTCCTGAGTTTTTCCCTCACTTACCTACTTCTCTGTCAAACCCAAACTTTGAGCTCTGACTCCTCAAGAGAAGCAGGCTGTGGAGAAAATGAGCACAAACCCAGCCCTTACAACTCTGTGTCTTTTATATCTTTATTTTCCTGTTTCCAGGTTGAACTGACTCATTCACCCATATTGTTGGGCTCAGATCTCAGAAACAACATCACCTGCAGCAGGTAAAACAGCAACATAAACACAGCCTGGCCTGGAAACAAAACCTCTGGGCAGAAGCCCTGAAATGAAGGACCTGAAAATAATTGTCTCACAGGATCTGAAAGAACCTCTAGCTCCATTATTGTTGCAAGTTGGTTCCTGAAGGTCTCTTGAAACCTGTCTTAAGAGGAGGCTGACCAGGATTACCAGACATGGGACAGTCTTGACACAGAGAGCAAGCTCTTAAGGAATGGATTCTCAGTCTCCCTTGTCCTCCCTGTGTATCCATCACTTTTTGGTCACTATCTGTGTCTCATAACATATCAGGTGACTCCCTTCTTGTCTCTTTTCTCTGTTGTCAACACCTGAAGGTCTGAGGCCCTGTCAGAAATCTATGGCTTTGAAAATGAATGAGCCATTTCTGAGAACATGTCCTCAGCCCAGTCACCTCAGCATTAGTGATAACTACACCCAGGACACATCATCCTTTGGCATGAACAATGGAAGTAACATAGGAGAGAATTGTACCCACTGTGCACAGCTCTATAGCTAAGATCCTACTACATTCTGACCACAGTGACCTTATGTTATTCAGTCTCAGGTCTTCATCTGTCAAGAACTTAAAGCTATAATTTTTTGCTTTGTCTTCACCCAACTTCAGGGTGGCGTCCCTCTTCCTGTCCTATGACATTCTAGTCTTTACCTTTCTGAGAATTCACTGGCTAAGAACTGCCACCTACTATCCTAGTTTCCTGACCTGATCTAGCTTCAAACATGCTCCCTGGAAGATCCCGTCAGGGAATCACAGGCTCCCTGAGATGGCTTATCATCCTGGAAATACAGAAAACCAGGGATTGGGGCTTCTCTGAGAGTCACAGGAAAGAAATCAGGCTAGAGGAATGTAAGGGAATCTTGATACCTGTGGATCCTCATACTTAGTGGTGTTTGTAACCTTGAGTTTCTGACTGAGTGAGATTGCTGATGTGTGGTTTATAATTCAATTCAGGAGTAATCTAAACTGTGTATTAGGGCAAAGGACACAACTCTCCTCCTCTCTTTATTAATCAATTAATGCACTAGTCTTACATGTGTGGGTTATTTGAAAGATTCTGGAAATAAGGAGGCATGGGAAAGCTCCATAGCTTGTGTTGGGACTCAAACATAAGGATTCATGATAATAAGCAAACGTATAAGCAGAACAAAACAAAAACAAAACCCCATAAGGAGACAAGTAAGACAAAGATGTGGTTAGTCATGAGGGTGGAAATTTTGGTTTTGTTTTAGGGCCATTTTCTCTTTCCCAATTGTAAAATATTTAAATTAAAATTGATGTTTTAATAATTATTAACAAGATCCTATCAAATTCAATCACCATTTCTTTTATAAAAATAAATATAGAAATAACAATATAAATAATTCATTATTAACATCTGAACAAATGTGTGTCTTTAAGCTAGAGGAAAGTATTATGTCTATAAATGAAATATTATCATTGTTTTCATCTTAGTCTTGGAGAATCCTTGGTGGCTGCTTATAGAACTATTGTGCATGTTTTTATCATATGATTTCCTTCAATTCAATAGTAGAAACAAAAAAGGATTAAATACTTAAAATTATTACACATTTGTAAAGTTATGAATGTCATAGTTATTTACCTAAAGGATAAGGCATTTATTGAAGATTCTTGTACATTTGTTCCAATTGAGGTTACCAAAATTCACACATGCTTAACTCCTTCATACAAAAAGGTACAGTATTTGCATATAAGTTGCACACATCCTTCCTTATACATTAAATAATCCCTAGATTATACAGAATGCCTATGCAATGTCAATGCTGTGCAAATAGTTGCCATGCTGTATTCCTATTCCTATTGGTGTTATTTTAATTACAGTATTATTTTTAATGTTTTATTGTGATTTTTCCCAAATATTTGTTATCTACAGTTGTTTAAATCTGCAAATGGAGAATCTGTGGATATGAATGGCTGAATAAATAATTTTAATAATAGTTCCAATGTTTGTTATTCTGGCTCCAATAAAATTGTTAACTTTACAAGTATCTGTTGCATTTATGGTAAAACAGTCGCAAAAATTCAGGAAGTAATATGAAATATACTTTGAACATATATAATAAATAAACTTTTCAGCAATAAGGAAATAGGTGAAATGTGTGTTGTATCATTCCTATTATGTTTATTTATATGTGCTTTCCTTCTTGAAGGTGCATGATTGGGTGTTACTAAAGGAGACAGCACTACCCCTCCGATGTCAGAAGCAGGGATTGGTAAATGACAGAAGCCAGACACATGTTACCACAAGTGGATGGCTATGTCCTTCTGTGTCAGGCTTTCTGCCAGTATGATGCCCCTTGTGTGCCCTTCCAGGGTCCTGCACACAAGTTTGTGTTCACACAGCCATACCCATTATCTGGAAATCAAGGTCATCTCCTCCTTCAATGAAGTCAGCAGTAAAGTCAAGTGGACAGTATGTCCTGGCACCATCAGTTCCTAGTAGAAGCCCCATACAGTGATATCTACAGTTCTCCAACCTTCAAGTCCATGATAGTTTTCTTTCTCTGGATCTGGTCACTTGTCCTTCTTGAATGCTCTGGACTCCTTTCTGAGGAGGAGGCTTACAATTCCTGTTCAGGATGTAGAAAGAGCCAGAGTCAATCCAGGGTAACTTCCCCAATGGGAAAGAGGCTCAAGCCTCCTGTTTCTTCCCCAAGCTTGATCCATAAACCCACTCTCACCTTCTGTGGCCTACACCAGACTAAGAGAAGACTCTTGCTGCCATTTTTACCCTCTAGGACCAATGTTTTGAAACCCTACCTTGAACCTGTTATCTTCTGTTCAGGCAATCATTATACTGAATTGTTAGTATAAAACATCTCAGCCTGATCATGGCAACACAGGCAGGTATCTCAGGAGAAAAATACTCCTGTTCATCCCAGATACCTGTTTATGTGGATTTTCCATGTGTTTGTGTCGATGTCTCAGGACAACTTAGAAGTTTGGGTGAGGGTGGTCTCCAAACAGTCCATGAAATTGATTCTGAGATTTGTGGTTCCACAATGGAAACTTGTGCACATCCCTGCTCCTGACTTTATCTAAGGCAACCTACTGAAGACTGTGAGTTTCAGTGACTGGCTACAAATGAATCAGGAATGTTGCCTAGAATCAATGACCAGGACACAACAAGAGGACCAGACAGAAGGATGGTGCAGACTTTAGCATAGACTATATAAAGAAATAGACTTGATCATGCCAAAGGATACGGGAATCACTTTGTGTGTACAGTGGAAATACTTGATTCATGAAAAATAAATGAGAAAGGAAAAATGAAACCGCAAAGGCTAGATGAAAGAGAAAGGAAGACATAACCACAGTGTCAATAATTATGTTAATGTAAATTTATTTGGAAACAAGACAAAAATATACTTCCTTAAAATAAAGATATGAGCCGGGCTCAGTGGCTCAGCCTGTAATCCCACACTTTGGGAGGCTGAGGTGAGTGAATTGCCTGAGCCCGCGTGTTCAAGACCCACCTTATTGTAGAGACGTCATCTCTACAATAAATCAAAAAAAAATAGCCGGGCGTGGTAGCGCATGCCTGTAGTTCCAGCTACTTGGAAGGCTGAGGCGGAAGGATCGTCAGAGCCCAGCAGGTCGAGGCTGCGGTGGCCAGGAGCAGCCACTGCACTCCAGTCTGGGTGACAGAGTGAGACTCCAACTCGAAAGAAAGAAAGAAAAAGAAAGAAAAAGAAAGAAAGAAAGAAAGAAAGAAAGAAAGAAAGAAAGAAAGAAAGAAAGAAAGAAAGAAAGAAAGGAAGGAAGAAAGAAAGAAAGAAAAAGAAAAAGAAAGAGAAAGAAAGAAAGAAATGTATGTGTTGAATTTAAAGAATCAAATTTACCTTGGAAACACTTATCTACAGAAAGCAGTGTGGCTATATTGGCTTTAAATCAAACAATTTTAATAAAAAAAGTTTTGCTTCAGGGAAAGTGGAACAATTTATGCATTAAACATGAGATGTTCAACAAGAACAATAGCAGTCACAAAGACATATACTTAATAGCATAACTTTGATCTATATGAAATATGAATTACCTGGACTAAAAATGAGAGATAGTCAATTTACAACTGTAACTATAAATAATATCACACAATTTAACTAACTGAAGGAATAAGCAGAATACAAACTACACTAAAAATATGTGAACAACCTGTGCAACCAACTCAACCTACTGACACCAGGAGCCCAAATCTAAAGAGAGTTAGTTAATAAATGCATATTACTTAAATAATTGAATAAATGAAGTATTTTTTACTTCTAATTGGTTTTATGCATTTCTTCTCAGTTTTATGAGCAGGGGTGTCTCCTTGCATTTATTTGGAGTCCTGTTTGCAGTCTCTCCTTCCTCCCCAGGAGGGTGGCATGTTGTTCTGGGAGGCTCTTCTCATTCTGGGCAAATGACTGATAACTGGGGTCTTGATATGCTATTCTGTAGCTTACGCCACACTGTGATTTGAAAGTTATCCTTCCAAAATTCATACATTCACTAAGACAGTCAGCAATATAAGAGTAATGCAATCTGGGGGTGGAGGCCTCATGGCTGAGACTAGATCTCTGTACAAGAATGGAGTTTGGGCTGGGCTCAGTGACTCAGCCTGTAATTCCAGCACTTTGGGAGGCCAAACTGACTGGATTGTCTGAACCTGCAGGTTCGAGACCAGACCGGGCAACTTGGCAAGACTTCGTCTCTACAATAAATAAAAAATTAACCAGGCACGATATCACTTGCCTGTAGTGCTGACTACTTGGAAGTTTGAGGAGGAAGGATCGCTGGAGCCCAGCAGGTCAATGCTGGGGTGGCCATGAGCATACCACTGCACTCCAACCTGGGCGAAGGAGTGAGACTCCAACTAAAAAAAAATGGTGGTTGGAGAAGATGCTCTCATTCTCTTGCCCTTCCACCATTCAGCATTTAAGAATACAGCAAGAAGTTTCTTATCAGATAACAGTGGCTTGATCTTGAATTTCTCAGACTCAAAAACTGTGAGAGTAAATATCAACTCTTTATAACTACCCAATATGTGATATTTTGTTATGGCAGCCCAAAATGGGTTTAAACACACCTGTGTTCTGCAGGCACAAATTTTACAAATAGCACACAGAATGCATCTTTGCTCTCTCTTTCTCCCTCTCCCCATCTCCCTTTCTGTCTGCCTCTCCCCTCCCCTTTTGCTATCCCCCATCTCCCTTTCTTCCTATCTCTATCTCCCTAAAAATAGCCTCTGGCTTACAGAAGTTCCAGGCCTGAAGTTGGCCTGGCACACCTACCGGGAGGCTACACCTTTAGTTTTAAAGTTAGGGAGGAGATTAGGCATGTGGAGATTTAAGGGTCTGTGGTGTCAAAAAAATCTGCCTCTGCTCCAAGGAAATAGGGAGAAGCATGCCACATGGATGTGATAAGGACCCCAGACACCCAGGAGAAACAAACTTATCCACTAGATTAGGTTGAAATATTTGGTAATATTATTATATTATGGATGGTGCATTTAGCAACTTGGAGGTTATTAGAACCTGGAGAAATATAATTTCTGAGTCCAAATCTATTGAAAGACTCCTTTACATTCTATTCATCTTAATGGGTACTGTATAAAGAGTCATGGGCAATCAAGATTCTCTTCTAGAAGGGCTGTGTAGTCTCAGAGGGGCATGACTACCCAGAATAAAAGGGGCATAGAAACCCATTGGACTAGAACTGTAAGGAAAGTGTTATGGGTCAGCCTACACTGGAAAATACTCTACTGACTCTCACATACTTAGATAAGCAATGTCTTCACTGAATTGCAACCTTCCTGTACCTGAACCCAGGAGTCACATAAACAATGGGCTCTGACTCACAGTACTGCTTCCTATTTCATCCCCCAGTGCCCTAGGAATCATTAAAAGTCTGAAATTCTGAAGAGATGTATGAACCATCACAGGAATAAATTTGCTTAAAAATTCTGAACAGGACAACAACCTGGGCAGAGTTTAAGAGATTATTGGTGAACAGAAGTTCCCAGTATCAAACAGGAGGACTCTCAGTAAGATAGTAAGGTAAATTCTGGAGGCATCTCCATCACATTTAAATTACTCTTCTCTTCACTCTAATCATTGGACAAGAAGTTTTTGTTTTGTTTTGTTTTTTGAGTTGAAGTCTCACTCTGTCGCCCAGACTGGAGTGCAGTGGCTGCTCCCAGCCACCGCAGCCTCAACCTGCTGGGCTCCGGCAATCCTTCCACCTCAGCCTTCCAAGTAGCCGGAATTACAGGCATGTGCTACCACGCCCGGCTGATTTTTTAATTTATTGTAGATATTAGGTCTCGCTGCCCAGGCAGGTCTCAAACCCGCAGGCTCAGGCAATTCACTCACCTCAGCTTCCCGAAGGCACGGGATTACAGGCTGAGCCACCAAGCCCTGCTGGACAACAAGATCTTTAGGAGCCAATTAAAATGATGTTGAGGGGTACATTATCACTTTACTGCCTTCTTCATGACATTTAGCCACAAATGGTGGCATCCCACTATTACTACTACTACTACTATTATTACTCCTACTACTACTACTACTATCATCATCACTTTCTATTCTTAAACCCAAAGTTCTGGATAGTGATGGACCGTGACAGTGACAGATCCATACATATGTATCCTCCTGGATAGTGATGGATCCACAGAAATTTATACACAGACACATATATACACAAATACATACACATATGTTTGGGTATATACACATGCACACCTCAGAGTTACTGTGGATTTGGTTTCAGATTACTGCAATGGAGCAAGTATCAATAAATCTAGTGATACAATTTGATTTCCTAGTGCATACAAAAGTTATGCTTATACTATCCTGTAGTTTTATAAGTGTGCAAAGGCATTATATCCAAAAACAAGTGTACATACCTTAACTAAAGTATACTTTGTTATTAAAAATGCTGGCAACTCTGTGAGCCTTCAGGAAGTCATGATCATTTTGATGATGGAGGTCTTGCCTTGATGTTGACTGATCAGGGTCGTAGTTGTTGATGGTTGTGGGGTATTTGAAAATTTCTCAAATAATGAAAGTTGCTGCATCTATTGACTCTTCCTTTCATAAAATATATCCTTGTAGTCTGTGATGCTATTTCTAGTATTTTATCCATAGTGTTTTTGGAGAAGGTAGGTTAGGCTAGGGAAACTTCAGGGATGTAGAAAAGTTCCAAGTTCATTAACATTTTCAGCAACCTTTGCAAAACCACACCTGCAAGCAAGTGACCTACTTCTAGGAAAATTCACACGTAACTAACTCTTTGAGCCTTACCAAACACACTTTTAATACTCTAGTGGTTTTACCCAGGATATCTTTAATCAAGAGCTGACCACCAGCTTAGAGCCCCCAGAAGCATGAACATCAATAGCTAAAATTGACCTAAAATAGCCAATATCCAATTTACCTTCATTATATGATCCTTATAATATCATTATCATTGTGGTTTTACAAAATCTCCATCCACCAATGTGCCATAGCAATCCCTGTATGACCCTATAATGCCTTGAAACTCCACCACACAGTGGGAGGCAGAAGTAACAGAGGTTTAAAAAAGGCTTTTTTAAAAGTTTTAAAAAAAAACTCATTTTTTAGGAAAATGTTCCACCCCAAAAACAATCCTATAAGGCTGAGGGAAGTTATCGCTTAAAATCCACAGGGACAGAATCGGTGGCTTTTAAAAGCGCCCACTCCCCAGTTTTGGGCGACAGAGTGAGACTCCAACTCAAAAAAAAAAAAAATTACTAGGAACAGAATCGGTATCTTTTCATAAACTGTACACTCCCCACTCTTGAGAGTGGGGGGGGGGGGGGGCTTTTTTTTTTTTTTATTAGCCTCAAAATTTTGTCACCCCGATGGAGTGCATAGGGTGCTTCGGACATAGAAGCATTCATAATGGGGCCGGGATCCTTATCAACTTCCAATACCAAAACAAGGCATCGTCCCTTCACAGCTGATTTTATTTTTGTAGAGATGATCTCGCTGCCCATCTGAATGGCTCAAAATTGCCCCTTAAAGGGGGTTTTAGGCTTTAAAGGCTTATGAAGGAGATTCTTAAAGGAAGAGATGCATGGGAAGTATGCTCAATCTTTGCCTACATCAAATGGAATCATTCCATACATACATTTATCTTTTTAAGTAATACATACATATATTTTAAGTAATACATATATACATACATTAAATAATACATACATATATTTATCTTTGTAGTATTTTAGTAACACTACATTACTAAAAATTGATAATCATAATGGCATTGGAGAGAAACCAACTTTTGTTACTGGGTCATATATATCTGAAAAGAAGAAGAAATATAGGTAAATAGCTAAAAGGTAGAAAATAACAGCAATTAAAATCATGAAATCATATTCTTTTATTTAGTTGACATGAAGATTTACCAATATTTAAAATCAATGTATGCTTTAAAAATAAAAGGAAATATGAGATATATAATTATCTTAATCTTTTGAGTAAAGGAAATTTTAAATATTCTTAGAAGAAAACTAATTCTTATTTCTCTGAAAACATACACACACACACACACACACACACACACACACACACACACATTATCCAAATATCCAACAAGATATTTGCAACGCTTGGAATAATTCAATAATTCAAATATTAAAGGCCTAATATCTCAAGAAGGTGATCTTTGAACTACCTTTCCTAAAATCAAAGTTATGCATTAAGTCACTGCAACTGTCTAGTCTTTATTTTCTCCAAGTGAACAATAAGATATTTAGAATGCAATGATTTATGAAAACATAAAAACTTTAGAGCTACGAGTTCATAAAAACTTTAGAGCTATGAGTCCATTTCAAGTTTGCTGTTTGCAGTCCCGTGAGCTGGGATAATGCAAGTTCTCTCCTGCCTTGACACTTTCCAGACCCCCACACTCTGGGTCTTGCTCCACGGTCCACAAATTCCAGATTCTGCGTTGCACTCCAACCATGTTGGTGACAAGCCACCAGTGAAGAATCCATGAGAACTGCACAGAAGGGTGAAGTTGGATCCTGGGAGGATGCAGCCAGAGCCTGGGTAATGAAGATGATGCTCAGGAACAGGCAGACCTCTCTCCAAGAGCTCCAGAACCACGAGAGATGCCTCATCAAGTTCAAAGAGGATCTAATGGAGACCATCCAGGACATGGAGGACAGTGCGGCCCTGCACGTGGGGGCAATGCTGCAGCAGTAGGACATCCTGGTGACTATCATTGATGTCTTAGAGTACTCAAAAGAAAAGAGACTGCAGCAGCTGAAGTCCAAGCTTCAAGAGTGGGAGGAAGAGGAGAAATGCAAGATGAGCTCCCTGAAACTGCAGGTGGAGTAACCGAACACCAAGATCAAGAAGACCCATGAGGAGGTGAACTTTCTGAGCATGTAAATGGACCATGACTATCCCATAAAGTCTGTTCAGATTGCCACCCTGTGAGCCAGCTACAGAAGGCTAAAGACAGACAGCAGGATGAACTGGATGACCTCAGTGAGATGCGCAAAAAGGACTTTGTCCAATGAGATTGAGAAGAAGAAAAAAAATTTCTGAGTTCCCTGGTGGTGAAAACGCAGCAATCCCATCAGGAGGCTCTTCTGCAGAAGATGCAGGGGAGCCAGGACCTACTGAAATGCATGCACAGGTTCAGAGAATTTATTGACCAGTTGGAGGAGGAAATGCCCATATTAAGGACCAAGGTGGAAGCACTCCATGACCAGATCCAGGAACCTGGAGAGATCGTATTTGCAGATGTTCTGCTTCAGAGACCCAAGTACACCCCGGACATGGACGTCACCTCAACATCTTTGTGGAAGAACAACTCCCCTTCTAGATGATGGTTCCATGGGCCACCCCTCTCCTCCCTAGTCTATTCCCAGCACCTGGAGCCTTGAATCCTTCACTTCCAAGATGACTTTATTCAGACCCTGATCTGTAGTCTGTCCCTCCCCTCCTCTCCCCTTCCACTTCCCCCTTTCCCTTCCCCTTTCCTTCCTATCAGTTTTTTTCTTCTTCCTCTTTTTTCCCCCACCCTAGCCCAGGCCCCACATCTGGCCCTGGCTCTATATCTACAGCTCCCTTCTTTCAGTTTGGTGCTGCTGCTTGGACCAAGTGTGGATTTCCAGTTAAATCTGCCATTCCTTTTTACTAATAAAGCGAATTTGCACTTGTAAAAAAATTAAAGCATGTTGAACATTTGAATATTAGTAAGTATAAACTGACTAGCAGAATGGTGTAGGATTTGCAAAGATTTAAAATTAACATGAGAAATGTTTTACATCTATGGCCTTTTTTCTCTCTTTTAATTTTTTTTGAAATTGTGGGGTAAAATTCAGGGTTAAGTATACGAATGTTCATTATGCAAGTACCCTTATTGATGAGGTGTGCCCCGCCTTTCCCAGGTGGATATCGACCACTCAACTACTCACCCCCATGCCCCATCCTTTCCCCACAGTTTCCCACTACTTTCAATCCCTTTTCTACAGTAATATGGTAGGTGTTCAAGGTTCACTTATGAGTGAGAACATGTGATACTCATCTCTTTGCTGCTGTGAGAGATCACTCAGTATTATAAGCTCTAATTCCATCCATGTTGCTGCGAAGTTCATGATCTTGTTCTTCTTTATGGCTGAGTACTATTCCATTGTACATATGTACCACATTTTTTTATCCAGTCCTCTTTTGATGGGCAGCACGGTTGGTTCCATGTTCTTGCTATTGTGAACAATGCTGCGATAAACATACCTGTGCAGATATCTTTTTTATAGAGTGACCTGAGTTCTTCTGGTATATTCCCAGTAGGGCATTGTGAGAACATATGGAAGGTCAATTTTTAGGAGTTTTAGGAATTGCCACACTGATTTTCACAGAGGCTGTACTAGTTTACACTCCCACCAACAGTGCAGAAGTGTTCCCTTTTCACTATGGCCTTTTTTACAGTGTAATTTACTTCCTTGTTTCTCAGAATGTAAATCAATGGGTTTATCATGGGAATTACTAATGTTTAGAACATGGAAATCACCTTCTCCTGTTCCAAATTATACTGGAAGTTTGCATGCAACGAAAGCTTAATGTGCCATGGAACATGGTCACAGCAGTCAGGTGAGAGACAAAAGTAAAGAAGGCTTTCTGTCTCCCTGATGCTGAGCAGATTATCAGTGTAATCAGCCAGGGGCCACCCTGCTACAGCCAGAAGCACATGGGCAGTGTTTGCCTACTTTCCAGTAAACACAGGAATTCATCCTGGTTCCTCCTTGGGCCCAGTAAGGTTTAATCCTTGGGGCTACAGACTCAAAGGCTAAACCCAGGACTTGGAATGCCTAAACTGTCAAGTCATATCAGAAGTCAGTGCAGGAAATGGTCCAAGCCACTTTTGATCCTTCGTTATACCTCAAGCACAAGGCGATGAACCCTCCTTTTTCCTTCTTTCTTCTCAGTATAGAGAAGCTGGTTAAATAGCCTCCCTACATTCTTGCCTCTGTTTTCTAGATGTGAGAGCTGACTCATTAATTCGTGTGGACAACTCAGTAGGTTGCATATTAAAGCATTGGCACAATCTGTCACTAGACAGCCTTAAAAATATGATTTTCTTTAGTAAAATGATTTGGCCTCAGTAAAAACTGGAAGACAGAGAAACTTAAAAAATTAATAGAAGTTTAAACTATAGTACCATCTGTTAATGGACTTCTTTTGCCAGATGCAAGAGAAGTATAAGGAGGTTCCATACACTCTAGTCATCATGACCTTGTACCAAAACTCAGATATATGAAATAATTGCTGCCTGTGTGTCTTCAAACCTGAGCAAGTAAGTGAATTTAATTTTTTTTTTTGAGTTGGAGTCTCGCTGTGTCGCCCAGACTGGAGTGCAGTGGCCGCTCCCGGCCACCGCAGCCTCGACCTGCTGGGCTCTGGCGATCCTTCCACCTCAGCCTTCCGAGTAGCCGGAATTACAGGCACACGCTACCACGCCTGACTGATTTTTTGATTTATTGTAGAGATGAGGTCTCGCTGCCCAGGTGGGTCTCAAACCCGCGGGCTCAGGCAATTCACTCACCTCAGCCTCCCAAAGGCACGGGATTACAGGCTGAGCCACCGAGCCCTGCTGAACTTGATATTTTAATGACCCATTCCTTGTGAATCAGCCAAAGAACCAGGTGGAGACAGGAGCAATGACAACACAGTCCCTGAGAGATTGGATTCTGAGGGGGATGTCACTGCAGTCTCAGATTTTTCAAGAAACACTTCAAAGGTCTCCCATATTCTTAGTGCTCTCCCTAGTTCCTCTTATGCCTATCAGCAACCTGGGTCTCAGCCTCCAAGTCTTTACCCTCCTGTGCCCAGCCCTGTTAGAACACATAGTGATACTACTTATCAGCCTTCTATACAACACCTTCTCCCCCTGTGTGAAGTACCAATCATGAAGGGAGACAGTCAGAGTGTATTTCCTTCTCTAAGAGTGACCTAGAACTTTGCAAAGTAAAGTTTGCCATGTTCTTTGAGAACCCCAACAAACTCATTGATGAATTTACAAAATTGAATTTATTATTCAAGCTTACTTGGGGAGATATCCAAATATTATTCCCCTATTGCACCCCAGAGGAAAATTATATAATACTGAGTGCCACTTAAACCCAGACATATTAGGTATTGACTCAGAATCAAGGTCATGAAATATTCCAGACAGAGGATGATGTGATCCCTGATAGACAGTCCAAACTGAGAAAGGAAAACTCACATGATAAACTGTTTAATAAAAGGAATGAGAAAATCTATGGTCAAGCACATCAATTATAATGTAAAAAGATTACCCAAGATAAAAATGAGAATACAGTTCTGTTACAGACCATACTAGCAGAAGCTCTAAAGAAATATGCAAATGTGGATCCAGACTCCCTGAATGGATAGGTAGTTCTGAATATCCATCTCATTAGCCAGACTGCCTCAGATATCCAAAGAAAATTACAAAAACTAGATATGGGGCCACAAATTCCTTTGCCTTAGCTACTGAGCAGAGCTTTGTTGTTGTTGTTGTTTGGTAACAGAGACCAATACAGGGAGAAACAACAAATAGAAAAAGAAAAGACAAAAAAGACAAAGACTAAACTTTTGACTAAAATAATGCAGGGACAGCCACCTCAAAAGCGACCAGCTGATCTTCTCTGAGGGACCAGTGATCCTAAAGTAAAGGGAGCTTACTATATTTTTAGAAAACTGGACTACTAAGAACACTCAAAAAGGCCTCTACTTAATGGATCATGCCCTAGATGTGGAGTCCACTCAACTCTGAAGAGAGAACTGGACAGACCCCCAAATCTTGGTCATGTCCAACTGAAGGTGCCCAAGTTTACTGACAACTCCCTAACTGACCATGACTATAACTGAGGACAACCATGGATCAGTCTAGAAGTGAAAGAAAAGCCCATTACCCTTTTAATCAATATGGAGGAGACATTTCTGTTTTACTTTCCTGCCCTGGAACTCAATCCGCATAAACCTGCACAGTGGCTAGAGCTGATAGGAAACATTAGATACATTATTTTTCACAGCCCCTTACTTGTACCTGAGAAAATTATCTCTTAATTCACAGATTCTTGATAATGCCTGAATGCCCAATCTTCTCATTGGAAAAAGACTTTCATGAGATACTATATACCATCTGTAAGGGAAGGAGGGTCCGGAGGGGGCACAGTGCTGCCAGAGTCTGCGTGCTGCAGGTACGTGCTGGTAACCAGAGATCCCAGTAACACAGATTTGTAACACAAAGAGATGATGAAAGAAAACATTTATTTAAGAAAAGATCGTTTCCTACAGACAGAAAGAGGGCCTGCACTCTAAGATGAGTAGGGCATTGAGGCTCCCCAAGCCCCCAACTTAAATTCTCTCCCCTGGAAGTGTTGCAGTAAAGTAGATCTGACTGCCATGACTTTCTTGTTGGTCACTTACTGATGACTTGCTGACCCTGAGGAAGGGAGAGGGTCTGGTTCGTGCTTTCCAGGCCCTGGGTGGGTAATTTGTAGACCCTGAGGAATAGAGGGAGTCTGGTTCTCACTGGGTAGCATGGTTTTATCACCTTCAGGGGTCTGTTTTAAGATTACAGTGGGCAGATATTGGTCATGCTTAAGGGATCTGGGTTTCTGAGAAGACAGAGTGAGCAAAGTTAGTCTTTATCTACAGAAGGCACTCTTCCAGGGCACAGTTTCTACTTTCTCATCATTGTGTAATGGTCTAGGAAGAAGACAAAAATGGTTTCCTACTCTCGATCCATCCTTTCACCATCCTCGTCTTACCACAACAGAAGGAAAATTTTTTATAGTAATGCCTAGGCCCCCGATACCCCAGACTCAATTCCTCCTGAGGTAACAAAAAGTGCAAGCCCTAAAGTATGAGATCATGAATTTCTGGATAAAACCATGACCATAACCCCTATAAAATTATTCTTAAGAAAGGGATATAACTTCCTCAAAAGAAACAATATCCAATCAAAAGGGAAGCCAAGAAAGGCCTAAAGACCAAAATAAAACACTGGTAGAACACAGTCTCCATGCTCCATGCCAGTCTCCTTGTTCTCTCAATTTAAAAAAGAGGGAGAGAATTATCAACTAGTATAGGACCTAAGAACTGTTAATGGGATTGTAGTGTAATCCATATGCCCTCCTTGCTCATATAGCAACAGCTATACCTCACTTCACAATCTTAGACTTTAAGGATACTTTATTTTGTATTTGCCTAATCACTGACTTCCAGTATCAGTTTGCTTTTGAATAGACCACACCTCATATTTGGAATTCTCAACAATATAAATTGACTGTCCTTTCTCAGGGCTTCAGGGACAGTTCACACCTATTTGGTAATGCTCTTGAATTTAACATTAATTAATATTTAAAATTAATGATTAGAGATCTTCTCGAAGAGTTATCATCTGTATAGAGTCTTCTCCAAGTGGATTACTTGTTAATCTGTTGTCTTTAAAATAAGACTTCAGATAACAATACATTTTAGTTCCTAAACTTCCTAAGACAAAGTGGTTACCAAGTTACTGCCTCTAGGATACAAATATCTCAAACACAGGTCATATATCTGGACTATACATTGACAAATGGAATCTGTTCTCTATCTGCCCAGAGAAAGGCTGCCATATTAAGCTTTACCTCACCAAATTTCTAGAAACTACTTTAAATCTTCTTGGAATGATCAAGTTTTGCCAAATTTGGATCTCAAACTATAGATAAATGGCTTAGGCACTTTATGAAGCCCTTCAAGGCCTGACTTAGAACATCTTGAGTAGAATAAACAGAGGAATAATTATTTCATAAAATCCAAACTTCCTTGACCTCTACACTATCCCTAGGGATTTTAAATTTAGTATAAATGTGTTACTTTATATGTGGCTGAGACAAAAAGGAGTGTCCTTCAGGGCCTTCATACAAAAGGCAGGGCCAATTTCCAAAGCTATAATCTATGTATCTAAATTCCTAGTCTCAATGACACAAGGATGGCCTGGATGTCTAAAGACTGTGGTTATTCCTAATTTGTTGTTGACAGAAGCTAAAAGCTGACCATGGGACAATCACCGGAAGTACAGACACCCTACTAGGGACAAGAAGTCTTACCTGAACATGGTAGGTAGGGTAAATTCCCACTTTCAACATGAAACAGTTACAGAAAAAAGTGACGTCCATCCCTCAACTTCCCTAAAAGAATGTAGGGCCCAAACTAGTTGATAGGTGATTAATAGAGCAAATAGGTTCAACTAGGGAAACTTCAGGATTACAGAAAATTTTGAAGTTTATTAACATCTGCAACAGCCATGACAAAACCATACGCACAGTCTAACTATAGGAAATTGCATACCTACCTAATCATTAAACTCTTACCAAGCACACCTACAGCAGTCTAAACCTTTTATCCAGGGTGCTTGCAGTCAAGAGCCTACTCTCAATATAATTACCAGCTTAGAGACCTCCAGGATCACGCACATAAGTAACCAAGGTTGACCAAAGATAACCATGGCCTACTTTTACCTTCATTATAAGCTTATTAGAATATAATTAACATGCATTTTTACAAAAATTTCTACCCTCCATTGTGCCATGACAATGCCAGTATGACTCTATAAGGCCTGAAACATTCACACCAACAAGAGAGAGGAATAAAATAAATTCAACTCTAAGACCACTCATTTCAAGTAAAAAAAAAAAATTGTCCCTTCAAAAAAACTTGACACCCATAAGAAAAAACATTATAGCTCAACAATTATGCTGGGAATAGAAACAGCACCTTTTTATAAGCTCTTTCTGCCCACTGCCTTTTCCTGATAGTGTACTCTTTTTTCTGAATAAAACTACTTGCTTATCTTACTTATCTGCATGTCTGTTTGCGAATGCATTCCAAAGGAGAACACAAGAACCCAACATTGACCATCTTATGCTGTGAAGAGACTCCTTCCTTTTTCTCTGTAACAGTGTAAATTATTTTGAAATAAATGTCAGTTCACTCAAATTCTGTATATTCTAAATCATTTGTTGTCATTTCACCACTGTTAACAGTCCCTTCATAAAAAATAGATTCTGTCTAAAATAACCACTTTCTTTGCAGATCTATAGGAAGCAGTTCCTCATCTGTTCAAGTCTTAGTATGAGGGGGCAGCAATTCAATTACTGATTGTCCGTTTAATTTGCAATTTAATTTGTAATTAAAATTGTAAATTTTCTTGTGCATTTTCCCACAGATAAATTACTACTTCAAATGTCAAAACATCTGTAAAAAGCTATAATCACAAAAATCTTCTTTCACACTTATATTTGAACCTTATTTTATTTTAATTTTTAGCAATAAAAATACAATAATTATTCATTTTTATAAACTCAATTGTGTATTTCTGAAACCCATGTTGAAGCTATAACTTCCCACTGTCACTGTATTGGTATGGCCTTAAAGGAGGTAATTAATGTAAAATATAATCATAATGGGTCCTAGTCCACTAGGATTACTATCCTTAAAAGAAGAGAACATTGGGACACAGACAATATAGAATGAGAAAAAATGACATGAAGAGACTGTGAGAAGCTGCTTGAACTTGGACTTCTAGTGCTAAGAACTGTGAGGAAATAAACATCTGTAATTCATGACCTCTTCTTCTCCCCCTTCCTGTGATATTTTCTTATGGCAGCCTTAGCAAACTAACACACAGGTTTTCCATTCTAATGTGTTATTATAATTATTTTCTAAATAGTTTCTAATAATGAGAGTTACCTTGTAGAAATGGGAGTATCTGTAGTGACAATGACTTTTGTCTGTAGAAAAATCACAACTTTCAGCTCTCTGAACCCTGGATCTATTTCTACTTTGTCTCTAACCTTCACAGTTGCCTTTCCTTACTGTCATTTTTCCTCTAAGTCAAGTCTATGTCACTGCCTTAAAGAAAAAAGTAGACTCACAATTCAGGATCAATCAAGGATTTTTTGAAAAAGCAAGAAGGATCGGGTCTGTCAAGGCCTAGGCATTGCCGAGTGAACATTTCCTGGCCCACAAGGAGGCAGTGTGTGTCTGGGACCAATAACCTGAAGGATGTTGGGAAATGGCTCCACAGGCCTGTTTGAGACCTGCCCCTGCTCTGAAACCTTGGATCTACCTGGGAGTCTTCTTCCCCCTTTGTTACTTCAGATGCTGATTCTCTCTCTCTCACTTTCAGTCTTCCACATGACAGTCACACTTTACCTGAATGCTAAGGACTGTTCCTTCTGAGCGAGGATATACATCGACCATCTGTCACTGTGTTTATGGGAAGCCAGGTGATATTAAAACAGCGAGTACAGTGTCCCTGATGTTAACCAGTGTCCCTGTGCTGCCTTGTGCTTAACCCTTATGGGAACTCAACCTCCACCCTGACCTAGCTCAGACAGAAGAATTGACAGGTTTATCTGAGCAGCTAGGCTTGGTCTGTGATGCCATCAGATTATCAAGAACTGGAGAGGCAGAGTGGATCCTTTTAAACCACAAGGTCTGGCCGAACAAGGCACATCTCTACTAGGCCCATGGATGGTTGACAATAAAAGATTAATTGTAGTCAATGTGTCAACACTTACCTTGATGCTACACAGTTTTTTCCTTGTTTATTTTTTGTTTTCTTTTTTTCATTATCAATATTTTTTATTATGATATTGTGGGGTACAGTTAAGGGTTAGGTGTACAAATACATTTCATTCAGGCACTCTGTTGATAAGAGGTGTTTCCCCATCCCCAGACAGATATTTGCTACAGTTAATTCCATCTCCCCCCCATAGTTTCCCACTACTCTCAGTAATTTTCTTATAGTATTACATTGAATGTTCAAGGTCCATTATATGAGTGAGAACATGTGATACTCAGATCTTTGTTTCTGTGAGAGGTTACTCAGTATTATAGACTCTAGTTCCATCTAGGTTGCTGCGAAATTCACGACTTTGCTCTTTTTATGGCTACGTATTCCATCATGTATATGTACCACATTTTTTAAATCTAGTCCTCGTTTGATGGGCAGCATTGTTGCTTCCAGATTCTTGCTATTGTAAACAATGCTGTGAAAAACATTCGTGTGCAGGTACCTTTTTGATAGAGTGATTTGAGTTCTTCAGGTTATATTACCAGTAGGGGGACTGGGGGGTCATATGGGAGGTTGATATTTAGAGCTTTTAGGAATCACCACACTGCTTTCCACAGAGGTTGCACAAGTTTACACTCCCACCAACAGTGTAGAAGTGTTCCCTTTTTGCCACACCCTCTCCAGCAGCTGTTATTTTTTGAGTTGTTGATAATTGCCATTCTGACTGGAGTTAGGTGGTATCTCAGTGTGGTTTTGATTTGCATCTCCCTGATGATTAGTGAGGTTGAACATTTCTTCATGTGTCTGTTGTCTGCTCAGATGTCTTCCTTTGTGAAGTGTCTGTTCTTATCTTTTGCCCATTTCATAATGGGGTTGTTTGTTTTTCTCTTTTCAGCACATTTGAGTTCCTTGTAGATCCAAGATGTTAAGCCTTTGTCAGACCAGGTGTTGACAAATAATTTTTCCCAGTCTGTAGGCTGTCTCCCTGCTCTCTTGATGGTTTCTTTGGCTTTGCAGAGCTTGTCAGTTTAATAAGGTCCCACTTGTCTATCTTCTCCCTTATGATCTGTGGATTCGGGTATAATTCAGAAATTGGAGGCCAGTTCCAATTTCCATGAGGATATGTCCTTCATTTTCTAAGGTTCTTATGGATTGGGGTTTTACATTTAGGTCTCTGATTCATTTGGAGTTCACCTTTGTGTATAGGGCTAGATAGGGTCCTGGTTCAATCTTCAGCATGTGGTCAGCCAGTTTTCCCAGCAACATTTACTGAATAGGTTCTCCTCTCCCCAGTGGTAGATGGAGGAGACTTTGTGGAAGATGAGTTGGTTGAGAAATTGGGGTTTTGCTTCTGGAATCTCAATTTTATTCCATTGATCTATATGCCTGTTCCTATACCAATACCAAGCTGTTTTGATGATTCTAGCTTTATAGTAAAGTTTGAAGTTTGGTAATGAGATACCACCTGCTTTTTTTTTTTTTTTTTTTTTTTTTGCTGAGAATTGTTCTGGCTATTCTTGGATGTTTGTGTTTCCATATGAATTCCTGTGTTTGTTTTTGTTTTTTTCAGGTCTGAGAAGAATGTTGCTGGTAATTTGATGGGTATTGCATTGAATTTGTAGATTGCCTTATGTAAGATGGACATCTTCACAATGTTGATTCTTTCAACCCATGAGCATGGGATATTTTTCCATTTGTTTGTGTCATCTTTGATTTCTTTGGGCAGAGTTTTGTAGTTTTCATTGTAAAGGTCTTTCATGTCTCTAGTTAGGAAGATGCAAAGGTATTTAATTTTTTTGTGTCTATTGTCAATGGAATTGTGCTTTTTATTTGGTTTCTGTTTGTTTATTATTGGTGTAGAGAAATGTGATTGCCTTTTGCACATTTATATTGTATCCTGAGACTTTGCCAAAGGCCTTTATCAGTGTAATTAGGTTTTTGACAGATTCTCTTGGGTTTTCAAGGTACACAATAATATCATCTGCAAAAAGAGATAACTTGACTTCCTCTTTTCCTTTTTGGATACCCCTGATTGCTTTCTTTTCTCAGTACTATGTTGAACAGGAGGGGTGAGAGTGGGCATCCTTGTCTTGTTCCAGTTTTCAGTAGAATTGGTTCCAATTTTTGTCCATTTAGGAGTATGCTGGCTGTGGGTTTCTTATAGATGGCTTTTACTATTTTAAGGTATGTTCCCCATATGCCTAGATGTTCGAGGGTTTTTACCAAGAAGGGGTGCTGGATTTTATCAAAAGCTTTTTCTGCATCTAATGATATAATCATGTGGTTTTTGTTTTGACATCTGTTGATGTATTTAATTACATTTATGGTTTTATGGACGCTGAACCAGCCTTGCATCCCAGGAATGAAGCCTACTTGGTCATGATGGATGATTTTTGAGATGTATTGTTGAATCGGGTTTGCTAGGATCTTGTTGAGAATTTTAGCATCTATATTCATCAAAGATATTGACATGTAGTTCTCTTTCTTTGTTTGTTCTTTACCTGGCTTGGGTATCAATGTGATGTTGGCTTCATAAAATGATTTGGGGAGAGTTCCATCTTTTTCAGTCACCTGGAATACCTTCAGTAGGATTGGTATCAGCTCCTCCTTAAATGTAGAATTCTTGTAGAATTCTGCTGGAAAGCCATCTGGACCAGGGCTTTTTTTTTGTAGGAACTTTTCTTATTACATAGTCGATTTCCTTGATTGTTATCGGTCTATTTAGGGTCTCAACTTCTTCTTGTTCCAAACTAGGTAGGCTGTGTGATGTCAGAAAGTCCTCCATTTCCTTAAGGTTTTCAAGTTTGTTTCCATACAAGTATACGTAGTAGTCTTTAATGATCATTTGTATTTCTTCAGGGTCAGATGTGACTTCATCTTTTGTGTTTCTCATTGTGCTTATTTGGGGTTTTTCTCATTTTTTCTTGGTCAGTCTAGCTAGGGAACCATTGATCTTGTTTATCCTTTCGAAGAACCAGCTTTTTGTTTCACTGGTTTTTTATATTATCTTTTTGTCTTCTATGTCTTGGATTTGTGCTTTCACTTTGGTGACTTGGGTTCTTCTGCCGAAATTAGGGTTTTTGTGGTCTTGCTTTTCCAGCTTCCTTAGGTGGCTTGTTAGGCTGTTAATTTGTGATCCTTCCATTTTCTTCATGTGTGTTTGTAGGGATATAAATTTCCCGCTTACTACAGCGTTTAAGGCATCCCAGAGATTTTGGTAAGATGTTTCTTCATTTTCATTTGTTTCCAGGCATCTTTTGATCTCTGTTTTGGTTTCATCATTGACCCAGGAGTTGTTTAGCATCATGCTGTTTAGTGTCCATGTCTTTGTGGGTTTTGGGGGGACCTTGTTGGTGTCAATGTTTATTTTTATTCCACTGTGGTCCAAGAAGGTGCATGGTAGAATTTCAGTCCTTTTAAGTTTGCTTATGCTTGATTTATGGCCAATTATGTGGTCGATCTTAGAATACGTTCCATGTGGTGATGAGTAGAATGTGTAGCCTGTGTTCTTTGGATGGAGGGTACTGTAGGTATCAATTAAGTCCATTTGGTCCAGAGTCACACTGAGGTTCTGGATCTCCTTGCTGATTTTTTGTCCTGATGATCTGTCTAGGGTTGTGGGTGGGGTATTAAAATCTTCAGTTATGATGGTGTTAGAGTCAATATCTTTCTTTAGTTTTCCTAGAAGTTGCTTTATGAAAGCTGGTGCACCTATGTTGGGTGCATATATGTTTAGGATAGATATTTCTTGTTGATGGAGTGAAACTTTTATCATTATGTAGTGGTCCTCTATATCTTTTTTAATTTTTGATAGCTTAAATGATATTTTGTCTGAAATTAGAATCATGACTCCTCCTTTCTTTTGTGTTCCATTCACCTGAAAATTGGTTTCCCATCCTCTTACCTTGAGTCTGTGTATGTCCTTTCTAGTGAGATGGGTATCAAGAAAGCAATATATTGTTGCCTGGTGATATTTTATCTATTTTGCCATTCTATGTCTTTTCGGTGGTGCATTTAGTCCATTCACATTCAGGCTAATTATTGAAATGTGAGAATGTATCCCTATCATAGAGTTCTTATAGAGTTGTTGTTCTTCCACTTTTTTTTTGTCTTCCTTTTGGTTTTGGGGTTGGTTCATGTATATTTTATTCTTTTCCCTGTAGTCTTGTGAAGAACGTTGTTCTTTTTTCCTTTTCTTCTGAGATTAGTACTTTCTTAAGTGTTTCATGTAGAGGTAGTTTGGTGGCAGCATAAGTTCTTAGGGATTGGATATCTGGGAAAGATTTTAATTCTCCCTCACTGATGAAGCTTAGCTTGGCCGGGTAGGTTATTCCTGGTTGAAATTGTTTATCTTTTAGGACTTTGAAGATAGGGCTCCAAGCTCTCCTAGCCTGCAGGGTTTCTGTGATAAATCTGCTGCTATTCTGATTGGTCTTCCGTGGTAGGTGATCTGGCCTTTTTCTCTTGCTGCCTTTAGGATTTTTTCTTTTATGCCTACCTTGTTTAGGTGAATTATTATGTGTCTACGAGTTGGTCTTCTCCTTTATTTCTTGCAGGGGTTCTCTGAATCTCTTGTGTTTTAATTTTTGCATCACTGGTTAGATAAGGAAAGTTTTTTGAATGATTTCATGGAAAGTTTGTTCCACTGTGGTCTCTGTCTCTCTTTCTGCCTCAGGAAGCCCAACTAATCTTAGGATCTGTCTCTTGAAGTAATCACCCTTCTCTTGAAGGTTTTGTTCTGTATTTTTGAGCTAATTTTCTGTGTTTTTAAGAGTTTGGGTTATTCTATATTTTGGTCCTCAAGCTCTGAGATTCTTTCTTCTGCTTGGGTAATTCTGCTTTCCATACTTGTCAGTTTGTTATTTATTTCATTCAAAGTATTCTTTATTACTGTTATCTCAGATATCAGCTCCTTCCTAGTTTCTTCTTTCTCTCCTCATTTCTTTTTAATCTCTCCATTAATGTCTTGATATCTAGGTTTGTAGTTTGAGACCCTTCATTCTGGGGGCTCTTCATTGTTTGCATTCCAAAGTCAGTTTTCTCAGTGTCTTTCCTCCCAGGGGTCTGAGAAAGACCCATACTCTTCTTTTGGTTTTTCTTCCTTTCTGTAGATTTTTCTCCCTCTCCCCCTTTCCCTCCCCTTCTTTAATTCTGTTTTTGAGGGAAGGTGGGGTTGCTTTTATTTCTCTTCTGCAATATCCTGTTCTTCCTTATGAGGGTCTTCTGGCTTTGTTCACTTTTGAGTTTGGAGTGTAGGCAGCAATCTGTACTTTTTGCTATTTTGAGGCTTAATTAAGGGGGAAGCTGTGTTTCAGAATGTATATGCTGATTCTAGTATCCAAGAATAGGGATATGAACACACTGGAACCTATTTCCCTCTGTCTTACAATCTGTCCGTTCAGAAATATGTAGTCTTGGTCCCTAGATTAAAAAGGGGGTATAAAAGAGAAAAATACTGGTGGATGGGGGTTCAATAGGAAGTTAGAAAGAGAGAAGAGCGAGAGGGAAAATAGACATACATACTAACTATCAGGTGAGAAAGAGACACAAGGCCAGAAAGAAGTGAAAAAAGACATGTAAGAAAGATTCCCTAAATAATACTGATAGCTACACAGAAACAGACCAATAAAATCAAGAAACAGTGTAAGTCAGAAGGCAAACAACAAACGTGATCAAAACAAACAGTCAAAATGTTAAAATCATAAGTCAAAATAAACGATCAGACTAAAGTAACTTCAGCTCTAATCTCTGGCCTCTCCCTTTTGTTTTTCATTGCAGGCAGCTAGATTTTCTCACAGTTTGGGTTTTTTTTTTGTTTTTTAGTCGGCTGCCTGGGTGGGGGTTGCTTTTGTCTGATTCAGCGTATGGGTGGGGCTTTGTCTCCTGTTTCCTGAAAGTACCTTAGGAACTGAGGTGGGTTTGTTGATACGTGGGCAGGGCAATGAAAGTCTCTGCCTGGAGAATGGCTGAGGCAGTTCCTGCAGTTCCGTTTCTCTCTGCTTGTCTGGGTCCCCAAGCCTGGGGTCACATGCTGAGTGCCTCAGCCAGGGTGGGCCCAGAGCTCCAGAGCTCCAAAGTTCCAAAGGACAGGGGGTAAGTGGTGAGAGTGGCCCTGGGCCCCCCATAGGGTACTTCAGCCAGGAATGGGACTGGTGTTTCTGAGGGGTGGGTGCCCAGATCCTCCCTGAGTGACCGGCGGCTTGGTGCCAGGTGCTGGGTGGGTACGATGTAGCCAGGGAGGGAGCTGGGTCCCGAGACTCCCATGCACACAGTGTAACAGCAGCAGCAGGGGGCCACAATATCCGGCCCTTCATGGGACCGAAGGTCCCCGACCTTGGACCAGTGCGGCTGGTGGTGGGCTGGGGGATGAGGGAAGAAAAGTAAGAGTCTTTTTGGGAATTCACCTTCGGAGAATCTCACAAGTCCACCTATGCTGTTGCCTTCTTGTTCGCGGAATCGTGAAGTTTCTGTATACCTATTTTTTGTTTTCATATATGTTATCTTATATATGAAAATGAGAATGCTAAGAATTAACAGATATTATTTTCAATGTAATGCAAATGAGTTCATCACAGTTGCTTTGTTATAAAGTTTCTCATCGATGAAGGTAATCTCAAATTTGGATAATGGCACTTTAAAAAAGAAAAAAGTTGATTCTTAGCCTCCAACTACCTTCACAGGTCCAGTTCCTATGAGGACATCTGTGAGTTGAAACATTTAATTGAGGGAACCTCCTCTCAACTGTCAAGGATTGGTGAGCTGCCAGGTGTCTCCCTGGAAGCAACCAGAGGACTCAGGAGAAACACAGTTGACAGATGTCAGGGGAAAGTCTCTGGTGAAAGACTGAAGAGCCACAGACCAGAAACAGCATCTCCTGCTTCTCTCCCCAGAGTCCAGAACAAGAACGAGCCTAAAGTGGGCATATCATCAGTTTTTGTTGAATAATTAAATGATTCTCCCATCTTAAGATAAAGTCAGCACAGATACCCTGGTTGCTGCATTCCACTTCAGGACCCCAGAGGGGCAGGAGCTTTGTGGAAATTGTCCAAGACTTGCTAAGTGGAGCCTGAGGAATTTCCTGCACTCACAGGCTGTGAGGCAGGGACTCAGGGAAATCTTGTCTGAATCCTGAGAATGAGTCAGTTTCTGGCCACAGTGGAAACCAAACAACCAGCTGGGACTCAGAGCTCACTCACTTGGAGCTCTGTCTTTTTTAAACATTACCCTTGGGAGGGAGCAGCTTTGCATGGAGGGTGACGTCCTGCCTAGTCCTGCAAATGCCTTTTTTGACAATGTGCTACAACAAACCACAGTGCTCAAAAAGCACTGTTTTTTATATTACATTTTTGCTACAAAGGATAGAAATCAGGATGAACCAGTTGAAGAGACACAGGTCTAGTTCTGAAGCTTCCAGCATAAACCTTCTGGGTCCTCATGAGTCATCCTCCTTCTGCACACTACAATAGGATTGCCAGGTGCAGAATCTCACCTAAGATTTGAGTGTGCAGAATATTTATTTGAGTTTTACTCCACAGATAAAATGTACTAAATTGAAGGCAATCAACAGCACCCTAGACCTTTCAAAAGTTAAGAGATTGGAGTGATATAAGTGTCTCAATCCTCCAACTTTTAAGTGATTCAGGTGGTCTTTCTGACCTGGCCATCCTTCTTCTCAAATCTATTAGGGGACTACCCTGAGTTTCTTTGCTATATTGAATTCAGGTGCTGCCACCAGGAAATTGTAAGAATTGAGATGTTACCTCCCAGGAGCCAAGATAAAAGTCAAACTTTCTTTTTTTAGGTTCAGTTCTTCACAGCACACACTATCTCTGGTTAAAGCATATTTGGATGTTTAGGACAGGACATGACCCCTGCTCTGAATGACTGTTACGACCTAGACCTGGGAAGTTTCACCAGGATGGATGAAAATGATGAGGATGATAAGAAGAGGTAATGCGGGATTGAAAGAGCCAAGTTCAGGCTTCACGGTCTGCAAGACTAGACCTTGAGTGTCTCAGTCACCACTTAGAGGAGGCCAGGATTGTATAAAAATCCTTATGTTATGAAATAATTTGGTTAATCATGTCCATGATTACTGCTCAATGCACCAAGGGTCATAAGGAGATCTTTGAGTTAATACTTTATCTGTAGGACTGCATATTTATTGAGATTGGTATTAGACTATCTATTTCAATTTATGTATTTGATCTTTTGTGTACCAATATTTTTTTCTTGTTGGTTAGAATCACTTTAATAGAGGAAAAACTAAATTATACTCAATCAAGGATTCTCATTGGATGATCATGAGGAATAGTTCTTTATTCTCTCTAGTAAGTCACGTTTTTCACAGATGGTCATAATTGTAGACAATATTGAATTTCAATGCTACAGAAATTATATTTATCCTTGATCACTGGTTCAACTTAAAACATTAAAAATCTACAATGCCAATATATAGCAGCTGTTTTGTAGAATGTTAACTGAGATCACAAATCAGAATATATATATATATATATAATACATATTATATATATATATATATGGAATCATGCCATTTTTCTTTGTTCAGTTTATGTATCAAATTTTTGTTAAGAAGATTTTCATATGAGTCTTTATCATTTTAGATTCAGGCTTCCTTGTAAATTATTGTGATAAAAGTAAATGTTCCCTTATCTCTGCATAGTCAGAATTTTTCCAACAGGTGATGTACTAGCCTGGACCAGAAGGAAGGAAACAGGGTGGAGCAGGAGATTCTGAAGAACTCATAGAGTACATAATACTGTGGTCCAGAGTTAAATAGCCTCCTTACGGGGGAACCCACTTGTACTTTGGCACAAAGTGCAAATGGAGAGATGAGGCTGAAGCCAGGGAAGAAGTTATGGACAGGTCCAGAAAAAAAATCAATGTGAAGATAAAGAGCTTTGCTTAATGTTGACAGAGATAGAATCAGTAGAAGATTTTTAGGCAGAGAGGTGGCTTTATCATATACATGCACTCAAGATATCACTTGGAATACAGAGTAAAAATATAGTAATCCTCATTGAAAACTGCAATGATTCCTGGGATTCATGCATGCTCTTCATACCCTGGATCAGGCCTACATGTGAGCACCTATGTCAAAGGGGCCTACAGCTGGTATTGACCATGGCACCACCTACTTCTGTGTGAGTGTTTTCCAGAATGGACAAATAGAGATAATTGTCAATGATCAGGGATATCCAATCTTTCCAAGTTATGTCCTCTTTACTGATACTGAAAAACTGATCAGTGATACTGCAAAGAATCAAGTTGCAATGAACCCTACTAACACAGTTTTTGATGCCAAACATCAGACTGGATGCAGATTTAATGATGCTGTTGTCCAGTCTAGTATAAAGCATTTCCCATTTATGGTGGTGAATGATACTGGCAGGCACAAAGCCCAAGTGGAATACAAGGGAGAGACAAAAAGCTTCTGTCAGAGGAGGTGTCATCTAAGGTTCTGACAAAGATGAAGGAAATCACAGAAGCCTACCTTGGAAAGATTGTTACCAATGCTGTGGTCACAGTGCCTGCTTACTTTAATGACTCTCAGTGTTAGGCCTCCAAAGATGCTGGAACTATCACTGGCCTCAACGTACTTAGAATTATCAATGAGCCAACTACTGCTGCAATTGCTTATGCTTATGGCTTAGACAAAAGGGTTGGAGCTGAAAGAAATATGCTGATCTTTGACCTAGGAGGTGACACTTTTGATATGTCAATTCTTACTATTGAGGATGGATTATTTGAAATCAAGTCTACAGCTGGAGACATGCACTTAGGTGGAGAAGACTTTGACAACTGAGTGATCAACCATCTCATTGCTGAGTTTAGAAGTGAGCATAAGAAGGACATAAGTGAGAACAAGAGAGCTGTCCAATGCATCTACAGTGCTTGTGGATGTGCTATGCATACTCTCTCTTCCAGTACCCCGGCCAGTATTGAGATGAATTATCTCTATGAGGTAATAAACTTTTATTCTTCCATTATCCATGCCTGATTTGAATAATTGAATGCTGACCTGTTCCATGGCACCATGGATCCTGTAGGGAATTCCCTCCAAGATGCCAAACCAGACAAGTCACAAATCCATGACATTGCCCTGGTTGGTGATTCTACTCATATCCCCAAGATTCATAAGCTTCTATAAGATTCTTAATGGAAAAGAAATGAATAAGAGGATCAGTCTTGATGAGGCTGGTGCTTATGTTGCAGCTATCCAGGCAGCCATCCTATCTGGAGATAAATCTGAAAATGTGCAAGGTTTGCTCCTGTTGTATGTCACTCCTCTTTCCCTTGGTATTGAAACTGCTGGTGAAGTCATGGCTGTCCTCATTCACTACAATACTACCATTCTTACCAAGTAGACACAGACTTTCACTACCTATTCTGACAACCAAACTGGTGTGCTCATTCAGGCTTATGAAAGTGAGCACGCCATAACCAGGGATAACAACCTACTTGGCAATTTTGAACTCACAGGCATACCTCCTGCACTCGTGGTGTTCCTCAAATTGAAGTCACTGTTGATATTGTTGCCAATGGAATTCTCAACATCTCTGCTGTGAGTAAGAGTTCAGGAAAAGAGAATAAGATTGCTATCACTTATGACAAAAGTCATTTGAGTAAGGAAGACATTGAACATATGGTCCAGGAAGCTGAGAAAGTACAAAGCTGAGGATGAGAAGCAGAGCGCCAAAGTGTCATCTAAGAATTCACTTGACTCCTATGCATTCAACATGAAGGCAACTGTTAAACATGAGAAATTTCAAGGCAAGATCAGTGTGAGGATAAACAGAAGATTCTTGACAAGAACATTCAGTGTTGGTAGCTACGTGGTTTCCTGGTACCAGCAGAAGCTAGGGAGCCCAGCTCAGCATCTCTTATACTACTACTCAGATCACTTAAGGATCCTGCATCTGGGGCCCCCAGTCACTTTTCTGGATCCAAAGATACCTCAACCAATACAGGGATTCTGCACATCTCTGCACTGCAGCCTGAAGACGAGGCTGACTATTACTGTAGTACATGGGATAAAGCTCTAAGACTTACACAGTGCTCCCTACCCAAGAGGAAGTGACACTAAAACCTCCCTTCTGCTCTCTAGGTTTTGTGCAGTCACCCCTGCTGTTTGACTCTGACAAGTCTAGCTAAAGGGTGACTTCTGTTGTCAGTTCTTCAGCCAACATCTGATTTTCCTTGCGCAAGTAGATCTGATACTGCCATATCCTTTTCTTTAGTTCAACTTTCAGTTAGAACTCTCTTCATTTACCAGAACCATGCAACAATTTGAGGAGCATTAAATCATAATAATGTAGAATATCTATAAGAATCTGAAGTTTCTTATGTTTTTAGCACGTATTCCCTTTGCTTTTTCCCCAGATCCATGATAGCCATGAAAATCAACAGTCTCAAAACCACTGTAGCTGTGAAAGACAGAATAACAACATTCACTGAAGCAGCCAGAAAGCAGGTTTGGAATCTCTTCAAACTTCCAACCCCACACAACTGTCATTATTTGAACTCTCCTGCAGCTCATGAAAAAGCTTCGTGCTCTGTACTTCTTTCAATAGGATTTGATGCAGAACTCACTTGGTGTAAATAGCTCCATCCTCAATATGTTTGTCAAAACAATCAGTGGGATCTGTCCAGATCCTAAGTTCCTGAGATACTGATACAAGATGAGATAAATAAAAACATTGACAATAATAGCTACAACAGAAAAGCAACAACAATGACAAAAACATTTTAGGGAAAGTGTCTGATTTGCAGAATTGTCACATTATTTGACTTAAAATCTCCCTTTGAAAAAGTGAAATTATAAGGCAGGTAAAGACACAGGGAAGTATTCCTCATACATAGAGGCAAAACTAAACAGCAAAACATAGCATAACAAAAAAAACAAAACAAATTATTTAATTGACAAAAACTATATCCAAAGTTGCAGAAACATTGGAGTTTTGATATATGAAATCTTCAAATCAGTTATTCTATATATATATAACAAACAAAAAAGGTAAATATTAAAGGAATGTATGGGAAGAATGTCTCATCAAATACAGAATTTTAATAAAGAGGTATACAAAATGTGTCATTGAATGAAAAATAGATCAATTGATATTAGCCTGCTCCAGGAATAAAAACACATTTTAAAAAGTGTAAAACCTGAAAGACTCATGTGGCTGTCAATTGTACCCACATACACATAATAAAATTCCCAGAAGGATAAGAGTGGGGAAAATATGCAGAATAATATGTTTGAGAAAAAACATGATGAACACTTCCCAAATTCAACAAAACCAAATGCAATATATATCTAATAAGTCCTATGAACCTAAATGACATCGACTGAAACTGATGTTGATAGAACTTTTCAAAAGCATCATGAAGAAATGAAATCTAATAAACTATAAAAAATCAAATAGGCAAATACAATTATGCCAAAAGCATGTCAATTTCAGTTTCTAGCCATGATGAGATCAATGGCAACAGATCCAGACCTCACACCACGTGCAACAATAAAGTAGAATTGTAAATTGTACAATAAACTATGATTTTACATTAAAAGACAATTTCCAGACATTGATCACTGACCAAAAGCAAAACTTGATTATACAACCTCAGAAAACTAAAGCCACACACAGAGATAAGCTTGGCAGTGCATACCTGTTTCTTTCTTGAAGTATTTTTTTTCCTCAGAACAAGAAGGGTTTTTGTTTATTTAGTTTTTACAGATGAAAAAGAGTATTTGATTTAACATTTGACCCAGAAGAAGCCACATTTGAATAAACATGTAAAATCTTAAGAGCACCTTTACTGCAAATTTTGACCTTGGACATGATAAATGCTAACACTGATAAATCCATAACTTATTATCTTCTATTTTCTTTTTATCTTTAAAAATTGTACCATGGAGGGGGAGCAGGGAAGATGGCGGCCGAGCCAGTCAGCCTATGCGAGTACCCATGTGAGTTAGTGTACGGAAAATTTTGTGTACATGCTGGTGAGTGAGTAGATGTGGGAGTAACTAACTGAATGAGGGCTAAAGAGCTAGTGACCAGGGATCTCCTGGTCAGTGGCTGATGCCACAGCAGCTGGGCTTGGACCCTAGCAATTCCCAGGATGCAGAAGCCGAGCTCCATTTTCTTTTTCTTTTATTTATTTATTTTTTGAATCAACAAAGCCTCCTTAGGAAGAAAATGCTGGAAGAGACTAAGTGAGGCTCGTGAGCCGTTTGCCAGGCCCCTGGTGCAACAGCTGGTGCTGGAGCTTCTCTACTTCATCCCTGGCTTTTCCCAGGTCACAGTGGAGCACCACTTTTTAAAAAAAAACAGACAGAAGTTTTCCTTTGAAAAGGCAGTGGCAAGAAGCTATCACTCCTGGGACTCCCTCACCATTGAAGTAGAGAGAGACTGCTCCGGGCTTTGCCTCACCACTTCAGCACCTGGCACTGGAAGGAGCTGCAGACAGTGTCCAGAGGCAAGTTCTCATGGAAGAGGGCAAGAGAGGCACCCCACCACCATACTGAAGGTGGGACAGGAAAGTGCTCTGACTTCCTCACCATGGAGCAACAGAACCGATCTCTGTGACTGGTAGATCAACTACTCAGGGCTTGATTGTGGTTCAGAGGAAATATCCTGAGAGCACAAACTTCAGAGGGACCTGACAAGTACTGAGTTCCAGGTGCCTCACCCCCTACCCTGATCCAGCCATGGGACAAAGGGTGTGGACAGAAAAGGACAAGGAAGAACTCCAAAGAGATCAGTGGCCACAGAAATAGAGCACCATTGTTTTTTTTTTAAATGGACAAAAATTTTCCTTTGAAAAAGTAACAGTGAGAAACTATCGCCCCAGGCTCTCCCTCACCATTGAAATGGGACAGGACAGCTCTGGGCTTTGCCTCACCACTTCAGCACCTGGCAGGGTGTTGACAGGGGCTGCAGGCAGAGTCCAGAGGCAAGTTCCTGTGGAAGAGGACAAGAGAGACACTCCATCACCATATTGAAGGTGGGGCAAGAAAGTGCTCCAACTTGCTCACCAGGACCAACAGATCCCATCTCTGTGATTGGCAGATCAACTACTCAGGGACTAATTGCGGCCCAGAAGGAATATCCTGAAAGCACAAACTTAAGAGGGACCTGAGGAGTGCTACGTTCCAGGCACCCTATCCCCTACCATGACCCAGCCACGGAACAAAGGGTACGACAAGAAAAGGATGAGGAGGAACTCCAAAGAGACCAGTGGTGAGTCTGGGGCTGACCCAAACCTCCTCCTCCCCAGCAGTCCTCTGAATGTCGGACCCACACAGCTTGGCCATGACAGAGAGGGCCTAACCCAGGCGGAGCCTGGACATTAGTTGCAATAGGACAACTATTCCAGGATAGTCTTGACTGGGACACCCCTCATGAGAGTACATACTTGTATCCTGTACATCCCGACCAGAGATCTCCCTGACCACACGAGAGTGGGAGGGAAGGACTGCAGCTCCATCCACCTCCGCTGCCCCTCCTCCTTCCCTGCTTCCTTCCCTGAGGAGAGAGCAAAAGAGGTGGCTCTGCAAGAAAGAGCTGATTAGAGGAACAATTACAGAACCTGCCACAAGACGGCAGGCTTTTTTTGTCTGTTTTTGGTTTTGTTTGTAATTTTCAACTATTTTTTAATTTAAAAATTTTTTTACTGTGTTCATCGATTTTTAAAATATTTTCTCTTTGTGCATGAATGTGTATGTGAGGGTTTGATTTGCATATCCACACAAAATATTTTTTATTCTCTTTCTTTTTTGTTGTTGTTTTCTGTTAATGTGTGTATGTGAATGATTAAGTGTTCATCTTTCGATTGTGTTGTTGGTGGTGGTTTTTACTCTTTTGTTCTTCTGGGATTTTTTCATACTCATTTTTTATAGTTTAAGGGGTGTGTCAATATATGTGTGGGGGTTCCACCTGAATCCCTTTCCACCCCACCTTTGGTCTTTCTATCTTTCTTCTCTATTCACTTTGTGTTAGGCATGTGTGTGTTTAGTTTTCTTGGTTTTTTGTTGGTGTTGTTGTTGTCATTGTTGTGGTTTACTTTGTTTCACTTTGTTATTAATCCAGTTTGTTTTGGAGTGTATGTTGGTTTCTGCTTTGCATCATCATATACAGTGGTGGTGGGGAGTGGGTCTTAGGGAACACATTTCACAATAAGTGAACATTTCAAATTGCAAGTAGCATGCGATACTTAGCGCACCATCCCCAACTTCATTCAAATTTCAAAAACTACAAAGGACAGCAAAGCTTCCCATCCACCATCAGATTTCAAAATAGAACAAATTCAGAGCCCGTATCAGGAAAGAATAGAAGACTGAGCAAACATCAGAAGGGAGAGCCTCTTCCACTGACACAGAATAACAGAACTAAAGAGAAAAACAAGAGATCTATCACAAATGAGGAAAAACCAAAGGAAAATCACAGGAAATTTCAAGTCTACCAAAGACAAAACTTCTGAAAAATCAGACTTTGGTGCCCAAACAATGGAAGTCACCAACAACTGTCCCAGCATACAACACAAATCAGGGAATGAATGGGAAGAGTGAATAAGACTCAAGAAAGACAAGATGCAACACTGAAACAACTTGTAAAAGTGATTTTGGCAATAAAAAATTTCATCCAGGAAATAAATAACAAGATGACAAGCATGAAAAGCAGAATTAATCTAGCTGAAGAAAAAATTTCAAAACTTGAAGACCAGAACATGGAACTAACCCAATCTGCAAAAAAAAAAAAAATAGAAAGAAGACTAAGAAAAAAATAACAAAGCCTACAAGAGATGTGCAATTATATCAAGAGGCCTATCCTACGCCTGATTGGTATCCCAGAAGAAGAAAGGGAAAATGAGAACAACTTGGAGCAAGTATTCCAGGAGGTAATCCAAGAAAACTTTCTCCATCTCACCAGAGATGTGACCAGTCAGCACAAGAGATACAGAGAACCCCCACAAGACATCAAATGAAAAGACCAACACCTAGACACATAGTAATTCGCCTAACACAAAGTAGGCACAAAAGAAAAAATTCTAAAAGGCAGCAAGAGAAAAAGATCAGACAACCTACCAGGGAAAGCCAATCAGAATAGCAGCAAATCTTTTGGAAGAAACACTACAAGCAAGAAGGGACTGGAGCCCTATATTCAAAGTCCTCAAAGATAAACAATTTCAACCAAGAATTTCCTATCCAGCCAAGCTCAGCTTCATCAGTGATGGAGAATTAAATCCTTCCCAGACAGCCAATCCCTAAGAGATTATGCAGCTTCCAGACTAGGTCTGCAGGAGACACTTAAAAAGGTATTAGGCACAGAAGAAAGAAAAAAAGAACGACCACACTTCCCAAAAGAACAGCAGAGCACAGAATCAACAGAGAATACAGTGATAAGACACCTGAAAATGCACACTACATTAACCCCAAAGCCAAAAGAAAACAAGCAAAAAAAGAAAAAAACTTTATAAGAACCTCATGACAGGGATAAGCAATCACATTTTAATAATCAGCCTGAATGTGAATGGACTAAATGCACCACTGAAAATACACAGAATGGCGGACTGTATAAGAAATCATGACCCAATTATCTGCTGCATCCAGGAGACTCATTGCACATCAATGGATGCACACAGACTCAAAGTTAAAGGATGGAAAATGAGTTTCCAGACAAATGAATCACAAAAGAAGGCAGGAGTTGTAATCTTAATATCAGACAAAACAAACTTTAAGCTAGCAAAAATTTTAAAAGATGCGAAAAGACACTTCATAATGATAAAAGATTCAATCTGTCAACAACAAGAAATATCCATCTTAAACATATATGCACCCAAGATAGGAGCACTAGCATCTATAAAGCAACTACTAAATAACTAAAAATATATTGACTCTAGCACTATTATAGCAGGGGACTTGAATACCCCACTAACAGCCCTAGGTAGATCATCAAGGCAAAAAATCAACAAGGAGATCCAGAACCTACACTTGACACTTAATGGACTTAGTAGATACCTACAGATTATTCCACCCAATAACCACAGAACATACATTCTACCCATTACCACCTGGAACGTACTCCAAGATTGATCACATCCTTGGCCATAAATCAAGAATAAATAAATTCCATAAGGTTGAAATCTTGCCATGCACATTTTCAGACCACAGTGGAATAAAAATAAATATCAAAATCAACAACATTTCCCCAAAAGCCCACAAAAACATGGACACTAAATAGCATGATGCTGAACATCTACTGGGTCAACACTGAAATTAAAGCAGAACTTGAAAGATTCATGGGAAAACAAATGAAAATGAAGAAATATCTTACCAAAACTTCTGGGATGCCATTAAATCAGTTCTAAGAGGGGGATTTATAACTCTATGAGCACACATCAAGAAAACGGAAAGATCACAAGTGGAGAGCCTAACTAATCACCTAAGGGAACTGGAAAGAGAAGACCACCAAAACTCAAACTTTACCAGAAGAATTCAAACTACAAAAATTAGAACCCAAATATGGGACATGAAGACAAAAATATCATAGAAAATATCAACCAAACAAAAAGCTTGCTCTTTGAAAGAATTAACAAGATTGATGGGCCCCTGGCCATAATGACTAGTATTTTAAATCAATACTTTGACCTTAGGGTCTAGGGAACAGGAAAGAAATATGGACCTGAGTCCTGGGGCAGGTGACCAGTAAGATGAACTGAATGCCATCAGTTCTCATGGAGACAGCAGAGAAGAACTTGATGGAACTCCAGGTACACAGTAAAGAAGCCACAGGGAATGGGCAGGTGGTGGAGCAAGTTCTGAACACAGAAGACAACTCCATGCTCAAACAAATACCAGAGTACGGGTGAGTTGCATGAACATCTGCTAAGATTTAGATACAGGTCACAATCCTCCATGTGATAAGTGAAATTCTAATATCCAATTCCCCAATCCAGAACCCTACAAAGAACCATGTTGGATCATTTTGGAAAAAAAGAATGAAGGGGTTATGAGCTCACTGCCCACAAAAGTGACATTCTTCACTGGGGTAAGTGACCGAGGAAAAGTCAAAAATCATTGTCAGAGAACATGTGTGCCAGTCTGTACTTTATTCTTACATGGGAAGCTGTGAGCCCTGCAGCTATAACCAGTAGGAGCCACTGCACCTTCTTTCACTCTACCAATTAGTAAAACAATCACTTTACTTAGCAACTGGGTGATCATGACATAAATACATTTACATGAGAGTCACTGGATACAGATTAAATGCATGAGAGATGAAATACTGACATCACATCATATTCTATATTACGTGTCCAGGAAAAGACAAGGAGTTCCCAGCATTCCCTCTGAATGACCTAATGCCTCATGTTGTCAATTATGTATATGTTTGCACATCCCACATACAGGAACTTCTTCTAGGATAGAGAAATGGTACAGTAATTACTCACAGCATATCAGAATCACAGTGTCAGGGAGTCAAACTATGAATGTGTAAACAGAAACAGTGACTGGTGAGCTACAGAGACCAGCTAGGCACTCAGGTCTCTGGGCCATGAACAGGTGTGTGCCTTTCTACAAGCAGCGGGCACTGGGAGACTGTCCTGTGGTCTCTGTACAGCTGCTCAGTAAAAATTATTTCTTAAAAGGAGCCTGGACAGGTTGGGTGTGGTCTCTGACCTGGCAGAGTCTCCTGCAAAGGGACATTTGTGTGGTCTCAGTAGGTGCTTCTTCCCAAGACCCTCCCTAGGGGTTAAAGTAAAACCTTCCTCCTCCTGAGTCTACAGCTGCTGAGCACCAGCCTCAGGGCCCAGGTAGAGGATAGGTAGTCACTGGATGAAAACACATTTGCATGAGCAACCCCTCCTCTGCAGAGTGTGGGGAAGAAAAGAGTGACCAGCCCCACTGTGAAGACCAGGACTGTGCCCACCTTGACCTGGATTCCTCTCCTCCTCATGCTCCTCTCTCAATGCGCAGATAGGAACAGGCCTTAAAGACCAGGCACAGCCCCAAGCCAAATTATTGATCTTCTGGCAAAGATCCCTAAGAAATTGTACCCTGGTGCCTGCCCCATCACCCATGAATGTCTGCATTTGCAAGTTCTCTTTCACAGCCTGTGCTGACTCAACCACCCTCGCTCTCTGCATCTTCCAGAACATCAGTCAAACTCACCTGAAACCTGTGCAGTGGCTTCCATGTTGTTGGCTTGACAATAAGCTGGTACTAACAGAAGCCTGGGAGCCCTCCCCTGTACCTCTTCTACTACGACTCAGACTCATATAAGGGTTAGAGCCCTGAGTTCTCCAGCCGTTTCTCTGGAGCCAAAGACAACTCGACCAATGCACATCTCTGGACTCCAACTTGAGGATGAGGCTGACTATTACTGTGCTATAGGTTTTCACAGTGGGACAGTGTTTCAGACACTGAAAAAGTGAGACAAAAATTTATGTGCTCACAGTCCTCGGCTCTGAACCTCTTCGTTGAGAAGTTTTTTGGAGACCATGTATAACTGGAGAAAGAGAAGCAAACAGATAACTCTATAACATGAGATAGACTCTGGCATCTCAGCAAGCCACAGGCAGATGAGATCACAGAGCTCAGCTGCACAATGCCATAGGGTCTAGACTTAATAAAAAAAAGTAAATAGTGTTTTCTGCAAATGGAAATATCAGAACAACCATTTTCATCCACAAAAGAGTTTCATAATTTTACTCCATAAAATGTGAACCTTGTGTCACTAGTGATATATCCATAGCTGTGCTGTCAAAGCTCACTCTAGACATAGGCACATTTTCTTCTCTCTGAACCAGACTACACATAAAACTAGAAAAAACTTCTGTAGATTCTCACTCATAGTACCTTCTCCTTCTCTTCCCTCTGCTACTATGTCCCTCAGGCCTTTTGATTGCTCCAGTGTAGTCTTCAAGTCTTAACCCAGCTCTATATTATAGTTCAGAGACACATGACAATGTTCTTCCTGTAGTTTCTACTCTTCAGGGAACTCCTGGGGAAAAAAACCACCAGAGGCTAGACCAGCATGAAACCTTCCACAATCTCTTTCTTCCCCTTAACCCCATGGCCTAGTGTTCTGAACCCCACAGCCCTCGATCAATTTCTTTAACATGAAAATGTAATTAATGATTATCTTTTAAAAGTGATATTTTCATGCAGCATATAAGCACATGGAATGTATTGATTTCTTCCTTTTTTCCTTTTTAAAAATATATTCCCTCCCCCAGAGTGACCTGAGGTCCTACTGAAGTAAGATTTGAAGTAATCCACAGAGGAATGATGGCAGCATCTCACAACACAGGCTATTTTCCTTCAGCCTTGGAATCTGTAGTTCTAAGAAACTCAGTACCTCAGCCACAGAAACCATTTTTGTCATGTCTCTGAAGTCTCATTCATTAGTTCTTTTTCCACCAAAATAAAAACAATCTTTCCTGACCACCTGCTGAGAGTCACATGGGAAGCTTAGGGCACAGTTGGACTTATTGTGTAAGGGAGCAGAAAAATGGAGAGGTCGCTCACTGCCCTGAGCTTCCTGGAACCTAAAGTGCCCCCAGCTCTGGGTCTTGTGCCTCCATCCTAGACCTACAGGGAAGGTAATAGTCAGGAGCCTCTCACTCCACAGGGCTTGACATTCTGATTGAGTGGAATTGTTAGCACTTGGCTAATCTCATTCAAATTTCTCTTCCCTACCTAAAATATATTCTCCTCCAAGGGATTATCCAAGACAAAGGGTGAAGAAGATGTAATCGTGTCCACAAATGGTGCCCCTCCTTAGGACTGAACACCTCTTCCCAAATGTTACCACCCAACAAGCGTCAGTTGAAATTTTTTATGAATCTGCCCTTGAGAAAGGAACACTCAAGAGGACTTACTCCTCCAGGGACAGAGTTGTGCCCAGTAATGAAGCTCTAGCCCTGTCACCCACCTCAGGACTCTGAGGGGAAATCTAAGCTCCAGGCTTATCATGAAAGTGACTGAGTTCGTTACAAGAGCGTCACACTTGAATTAATTCATTATGTTACTAAACTATGGGAGTGTCATTAATCCAAGAGTTAACAGAAAGGACAGAAACGTGAACATTCTCTACAAGACATGAAAATGCACCAGGAAGAGGATCTACTTCTCAGCCACTACCTGACACACACTGGAAGAACTTCATCTCCAGGTTCAAGTGTCTGTGAGTATCTATGAGAGAGTTAGACACACAGATGCCTTGCATTGTTAGATCAATCCAAAACTCACCCAAAAGCTCTTGTGCTCCACTCTCAAGAGTTGATAACCAAGCAAAACAACAGGCTTTGGTGTTTGGTGCTGGCAGAGGCAGGAAAGAACAGGTCACATGAGAAAGATAATCTTTGAGAAACAAAGCAGGAAAACATTATTACCCACATTACACTCAAAGTCCATAGACATTAAGGTTATTTTATGTATATCGTTAACATTTGAGTATAACATATATTCCCTTTATTTGCTGATTTCACACCCACTTGCCTCATTCTCCAAAACCATAGGCTTGACTCCACTACATCTGAGTGTCCTTTGTCCCTTGCTGTGATCTACCAGGAGTGTCTTCATCATCATTGCTGGAATCCTATCTCCTATGACCAATTCAAGCTTTAGAGACACAGATATCAGCACGAAAGTTATTTCAGAAAGGCACTCATCCATTCTCCCTAATGAATTTGAGGCCATGCTGGCTCATACAACAACACCTCCTCTGTCCTCTGGCTTCTCTGAACTCAGCAGGACTCCACGGAGTCAAAGTCCTTCAACCAGTTGCTCTTCACATTTGCAAACTTTCAAATCAAATAGAGGACCTGCTTCAACTTCTCACTTCCCATATCCTCTGAGTCATGGATAGATCTCACCACCAGTCTCATCAATCTTGAATTCCAGCAGTAGTAAATAGGCTCCCACTTAGATATGTTCAACAAAGAGAGCTTGTGCCAGGTCAGAGCTGCTGCCCAAAGACTGTTTTGAGAAGATGACGATGTTCTTTCTGCATTGTAAATACAGGGCTATTTGACACTTGAAAAGTGGCTAGTGTGATGAGAGACTGAACGTTTAATTATGTTAATTGCAAGTAATTTAAATACAAAGTGGCACATCTGGCTAATAACTGTGATACTGGAAGTACAACTCTGGAGATCCAAAGTTAAAGACACAGTCTCCCCTCCCCCGCTTTTTTTATTCCAGATAGTTATCAATGGCCTTTCATCGTTTATTTAATAGATGTTTCCTGGACACATGATCAAGGAACAGGCACTATGTGGGTAGTGAAACAATAAGGTCAGTATCCAGGTCCCAGAGGATATTACAGCCAGGAGTGACTCATAAACAGAGTGAAAAACATGGTCCAGCAAATTCTGTGTCAGACACAATCAGAGCAGCAGGTGCAGAGGGGAGGGGTCACCACACTCTATTAAGGAGTCCAGCCTGGTCAGAACCTGGGTAGCTGTTGATTAGTTTGCAGCCCAACAGACCTGGACAAACTGAAGAGGGACATTTCTCCCACCTGAGACAGATCCAGCCCAGGAGTGTGTTCATCAGTACACTTCATAAGGACAAAGATGGGCTGTTCAGGGCTGACCACAGAAGTAAGAAGGAATGAGACGGACACAGTCCCTGCTCTCATGCTAACTAGCCAAGGACAAGATTCTTCTATCTATGAGTGGGAGAAAACAGCTAGAGTCTAGAACTGAGAAGTTAAACTTTTTTTTTAAGACTCTCTCTCCAATGATGGGCCATAAAGGCGAGCACCAGGAAAACCTGGACTCTGGGATCAGCCCACTTCTCCTGGCTGAGCTCATGCTGCACTGGAGACTGCACCTTTTTTCATCTGCTGTAGAATGCGCTCCCACTGCCCTGGCATTTGGGGTGAAAACTTTTTATAGAAACACACTTCCGGGTCTAATATTCTTGTCTAATTATGTTTACACAGGGGCTGGATGACAGGTGATTTCCAGAGAAGGTGAAAAATCAAAACTGAGTCTTTTGCTGGCCCAAGGGAAAATAGGCCTAGGCAAACCTTTTTCTCTAACCCAACTCTGTAATTCATTCCTGCTGACATATGTCCTGCCAGTCCTGGTCAGAGAACTGCAGACCTGACTTCCATGGCCAACCTCTCACTAGTTCCCATGAAAAAACTGGACAGGAAGGAAACTCTTCTTCTCTCCAGATTTTAAGAAAAGTTATTGAGATATAATTAGAATATTATAAACTGCACACATTTGAACTACAAAATTTGATAAACTCTGAATATACATATACACATGAAATCATGAAGATGGGATTCTTTTCATTTAGAATTTGCCTATTTTTCTGCTCAGTGTTATATAAATCTAGTGAACCTTACAAACATTCACACTCATAAACCCAGTATAAAGATTCATGTATGAAAACACCCTACTCTCATGCACACCAACTTGTATCCCCGAAATAAATGAAACTGCTGCTGAAATGTGACCATAACTCTCCATCTGAAAATTCAGGTTCTATCAGCACACTCAGATCCTCATCCCCAAAAGGAATCTAGAATCACGGAGGCTCTCCAGATTAAAGCCCCAAGGAAGGAAGTTCCACTTTTCCTATCACCCAGATTTTTCTTTAGCAAATGAGAGATTCCAGAATACATACTATTTTTTACTTACTCTTGAGATGATTTGTAATTAAAATTAAAAAAACACTGACGATCAGGTCATGCTGTATATTATTGGCAAATATCTTTTGTTCTCTTGATTTCTTTAAAAAAACATATGGGACATTGTAGTCCAGCCAACGACCTCAAAGCAAATGCAGCAAACACTTGCGGGAAGCACATGAGCTTTCCCTGGAGGGTGTATCTTTCTAGTCTATGTTGGCTGACAATTGGAATATTGTTAATCCCAGGAGGAAGACTGATGCTGAGTCTAGGCTCTCTATTATATGGCTTATCAACTGATGCTGCCATTTGCAAATCCCTTGTTGAGTCAGGTATCAGTTGGTAAGGGAGTCACAATTGACAGTCTCTCTGCCAGGAGAACTGTATCTACCATCTGTAATTTACACTGTCACATTTTCATACTTGAATTCAGTTGAAATTAAATAAAACATCAAAGCATTATGTCTACTTTATACAAACAGTAGCAATATTTTCTTGGCATTAGATGGGAGTCTTCCCCAACAGACTGTCAGGGAGACCAGGAGAATGCACAGTGGCTGTCAGTGCATTGGTGGTGTTTGTGAATTCCTGAGGGAGATTTTTCTTGATGTAGATTGATGCATTTGGTTCTCTGCATGAACTGAGCTGCTGCTGGGCCTCCTCCCTGGTGAAAGAAGCCTGGGGGTGGGGGGAGATAAAAAGAATTAGACTCCGAGTTCTCAGCTGTGGCACTAAAGTCCACCTCAAGAAAACAATTCGAAAAATTAAATCTGCAGATGCGCTCAACCATGTGCTGTTATTAGATGTCAGAGTCCCATCACCCCTCCTGCCCACATTGATTGCCTACTAAATTGCCAATAGTATCTTGACAATGTCCAAGACATTTTCAGCCTCTATGGACTGAAATGCTACTAGTGCATTTCTTCCTTAAAGTATAAGATTTCACAATTGAATAAAATCAGTCTTTTGGGGGAGAAATGTTTTAGTCTCAGGTAAAATATTTTGTATTTAATCACTGAACTTTTCTCATAAAAAATAATCAATTATAGAAATTATGAAAAACCAGTGCCCTAACATTTAAAAATACTTACTCTTGCAATATCTTTGTTCCCAGTCCTGCATTTATATTACCCTTTGTGTGCCCCTGGGTCAGGGATTGCTCCTGCTAACACAGGTCAGACAGGAGGGGGAACAAGAAAGTTATAGCAGGGTGATAGCCCCAGGCTTATAACCTGTGGTCCTGTTATTTTCAGTAGAGGAGTGAAGTTGAAAGCAGCCCTGAGGAGTGACTGTGGTAATGATGAACAGATCAGTGTTTGTAGAGCACTTAGTGGTGATGGGATTTCTTTAAGAAAGTTAACACTGACCATTGTGCTATGTAAGTGGAATGCATCTCCTGAGGAGACACACTTACCCTTATACACTCCTATACACATTCAAAATCACATGCACACAACTCCCACCTGGACACCTTTAGAGCCCCTTGCACACAAACCCAACTTACCTAAGCAGAATGTGATTACTCCAGGCACATGGAATATGGCCACAGTTATCTACTGGAAAAATAGTTTATTCCACTCCCTAATCCTAATTCCTTAAAGGAAGCTGGAGTCAGGGTGGATGTACAGACTAAAGCCAGCAGCAAAGCAGTACCTTTTCTTTTATGTGGATTTTTCCTCATGAAGTGAGAGGTTCCAGATTAGAAAACATTTTCACTTGTTCAGGAGGCCACCTGCAATCACAGAAAAGGAAACACCATGAGGATCAGCTCATACTGTGTAGTGTTTCCAGCTTATTAAAAATTTTGATGAATGCAGAACATCAGCAGGAAAACAGAGGTCAAGATCAAAGCCCCAGAAGAAAGCATAGAGGATACCTGTTGGGAGGGCACAGGCTTTCCCTTGAGGTCACAACTCTCAAATTCACTGTGGTTGGCAATTATAAAATGTTTAACCTAAAGAGAAGTTGCAATTGAAGAAAATTTCCATTTCCATTCAGTATTAAACCCGATATTTTCCTTTGTGATTGTCCTCTTGAATCACGTATCTGCTGGTAAGAGTCAGCCACAGTCAGTTCAGGCTGCTGTAACCGAAGACCAGTGGTTTAACCAGAAGATTCTTATTTCTCACCATTTTGCTCACTGGAATGCTCAAGATCAAGATGCTGGCACCTCAGATAAGCATGACATAGCCTCCAGTGTATATTGCTGAGATATTACATTCAGAACAAACTACATACTCTATGATTCAAACTATATGACACTCTGTAGAAAGGCAAACCGTAGAGATAGCCAAAAGATCACCAATTTCCAGGGGTTCCAGGGAAAGGAGAGAAGGATAAATAAGTGAAGCACAGTGTATTGTTCACATGGAAATTAGTCTGTATGAGACTGTAATGGATACCATACATTATACATTTTCTCAAAGAAAAATGTTAAACAAAAAACTAAACCACAATGCATACTTAAAAATTAGATAATAATGTCTGTTTTGCAGTAAAACGTTAATCATGGAAAGCTGTGGGAGGAGGGGTCAATAACTACTATTTGTTCAATTTTTTTGTTACTCTAAAGCTTATCTAAATAATAAAGCTTATTAATTAAAGAATCATCTGGCAACGGTATTTTAGGGAAATATCTACTTTAGCTAGCGTTGAACAGCTAGCTAGTCTCTCAACATTAACTGGAGATGTGCTTTACTATTACGTAGAAACCAAAATTGAACTGTGAATGCATCTTTAATTCTGTGCTTGGAGCAGTACTGAATGAATTAGTAAATTAAAATATTCTCACGTGAGTAACAATGTGCTCAACATTTTTATTTATTTTTCTTAAATATGAAACTTTGAAAATAAAATTACAGTCATTATTTCTGAATCACCTGAAGTGTTACATTTCCGTAGTGCCTTTGACTGAGTCATCTGTAAGTGCCTGCTGTGCTGTGTCATGTAGGTGCTATGTCAGGTAGTAATTTGTAGATGCCCCAGCTCTCCTGTGTTTCCTTCTAGTCCCCTGTGGGATTTAGACTGTGCAGATCGCTGAAAGAAGAAAACATCTGTGTTTGAATTTATTAGGTAAGATCCTTGGAAATGCACTTATACTAGAGAGCTGTAGACACCTTGCTGGATGAAGACTAGAGGGAAAGGAATTTATGCAGAGTTCACACTGGGTGGCTCTAATCACTGACTTCCCAAGGGCCTCTGACTCACCAATGGTCTTAAGAAAGATATGAATTTTGTTGTGCACTTAAAACACAACTAAAAGACTGGTTGTGTAGAAAAATGCCATGATAGATTATGGCATGTAGAAGATTCAACCTCTATGGAAGGCAGTGTGGCAATTCCTATAAGAACTAAAAATTGCCGGGCTCGGTGGCTCAGCCTGTAATCCCACACCTTTGGGAGGCTGAGGTGAGTGGATTGCCTGAGCCCGCAGGTTCGAGGCCCGCCTGGGCAGGCGAGACCTCATCTCTACAATTTAAAAAAAAAAAATTAGCCGGGCATGGTAGCACGCGCCTGTAATTCCAGCTACACGGAAGGCTGAGGCGGAAGGATCGCCAGAGCCCAGCAGATCGGAAAAAAAAAAAAGAACTAAAAATTGACCTTCCATGTGATCAAACAATCCTTCTCCTGGGAATATAAGGGAGGAACATAAATCATCCTACAAAACAGTCACTTGCACGTGCATGTTTGTTGCTGCACTACTCACAATAGCAAAAACATGGAACCAACCCTACTGCCCATTGAAAGTGGACTGCATAAAGAAAATGTGGTAAAATACAGATTGGAGTAAAGAGCAAAATCATGGACTTCACGGTAAATTGGATAGAGTTGGAGATCAACATACTAAGTGATTTATGACAAAAACAAAGAAAATGCCACATGTTCTCATTCATAAGTGGGCCCTAAACAATAATTGCATTAACACAAGGGGGAGATTGGAAGTCACTGGACACTGGTAGGAGAGGGAGGAAGGGAAAAGGGTTGGGAACACATGGCAACACAAGGTGTATGTGGTTCACACCAGGGAAAGAAGGGCAAGTTGGAAGTCTACCTATGTAGTTAATCCTCACTATTACCCCATATCTCTATAATAATAAAAATAATTAGAAGCTCTTCAAAAAATGCCATGATATAAATAAAACAGCCCAGAAAGGCAGCAGAGCAGAGTGACAAAGAATAGGGGTGCTGATGTCTGAGGGCCTAGGTTCAAATCTCACTTAAAGCCACATGGAGCTGGGACTGTCCTGTAATCCCTTTGCCCTCAGTTCTCTACACTATCATTTAAACACATTAATAGGATCTGTTTGATAACATTATAAGCTAAATATCATCAATAATCATTAACTATTTGAGAAAAAATGATTGGTTTATATTAAATACTCAAGAATCTTCCATTACGAAATGTCTGGAAGGATAAGCTACACATTTGCTCATGGATGACTCCAGGCAGGGAATGTAGATGGCTCCAGGGTAGGGGAGGATGGAGGTTTTCTTTTTATTATTTATCTGTGTAGGATTCCTTACAGCCCCTGGAGAATATTTGGGATTAACTCCTGTTTTCCCTGCATCAGATGTGGGATGAGCAGAGCACAGGCCAGGCTGTAACCCATATTTTACAGTTGAAGGTATTTATTTGCACTTAGAGAGGGTATATAACTTTCCATATTCACAACATTGACAAGTGTTGGATCTGGGATGTAGTTTCTTCTCTGGGGCAGAAACTCCTGAATGCCTGAGACCACTAGATCATGCCCTGAACCCCTAATACAAGAGCTCCCCTCACTCTTTTTCTCAAAACATCTTAACCAAAGGTTTCTGTGAGAAGCAAGTCAATGCCCTAGGATAGGCGCCTGAGTCAAAAAAAAAGGCTTGAATCCATGACCCAACTTCTGTCTCTGTAACTCAATCACAGACCCAATATGAAACCCCTTTGAAGGACTAGGGCGATTCTAAATTAGAGCCATCCTTGCCCAGCATGGTCACACCAGTTGTTCACCACAGTTATAAGTGTCTGCTGAACTCTCAAGCTGTATGAGGTGGCAAGACTTTCCAAACCAACTGTCTCTGGACAGCTCTGCCAAGAATTAGCTTCATTTCAACTACCAAAGCCTGCAGGAGCAGTTATTGCTGATTAACTCATAAGTGGCCAACAAGGCTGGTGTGCTGGTGGCTTGGTGAACTAGGTCTATAAAAGTTGCCATCTCTCTTAACATTCATCTAAGCAACTGCCAGTGCAGCTGGATTAAGGCTTGGCTGAGAATGGGGGGTGGCTGTGATAGCACTGAGTGGGCATATTCTCTCCTCATTTCTTCTTCATTCAGAGTCTACTCTAGAAACTCCTATTCCATTCCCAGCTCCCATGGGGGCAATAGACAGATACTTCTATCACCAGACACTTCTTTGCTCTGTCACTGAATGCCTATTCCACCAAGCCAATGGCCCTGTTCCTTCTCAACACTCTCCCAGGACCAAAATACAGTAGAGGTCTGTCTTCATATATTTCTACACTCAAATGGTAGTACAGCATTTTCCATAACACCCCAAATGTGGAAACATCCTAAATGTTTATCTATAAACCGATGAAAGAATAAATAAAAGGTATTCTATATTTACAGTGGGATATTACTCTTCTGTGTAAAAGAATGAAATTGTTTATATATGTTACAATATGAGTGAACATGAAATCATTATGCTCAGTTAAAGAAGTTGAACACAAAGGCATACATTCTATGATTCCATTTATTATAAGCAACTCTATACAGATAAAATATAAATTACTTATTGCCAAGGACTGGGGAGAGCAAGGATGTCAAATGGTTTTTTGGCATGTAGTTCCTCTGTTTGGGTGATAAAAAGGAATCATGGTTATACAATATTGTTAATATACTAAAACCACTAAGGATACACCTCAGTGAATTATGTAGTAAGCAAATTATATTTCCATTAAAAATAAAAATTACTTGGTTTGTTTGTGAACTCTGATAGGGATTGAGCCTCTCTCCGTGTGACAGTCAACTGCATATGTGCCTAGAAATGCATCCTACTCACTAAATTTCTGGGGGAACCTGGGTTTAGACAGCTGAAGAAGACAAGATCATGGCTTCTCTACTCAAGAGAAGTGGCTGGTGTGTGAAACAGAGTTAAGAAGAGTCAGTGATGTAGTCAAGCCTCTACTTCCCAAAATGTCTTCACCAGTTTTCCTGCATGGGGAATCCCAGAACTGGATATGACCAACTGAAGGAACTAAAAACTGAAGAGCTGAGTAGGAGAGGAGAAACAGAGAGGAAAGACCTGCAGCGGTGCATGCTTCCATTAGTGCGTGTCCCTTCACGGACACTATACAGTGCTGTGGTCACTGATGTGTAAAAACTCGATAGCTGGCCAGCCTCAATTCTCATGTCTATAATCCCAGCACCTTGGGAGGTCAAGGTAGAAGGATAGCTTGAAGCCAGGAGTTTGAGAGCAGCCTAGGCAACATAGAAAGAACTCATCTCTGAAATTTAAAATAAATTAGCCAGGTGTAGTGGCTGGCATCTCTAGTCCCAGCTTCTCAGGAGACTGAGATGAAGTATAGCCTGAGCCCTGGAGGTTGAGGCTGTGGTGAGACATAATCCTGCCACTACACTCCAGCCTGGGCCACAAAGTGAGACTCATATTAAAAAAATTTTTAAAAAGAAGACCAAAAACAAACTGCATTGCAAAATTTGTATTCCCCTGTTCATGTGGAATTGCAAAGGATCATCAGTAGCAAATGCATCCCCCCAAAAGAATAAAGACAAAAGAAATAGAATTTCTCTGACTTCAAAACTTGCCAGAAGGTTTCAAAAACCAACACTTGTGGCACTGGTATAAAACAGACATACAGACAAGTGAAATAATTGAGTAAGTCCAGAATTAAAAGTCTAGAAATAAACCCACACATCTCTGGCCAATTTGTTTTTAACAGTTGAGTCATGACTACTCAACTAATGATGCTAGAGAGATGGATTTCCACGTGCAAAATAATGAAGTTGGAGCCCTACCTCACATCTTATATAAAAATTAAGGCAAAATAAATCAAGGGCCAAATTATAGAAATCATTAAACCTTAAGTGAAAGCAGAGGGTAAAGTTTATGCCTTTGCATTTGGCAATAGGTTCATAAATATGACACCAAACACACAGACAAATAACAAATTAGGTTTTTATCAAATTTTTAAATGTTCTTTTTTATTTTTTTAATTTAATTTGATCTACTTTTGAAGATATGGGGTACAATTCAGGGTTAGGTAGATAAGAAGTCATCATACTGATAAAGTTTGGGCCTCTCTCTAGACCCCTCTTCACCTGGTTTGAGATCAGGTACCCTTATTTATATATGTGACCACACCCCCTGCCCCAGCACCATTCTGCTATTGTCAAACACTTGCTTATAGTATTATGATAAATATTCAGTGTCTGCTTATGAGTGAGAACATGTATTACTCAGCTTTTTGTTTCCGTGATAGATCACTGAGTATGATAGACTCTAAATCCATCCACGTTGCTGCAAAGTCCATAATTTTTCCTTCTTTATGGCTGTATAGTATTCCATTATATATATGTACTACATTTGTAAAAATCCTGTCCAGTTTCAATAGGAAGCATGATTGGTTCCCTGTTTTTGGTATTGTGAATAATGCTGCAATAAACATGTGGCATAGGTATCTTTTTATAGAACAATTTGAGTTCCTCCAGGTATATTCCCAGAAGGGGGATTGCTGGATCATACGGAAGGTTGATTTTTAGATCTTTTAGGTATTGTCACACTGTTTTCCACAGAGGCTATACTAGTTTACACTCCCACCAACAGTGTAGAAGCATTCCCTTTTCCCCACATCCTCTCCAGCAAGTGTTGTTTTTTTGAGTTATCCATGATGGCTGTTCCGACAGGAGTCAGGTGGTATCTCAGTGTGATTTTAATTTGCCTTCCTTCGATGATTAGTGAGGCTGAGCATTTTTTCATGTATTTGTTGGCTGCTCGTATGTCTTCTTTTAAGAACTGTCTATTCATAACTTTTGCCCGATTTTTAATGGGGCTGTTAATTTAATGGGGCTGTTTTTTCCTTTTGTCATATTTGAGTTCCCTGTAATTCTTGTATGTTAGGCCTTTGTCAGATATTTAGCTGCCAAATGTTTTTTTCCATTCTGTGGGCTGCCTCTCTGTTCTTTTGATGGTTTCTTTTGCTTTGCAGAAGCTTTTCAGTTTGATAAGTTCCTAATTGTTTATCTTACCACTTATGGCATGAGCATCTGGGGTTTTGATCAGGAATTGGTCACCTATTCCAATTTCTATAAGGGTGTCTCCTGTGTTTTCTAAGATCCTTAAACTTTGAGGTTTTACATTTAGGTCTTTGATCCATTTAGAATTAATTTTTGTGGTGATAGATAAAGGACCTGTTTCTTTCAATTCTCTGCATGTGGTAAGCCAGTTTCCCCAGCATCATTTACTGAGTACATTCTTCTCTCCCCAGTTAATGGAAATTTTGTTGAAGATTATTTATTTGAGAAACTGAGGTTTTACTTCGGGAATCTCTACCCTGTTCCATCATTCTATGAGCCTGTTCTTGTACCAGTACCAGACCATTTTGGTTATTGTAGCCTTATAGCAAAATTTAAAGCCAGGAAGTGTGATATCTCCTGCTTTGTTTCTTTTGCTGAGGATTGTTTTGGCTATTCGTGGTCTTTTATATTTCCATATGAATTTCTGTATTGTCATTTCCAGGTCTGAGAAGAATGATGTTGGTAATTTAATGGGTATTGCGTTGAATCTGTTGATTGTCTTTGGTAGGATGAACATTTTAACAATGTTGATTCTTCCAAACCATGAGCGTGGAATATGTTTCCATTTGTGCCTTTGATGTTTGAGCAGTGTTTTGTAGTTTTTGTTGTAAAGGTCTTTCACTTCTCTGGTTAGAAAAACGCCAAGGTATTTTTTTTCAATTGTGAATGGGATTGTGCTTTTTATTTGTTTCTCTGACAGTTTGTTGATGGTGTATAAGAATGTGACTGTCTTTTGGCATTTATTTTGTACCCTGAGACTTTGCCAAAATCCTTTATCAGTGCAAGGAGGGTTTTGACAGATTATCTTGGGTTTTCAAAGTATAGGATCACACTGTCAATAAAGAGGAATAACGAATAACTTAGCTTCTTCTTTTCCTATTTTCATACACTTAATTTCCTTCTCATCTGATTGCTCTTGCTAGGAATTCCAATACTATGTCGAACAGGAAGGGTGAGAGAGAAAAACAAACCAACAAACAGGTAGACAATCAGACCAGTAAAAAAGAAAAAGAAAAATACAAAGAAACAAAAAAAAGCTAAAGCTAAAAATATGAGGAAATTTTCACACTCATATATACTCTTATGAAAAAAGAAAAAGAAGGGGTATAACAAAATGAAACGCACGTTCCCTGAAAACCACATTTTTTAAAAGTCAGGGAGAAGAAAAAAAGGAACCTTTTGTAATCCTTGAGCACCTGTTTGTGGCAGTTTCTGAGAATTCAGGTTCCTTGTAGGTGTGACCCAAGCACCACTGCTCTTGGCTTGTAGCAGGGTGGAGGGATTTCCAACTTCTAAATCTGTCCCTCTCTTCACTCTGCAGTTGGGAAGAAACTGGAAATCGTCCCAAACTGTACCACCTGTGTTCAGCCCTTTCCATGTGTGCTAATGAGGATGCTCCCCACCCAGATCACACCTCTCTTGGCTCACTAGGAAAAGGGAGTTGGGTCACTTTAAAACTCATCGCTACTCATCTGCTGTAGACTGGGTTCTTTGTCTCCAATTGCAGCCATAGACCTGCAAATGCTTCAGTTGGGGTATGGAGTGCCTGGGTCTCTTCAGAGTGCCTGAACCTCTAGGAATACTGCCCCCAGGGTATCCTCTTTGGGTTGGCAGTGATCAGTCTCAGAGAGGTGCTGGATTCACCCCTCAGCATTATTTATGTCACACACAAGAAAATGTTTCTGTAAGAAAGACAATTCTGAAAGAAAGACAATGGCACTTGTGGAAACTCTCAATACTGTCTCAGCTTTGTCATGCCACAACTTTTGCTTCCTAGGACATGCCCACCCCCAACCTTTGTGCCTGCCATGAAAGCCTACTGGGTTTCCACATACCCACTGCCTGACAGCTATCACCACAACAAAATAGGTGACAATGACTGAGATGTCAGCAACATTTCAGATGCACTCTGACACCACAGGTGTCTCTGTGTTCCCATGCTGGGAATGAACATGCTGACCATGGCTGCAGATGGTGCTGTCTGCATTTCAGGGATGTTTCCTTTTTAACAAGTGCTTGGGTTAATTATAAGCCTCAGACAGATGGGGTAACATAAGATCCAGCTCCTGTGCTTGGAGACCTTTAACCTCTTCTCCAAAGCTCTCCAGTGGTCAGTGTTGACATAGGTAGAGTGTGAGAATAAACAGTCTGGGGCCAGAAATGAGGTTAGAATGGGAGGTAGAGGGGTGGAGTGTTCACTGAGTGCAAAGACAGGGTCTTTAAGAAGATTTGACCAGGTGAAGGAAGCATTAGGGAGAGATAAAGGGAAATAAGGAAGGAGGGAAAAGGAGGAGATAAAAGGGCCAGAAACCTGCCACGCGGGGACTGAAGGTTAATGGTAACTTAGAGAAGAGAAGATTCCTGACCAGACATTTTTGTCCTTGGAAAATGAAATTAATTATGCTTTTTCATGGATTCCAAGCCACACATTTCTCTAAAGCAGTAATCTGAAGTGGGTTTTTATGACACAGGAAGACCCATACTGGAAAAGAAGTGGCTCCACAAACACTATGCGAGAAGGAACGGGGAAGTTATGGAGTGCTCTGGGTCAGAGGTTTTGCCACAAAGTGAATCAATCAAAAACCTTGTGATTTCAAGACCAACCTGGGCAAGTGGATCTTGGTGAGACCTCATCTCTACAATAAATCAAAAAATTCGCTGGGCGTGGTAGCGCCCACCTGTAGTTCCAGTTACTTGGAAGGCTGAGGTGGAAGGATAGCCAGAGCCCAGCAGGTCAAGGCTGCGGTGGCAGGGAGCGGCCACTGCACTCCAGTCTGGGCAACAGAGTGAGACTCCAATTCAAAAAAAAAAAAAACCATGTGATGGTGATTCTCATGACTCAAGACCCACGACTCTTTGAAGCCAGCCTGAAGTTGGAAGTAAAGTCTTGACACTCTCCCCCGCCCTGACTTTTGTGTAAAAATATACATAACATACAGCTCATCGTTCTAATTATCTCTAAGTGTACAATTCAATGGCATTACATACATGTGAAATATTGCAAAAACGTCACCACTATCCATTTTCAGAAAATTCTGTACCCAAGAAACAATAACTCACCATCCCTCCCTCTTTCCATCCTCTGGTAACTTAAATCCCATATTCTGTTTATATGAGTTTTCCTCTTCCAGGTTTCACATACAAATGGAATCATAAAATATCTGTCCTTTCATATCTGGCTTATTTCACCTAATATAACATTTTCAAGATTTATTCATGCTATAGAATGTATCAGAGTTGCATTCTTTGGGGCTGAAAAATATTCCATTTCATGTAAATACATACATAAGTATTTTGTTTATCTATTTATCTGTTGATGTGGACATTTTCGTTGTTTCCGCCTTTTAGCTATTGTGACTAATGCTGCCATGAACACAGGTGTACAAGTATCTGAGTACCAGCTTTTAATTATTTTGGTTCTATATTTAGGAGTGGAATTATTGGATCATATTATAATCTCATTAACATGCTAAAGAAACTGTCAAACTGTTTTCCACAGCAGATGTATCATTTTACATTTTCACCAGCAGTGTATAAGTGTTCCAATTTCTCCACATCTTCACCAATACTTGTTATTTTCCATTTCAACATTATAACCATCCTTTTAGATGTGAAATGATATTTTAATTGTAGTTTTGATTTGCATTTCTAATGCAGTAGTTAATAATGTTGAGCATGTTCTCGTGTGCCTATTTGGTCTTTTGTCTATTTTCTTGGAGAAATGTCTATTCAAATCCTTTGCCCATTTTAGAATTGGCATTTATTTTTATTTGCAAACATTCTTTAGATATTCACAATGCAAATCGGTTAACAGAAACATTATTTGTGAATATTTTTTCCAGTCTATTGTTGTCTTTTCATTCTCTTGCTTGTGTGCATTGAGACACAAATATATTGATTTTAATGAAGTCCAATATAAGTATTCTTTTTATATTTTTTTCACAAGAAACCATCATCATATCCAACGTCACAAAAATTTTATCATTTTTAAAACTTTCAGCTTTTATGTTTAGTTCTTTGATACATTCTTAGTTATTTTTATGTGCAGTGTAAGATAATGATCTAACTTTACTAATTTTCATGAAGATATTCAATTTTTTAAGCACTGTTTACTGAAAAGCACTGTTCTATACCCACTGGATGATTTTGGTATCCTTTTAAAAAAATATCTGAGTCTAAATTGAAGGGTTATATTTAACTACTTTTTCTATTTCTCTATACAATGTTTCAGTTCATGTAGCTTGGAAGTAAATTTTGAAACCAGAAAATGTAAGTCCTCCAAGATAGTTCTTTATCAAGATATTTTTAACTATTCACAGTTTCATGGCATTTTATGTGACTTTTAAGATTTTTAAAATTTATTTCTGTAAAAAAGTCATTGAAATTTTTAGCAGAGATTGCACTGAATCTATAGATTTCTTTGGGTAGTATTGTAATCTTAGCAATATTAAGTCTTCTAATCCATGAGCATGAAATATCTTTCTGTTTATTTATGTCTTCTTTCGTTTCTTTCAACAGTGTTTTGTATTTTGCATTGTATAAATCTTCTACCTGCTTGTTTAAATTTATGCATCAGTATTTTATTTTTATTATTGCTACTTTTATGCAATTACTGATTTCCTTTGGAGACTGGTTATTATTAGTGCATAAAAAATGTATCTTATTTTGAGTGTTGATTTTATATACTTAAATTTTTGCTAAATGAGTTTATTAGCTCTAATAATATTTTTGTGAATTCTTTCATTTTCTTTTTTTTTTTTTTTTTTTTTTTAGAGTTATGGTCTCACTTTGTCATCCAGGCTGGAGTGAGTGCAGTGGCATCATCACAACTCATTGCAACCTCGACCTCTGGGTTCAGGTGATCCTTCTGCCTGATTGTCCTGAATAGCTAGGACTGCAGGCAAGTGCCACCACACTCGGCATTTTTTGTGTGTGTATTTTTGTAGAGATAAAGTCTCACTGTGTTGCTTAAGCTGGTCTCTTACTCGTTGGCTCAAAAAATACTCCCCCCCTTGCTCTCCCAAAGTACTGGAATTACAGACATAATTTATTGCACCTGGCTGAAATCTTTAGTGTTTTCTCCATATGTACTTATGCTGTTTGCAAACACAGATAATTTCTTTTTTTTTCCAATTTGGAAGATTTTTCTTTTTCTTGTCTAATTGATCTGGCTGCAATGTTCAATACTATTTTGAATAGAAATTATACTAGCAGGCATCATTTTCTTGTTCCTTTCTTGGGGTAAGAGTTTTCAATCTTTCACTATTGAAAGTGATGTTGCTACGGTTTTTTTCATTCATATGATCCTTAACACATTGATGAAGTTTCATATTCCTTATTTATTGAGTGATTATTTTTTCATTAAGAAAAGATATAAAAATCTTTCATTTTTGCATCATTTTTATCATCCTATTGATTTAACATACTATATTGATTTATTTTGGCATTGTTAACCATTTTTCCATTCTGGGAACAAACCTCATTTGATCATAATCTATAGTTCTTTTAATAGGCTACTGAATTCTATTTGCTAGTATTTTGTGAAGTGTTTTGCATAAATATTCAAAAAGGATACTAGTCTATAGATTTTTTTCTTGGTCCTAAGCTTGTCTTTAGTATCAAGGTAATGATAGTCTCATAAAATAAATTCAGACGTTTTCTCTTCAGTTCCATTTATTTTGAAGAATATCAAAAATATTGGTTGTCTTTATTTTTTACGTATTTGCTATAAGTCACTGGTGGAGCCATATGGCCTAGGGCTACCATTTGTTGTATTTTTTCCTTTATTTTTAGTTAATCTTTAATATATGTACATAACTATGGAATACAGTGATATTTTGATACATGTATACGATGTGTAAATATCAAATCAGGGTAGCTAGTGTATCTATCACTTCAAATATTTATCAATTATTTGTGTTGAGAACATCTAAAATCCGCTCTTATAGTTTTTGGGAAATATTCAATAAAATAATTTTAACTATATTATTTATCTTTTAGTGATAAAAACATCAGAAATTATTTCTCTTATCTAGCTGTAATTTTGTACTGTAATTTTGACTGATCTTTTCTCCTCCTTCACTCCTCTACACCTTTGTCATTTGAATAACCACAAATCTACTCTCTACTTCTACAAGGTCAACTTTTTTTTTTGAGTTCCCACATATGAGTGAGAATATTTGGCATTTATCTTTCTGTGCCTGGCATCTTACTTAACATGATATCCTTCAAGCACATCCATATTGCTGTAAATAATAGGATTTTATTCCTGTTTTTGCCTGAATAGTATTCCATTGTGTATGTACCACACTTTATCCATTCATCCATTGGTGAACATGTAGGTTGATTCCACATGTTAACTATCGTAAATAATGCTGTAATAAACATAAGAGTCCAGATACCTCTTCAAACTATTGAGTTTTATCTTTTGTTTTTACCAGAGGTGGAAATGCTAGATCACATAGTAGTTCTATTTTACATTTTTTTAAGAAACCTTCATGCTGTTTTCCAAAATGGCTATAGATTTTTACTCTGCTTCTATTTCCATGTCTTTAACCTCCACTATTTAGTGTTCACTAACAATATGGAGCTATTTAAATTTAAATTTCAGTTAATTAAAATTAAATAAAATATAAAAGTCTATCAGTCACACTAGCTGAATTTCAACTGCTCAGTGGCTATTTCTGCTTAGTGACTATCGTATTTGACAGGGTGAATATAGAATCCTTCCATCACAACAAAACATTCCGCTGTATAGTTCTGATTTAGCATTTTACGTAGTATTCCTTAACTTTGTTTCCTTACCTGTAAAAAGGACATGTCTAAAACTCATAAGTGGACCCTAACATTGGGCATGCAAGCACAAATGCAGGACTAAAAATTGACAGACACTGCTAAGAGGAGGGGACACACTACCACCCATTGGGTACCATGTCCATTACCAAGAGTGAGAGGGCTTGCTAAAGCCCTCACCTCACCTGCACACAATTTGCTTATGTAACAAATCTTCACATGTGACCTAGAACTCTAAAATAAATTGAAAAAAAAAAAGTTTGGCTGATTGTGTCCTACATTGTTTAAAGCAGAGTTTATAATTGAGAAACTTAAATATTTAACTGAGGAGGTTCCCAAACAAAGTGCTGAAGGTGTGACCCAGCTTCTTCTCATTGTTTATAGTAAAATGTGTGAGGAATTAGATAAATTGAAGGCAGAATGCTTTAGTAAAAAGAAATAAGGCCTTGATATTTGGAAAGTTATCAGAATATTCTGTGACCATGTGTGTTCCCCCTTTCCCTGAGAGACCTCAGAACTAACTCACACTCCACTACCCTTCACTTACCTCCCTCCTGGACTGGAATGGGATCCAGTCTTCCTTTGTGAGAGTTGGATCAGTTGGCAGGTCATACACACTGTGGGAGCCAGGTGTCCACTTCTCACATGGGTGTCCTCAGAGAGTAAACAGGCGACCCTCACTCACCTGCAGCATACATGGTAGAAAAAGTCAGAACTCCTTACTCTGCTAACTGCAAGACAGTTCCCGAACTTCCAAGAGCTTCACTTCACTCCCATTTCTACAAAGATTGGAGATGCCTTCCACACTTCACTTGTTATGAAATTATAATGATGCATCAAATGGGGCATCTTGCAAAGAACTGTAGGGTTCACAGTGCTCACCCAGGGCAGCATCTTCTAGCTGACAAGGTTCACAGTTAAATCAATGCACTACTGTTACTACCACTCCGGGTATCCCTGTGCTTTTCCACAGATCATCACCACTTACCTCCTTCCCCCACCTCCTTCACAGTCCAGGCAGCAAGAGAGTGACCCCCACCAGCTGGCTCCTCTCTTGTTGTAACCTGAGGGTCATGTATGCAGGCGACTGTCTGTGCTGACTGCTGCCTGGCTGTCCTTCCCAAGCCAGGGATGATACTCCTCACTGCTTAACCATCCCATCCCATCAGTCAGAGGAGAAAACTATTGGCCCGTCACATTTTGCAAGGGAACTCAAGGGGCAAATGAAGTCCACATGTTAAAAAAAATTCTTCTCTGAAATTCATTTTCTGTTTGATGAGCCATAGTGCATTTGGGGGAAAAACTCTAGTAATTCTAATATGTCATATTTATGAATTTTGAAAACTAAGGAATGATGATAATAAAAGGAAGATCTGGCCATGCAAACTAAAAAGGTCCCCAAAGATTCTACTCATCAGGAAAGTGCAATATGGTGGTGAGGTGGGATTTTTCATTCTCCTGTTCATCTATGGGGTCACTTCATGTAGCATGAGAACTCTGTGACCTCAGATACGTGTCCTGTGAGGAGTCGCCATATATAGTACCTGGTCTCCAAATGCTCTTAATGATAACTATCTCCTATTATTCATATTGAATAAGAACACTGTGTCACTAATAGAATGTGGAGGAAAGGCTTGTGTGTGACTTATGCTAGATCATTTTTTAAAATGGAGATTTTCATTGTGCTCTTTCTCTTTCTAGCTTGGGTCACTTCTTCTGGGGAAATCCAGTTGCTTTTTCATGAAAACATTCAAGAATCCTCACAGAAAGTCCCATGTGTCAAGAAACTGAAGCCTCCAGTCACCAGCTTTGTGACTCTGCCAGCTTGTAAGTTGATCCTCCAGCCCCAGTAAAGCCTTAGTGTGACAAAAACCTTGAACAAAATCTTAACTACAATGTCATTAGTGAACCTGAGCCAGAATCACCTGCAAAGCTGATTTCTATTTCCTGACACTCAGAAACTATGGCATGTTACATGGTTGTGTTAAGTTACTAAATTTTGGAGTAATTTGGTATGAATAGAGGATATTTCAAGAGAGGGAAGTGGCAACAAGGAGAAGCAGGCATTGGTGAGTTAGACCTTGATGTCTGCTATTAGTGACATGTGAGGGGACTTCCAACTTGGGCATGATTCCAGTGGATTGCCTACTGGATCTGACTTTTCCTTATTACAGAATGCCTTTCTGGGTGTGGTGACTCAAGCCTGTAATCCTAGCACTTTGGGAGGCTGAGGCAAGAGGATTGCCAGAGACCAGGGGTAAGAGACCAGTGTGGGCATCTTGGAGAGATCTCTACAATAAATCAAAAAATCAGTTAGATGTGGTATTGCATGTCTGTAGTTCCAACTATTCGGAAGGCTCACCTGAGCCCAGCAGGACAAGGCTGTGGTGGCCGTGAGTATGTCACTGCACTCTAATTCAAAACACAAACAAACAAACAAACCTTTGTTATAAATGCCCCACAGCAATTCCACAATCTGCTATGCTTTGTCAAGCTTCCATGAATTACAAATTAATCAGAGGACATGGACCTCTTCCAAGATTCAATGTTTCAAGCTGAATTCCTCAACCTGCTGGACTCAGGCAATTCTTTCACCTCAACTTTCCAAGTAGCTGGAACTACAGATGCACGCTACCAAACCTGACTACTTTTTGTGATTTATTGTAGAAACGAGGTCTCACCAAGTTGCCCCAGCTAGTCTCGAGTTTCCGGGCTCAGGCAATCCTCTCCTTCGACCTCCCAAAGTGCTGGGATTACAGGTAAGCCACTATGTCCAGCCAGAAAATGTCATCTTTAGAGGTATCCCATAAAGAGAAAAACAGGTCTTGGGCTTTGATGAAAAGTGTTCATATTAAGAGAATGTAACACTTTGGAGCTCTTCAGTGAATTAGGGGTTGAAGACCGACATCAAGCTAGGACAGCAAAGGAATATGAAGGAAGAGAGATTGTGAGATGTCAGACATCCTACCACAAAGACACTGGTGATTTTTAACTTCATGTATGTCCAGGAGAATAAGATGACTTGAAGAAATAAGTCTGTATCTCATTTGACCTAGCATCACCCCTAGGAACATTTCTACCCCTCCCCTGCTTCATCATGGTGGTCTTCCATGGTTTTACCTTGACATCTTTCATACCTAACACACTGCTGCCTTTTCGTAGTCTTTTCATACATTTCTGGAATCAGTGGAAGCATTTTTCTAAGTACCATAGAAAGTAGAAATGATGCTCATCTTTCAGGGTTCTGTGCTCTGGTAGTGCTGGCTCACCTATCTATGGTATTGGTGTCTCAGTGGCAGCATATTCAGTGTCAGGAGAGGCAGAAGCATGGACATGAACATATGGTGTGGTCTGACAGCATAAGCATCCAGGAAGGAGCCCCAGAAAAATGAGAGCTTTTAACAGTTGCCCAACACTCCATACTATTTGATGTTCCTGAATATTTGCACACTCTAATACATATTCTGGGAAACCTTCACCACTTCTACACACATTGTTTGCTTTGTTTAACCTGCTGCAAGACACCACTCTCCACTCATAACCAGGTCACAGTAGCCTCCTTCCCTAGCTCCTGTGGAAGGAGCTCCTCAGGCCTTTGCTCCCAGAACCCTCTGCATTCTCTCCTCACTGCAGCCTTCGCACAGTGGATAAACATGGTTTCCTATGTATCTTTCTACTAATAATTTGGGAGTCCTTTATTTGAAAAGGCCATTTATAAATATCAGTTACCTTGGGCCAGAGCTGGGTTGTGGCCTGTGGTTGCTGAGACTGACAGTGACCATGCTCTCAGGTGACTCCTCTCGCATGATTTCCACTAAGGGATTGAAGTCTGTTCAGTGGGCAGCAGAGGGCACTGTGGGTCTGTCTCAGAGTCTGCACAGTAAGGCCCACAGATGTAGCACCCCTCAACTCCCTGGGGATGAGCAGTGGAGCTTGCACTCACAGGGGCAAATTCCACAGCTGTGTCCTCTCTAGGTGTGGTCACAGCACCTGTCTCCTCCCAGGTCATACCTGTCAGACTCCCCCTTCCGCCAGGCCCCAGGTCCTGAATGAAGGCATAAGCTGTGTTGGGAGTAGGGAGTGAGGAGAATATATGCATCCATAACCCTTCCTCTGTGAGGCCAGTGGAGGGAATAAGAGAGCCCTGAGGCAGCCCACTCTTGCTCTGAACCTCAGAAGGGCTGTGTCCACCATGGCCTGGGTCCTTTTCCTCCTCCTGTTCTTCTCTCACTTCTCAGGTGCAGGCAGGAGTTGCATGTCTAGGGCATGTCCCCTGGCTAAGTCAATCCCCTCTATCTCAGATATTCCATCAACTCAACTTTTGTTTCTTTTTCCTGACGCATGAGTATCTGTTTGCAGGTCCCCTCTCCCAGCCAGTGCTGACTCAGGCTATCCTATCTCTCTGCATCTCCTGGAGAATGTCAGACTCACTACAACCTGAGCAGTTGCTCCCAGACTCACCTGCACTCTGAGCAGTGGTTTCAGTGTTGGTGGCTACTGGATATACTGGTACCAGCAGAAAGTAGAGAGTACCCCTAGATAGCTCCTTTACTACTCTTAAGTATGCACTTGGGGTCTGGGGTCCTCAGTCACTTCTCTGGATCCAAAGATGCATTGGCCAATGCAGGAATTCTGCACATTTCTGGGATGCAGCCTGAGGATGAGACTGACTATTACTGTATGATACGGCACAGAGGTATGTTTCACAATGACACACACAGGAAAATGGTACAAAACCTCAGCCTGCTCTAGGTCTTGCCCTATGACAATGTTCAAATTTTAAAATAACTTTGCATGTACATCAACTCTACTGGAAACACCTTCTAATTCAAAAATGCTCTACTCATAGTTTTCCATACAAAGTTTCTGAAGTCTAAGGAATGTTGAAAACAAAATACAAAACTTGTTGATGGCCACATGTGGTGACTCATGCCTGTTAACCCAACAATTTGGTAAGCAGAGCCAGGAGTATTGCTTGAGCCCAGGAGTTCTAGACCAGTTTGGACAACATAGTGAGACCTTATCCTTACAAAAAACAATTTTTTTAAATTAGCAGTCATGGTGGCATGTGCCTGTAGTCCCAGCTATTCAAGAGACTGAGGAGGGAGGATCACTTGAGCCCAGAAATTGGAGGCTGCGGTCAGCTGTGACTGTGCAACTGCACTCCAGCATGAATAATAGAATGAGGCCCTGATTCAAAGAAAAAACCCGATGACATTGAAATGTTACCTTGTTTTCCATTTGTGTTAAATCCAAAGCCTGTGGAACTGGGCTTTTTCTCTCGAAAGAAGGAAAATGAGCCTCTTCTAGATCTCATTTTGGTGAGAAACCAGAGACTATCCCAGCAGGAATCTCAACAATGAATCTGTTCTTCCAGGGGCCAGAAGAGAGACCTCCCCTTCTCTCTTCAGTGGTCTCTGCTCAGCACAGCTCCAGGCTCCCTGTGATCCGGAGGTGAGGTACAAAGATGTGAAATGCTGTGACAGGACACAAGCCTAATAGGAATTCCAAACAAATAGCTGGCCTTAGTCAGTCGTGAGTAAATCTTCAGTTGTAATGTGAGGAGAGTGGTGGGTGAGTATGGGGAAAATTGAGCACCTGGGGCCAGCAAACCTTTATGTTGGATGTAAGAGGGTGAAGAGAGAATTACACCTTTGCCATAAATCACTAAGTCTGTCAAAGGGAAGATGGGGGAAGGATGTCCTAAACATGTTGGTTTTCTGCAGCTCATCCCCTCAGGACCATGAGAACCCCCACGAGTGGGTTTTTTAAGTCCCAAGAACTAGCAGTCCAGGATGAGGGGATGGTGTAGGATATCAGGGAGCAGGAACTCCCTAACCTGTGCCTGTCTAACTCTGCCTTGGGAAGCTCTTGATGTGCTCCAGGTCCCAAGGTCATGACAGCTAGTACCAGGGAACCCAAGAAAGGGCCACTATGTTTGGGGTCTAGGAAGGGAGGTGGGCCATCAGGGATTTAAGCCTGATTCTACAGACACAAATTCTTCAACAGAACCTCTTTGACCACCTCTGAGCTCCAGTGTTAATGGTGAAGCTGATTGTCCCTGTCACACTGCTGAATACAATCCCATAACAGAAAGAGATCTTGGTTGGTGGAAAAATGTGATAAAACAAATTGCCTCCCTCACCATCACCCATCACTTCCCTGTGCTTCCTATGACCATCAAAATGCCAGGTTTTAGCTTCTTCTGTTACTTGTACTGGTGACATCAGCAGCCCTCAAGTTCTTGCCTTGGTCTACCTGAATGAGACCAATAAAAATAATCCCTTTTTCTGGGTGTGGTGGCTCAATCCTGCAATCCCAGCATTTTGAGAGGCAGTGGCAAGAGCCTACAGGTTCGAGACTAGCCTAGGCAACATTGTGAGATCTAATTAAAAATAGCTGAGCATGGTGGCACATGCTCCAGCTACTTGGAAGGCTAAGGTGAAAGGAACACCTGAGTGCAGTAGGTTAAGGTTGTAGTAGCCAGGAGCATGCTACTACACTCCAGCATAGGCTACAGAGTGAGGCTCTGTATAAAAAAAAAAAAAAAAAAAAAAATAACTCTTCTTATTGTTTGTCCAAGGCAAAAAAAAAAAAAAACATTTTTTTCCAGAAACAAAAATATTCCTTGATGGCTTTTTGGTATAGATGACAAAAAAGCAGGAGTCCAGCAGGTATGATTGGGAGGCCAGCTGTCCTCTGCATATCTCCCTTAGGTGTACCCTGGTCCCTGTCTAGGCTTTAGTGAAAACTCCCTGATCTCTAAGACCATGAATAAACTGGATTTGTCTCTTTTTCCAGAAGTTCCAGCATTCCTTTCCTCTATGTCCTGGCCACAGGCAGAGCTGCCAGGGCTGAAGGCCAGGACCGGTCTGGCCCTGCAGGTAGCCAGGCTTACAATAGCTCATGGACGTTGGCTTGAAATATGGAATCTCTGCTGAGGTGGTCGAGGGAATGTATTCAAGGTCAGGCATTAGCTCCAATACAGATGGGGTCGTCCTTAGAGCTGCTGAATCCCATTGTCACCATGAGGAGGGAGTTCTGCCTAGAAGGTCCCAAACTGGTCAGGCCCAACAGTTTGTGGTGCTTGGTCCATTTTCCTTCTGGCATAATGTGGAAAGTTCTAAAGCAAGGCTGGGATCTGGAACTACCTCTCTTCTCCAAAAACCCACTGGTGTCCCTGAAACCTCCAACCTCAAGGAAGTGGGACTTATGCTGACAAATGTTGGGCAGAGCTGCCCAACATCTGTCCCAACCTTGGTCACAGTACTGAGCACACAGGACTCAAGCAGTTGCAAAGCCAGAGGCAGTGAATGGATGGGGGATGAGGGGATAAAATTGGGGTAGAAGAAAAGGTCTTCAGGGTGCTAGTGGGGATTCCTGAGGTGGAAGTTGCAGCAACAAACCCCAAAGCTGAGTGTGGTGTGCTGCCCCAGACTAGAGGCCTGGAGCAGAGGTTGAGCTGGAGCTCTGGACCTGAGCTGTCAGACCTTCCCACCAAAGAAAGTAATCATAGGTGGGAGCTCCTTGCTTTTGCGCAGCAAAAGGCCTCAGATAGGGGCTGGGCAGTGGCTCCAGAGTGAATAAAAGTCTCAAAGTTGGGTTGAGGCTGTAGACTCTCAGTGCAGGATCTGAGGGTATCCCTGGTTGAGAATGTGCTGCCACTGGGGGGCATCAAAAGGGCCTGCACAGACGGGATGAAGCTCCCACTGGAGCCAGCAGGAGGCCCTACAGAGAAAGGATGAAAAGGGGGGTGATGTCCTGAAAAGGTGGGTGATGTCCAGGGGTGACTCCAAAGTCAGATGTTTGACTGAGGGGCCAGTCCCTCAGATTAGCTGGCTAAGGGGCTGAAACTGACTACAGGAAAATAATTGCATTAGCATTTGTAACACAAGCAGAGCAATGTCTGACACATAGTAAATGCCATGGGAAGAGCTGTAGAATAATGAAAATAAATTGTACACTTTGGCTAAAGGGCACAGGGTGTCCCAAAGTTTCTGCATTCTTTTCCAGATCTCTCATTGTAATGTTAAGTCTTCTGGACTTCCTCCAAATTTTGGTCCTGATGGGCACCCCTCTCCTGGTGCTGAAGCCCAAATCACATGGTATCCACTCTCAGGGTTGTGACTCCTGGCTGCTTCCTGGGAGGCCTGATGTCCTTGGGCATCTTCCTCAGAATGGAGGAGCCACAAAATCAGATCTTTCTCTTCTCAGTAACAGTCTTCACTTAAGTAACGTCATTGTGTATTTTATTAATGGGTCCCTGTCCCATCAAAAGTGAAGATGGGGACAAGAGATGATGTTCACGGAGACTGGCCTTGTCATGGATATGGGGTGTGGAGACTGTGAGGAGCTCATTCTCTCAGGCCCACAGAGAGACTGAGGAGCATTGTTAATGCCTCTGTCCTCCTGCCCACTGGGTGCAGGACATATCCTCTCATAGGGTCACCAGTGGTCCCAACCACACAATAATCTAAAGGGGGAGGAGCAGAGGATGACAGCAGCCTGAGGAGGCTGTGTCTTTGCAGTGAGGAATGTGCTGTGGTGAGTATCCACCCCACATGAAGGAGCCCCAGGTGACGAGAAGTGAGCCCTGCTCCTGCGTAGGACCGGCAAGTGCAAGGCAACGCTGATGGGCAGCATCACTCAGGTCAGCTCTGGGACCTTCATACCAATCAGGAATGACTCTGGTATCTGACTCAGCAAGAGTGCTATGACCTGTCCCTGAAAGTCCATGGGGGTCTCAGCTAAGACACCAGGTCCTGGCGTCCTTCTCTGAGCCCTCTAATCTGTCCTCAGTGGCTGTGACCTCCCAGGGCCAGAACAGGCTCCCTCAACCCCACCCCATACTCAGCCTTCACCAATTTCAGACCAGAGGACATCAGGGGTGATTTTCATAAAGGTTGCTCTCTGCCCCCGCAGGAGGAGAAAATAAGAGAGACTCTGCATTTATGCTCAGCTGTGGGCTTGGGAAGCAGACCCTGGGGCATCTTGACCTGGATGTCTCTTTTCCTCTGCCTCCTTACTCTCTTCTCAAATAACTGGCTGTAGAAAGCAGCTGTAATTATAAGTGTTCCCTAGGGGTGATTTTTCTCTTTTAATTTTAAAGTATGGGATGCGTAGTGATCCCAATCTCACCTCTCTGTGCCTCCACTTGCTATGTTCCAGAATCCCAGGCACAGCCTGGACAGACTCAGGAAGACTCAGCGTCAGGGTCTGTGGGGAAGGAGATCATGTTGTCCTACACTAGAAGCAACAACAGTGTTGGAGCTAGTGCTGTCAGCGGGTACCAACAGGTTTCTCAGGGTGCCCTCAAAACTGTGATGCTCAGAAGTACTCAGCCCTCAGGGATCCCTGATTGATTCTCTGGCTCCATGTCCGTGAACACAACCCCCCTGACCATCTTGGGTCTCATGCCTGAAGATGAGGCTGTTCATTACTGTTCAACATGGGAAGGTAATCTGGATGCTGACACAGTGCTGCAGACACATGGGGAACTGAGAGAAAAACTGCACCTACTACCTGTGATCACCCTCATGATGGCCTGTGACAAACACTCAAGAGAGTGACTGTGACTATGGTTGACTCTAGAGGACCCACATCTGAGGGTCTGACTCTTACAACACAGACCTGCTTTAAAGAGTCGTGACCTTTCAAGGACTGAGATAGTTTATCTGACTCCAAGTCTGGGAACACAACCTCTGTGACCATCTCAGGTCTCCAGACTGAGGACCAGGCTGACTATAAACTGTTCAGCATGAGACAAAAGCCCCAACACCACACAGTGCTCCAGACATTTGGGAAACTGAGACAAACACCTTCCTCAGCCTCCTGTGACCACCAAATCTCAATGGTCAGGGACAGCTGCTCCATACCATGTGTAAAAAAATTATTGAGATATAATTTAGATATCAGAAAGCTCACCTGCTCATTTCAATTGGTATTAGTATCTTTGCAGAGTTGTGCAGACACTGTCATGACCTAATTTAAAAGCATTTCCAACACCCCTTAAGAAACCCCCACCGTTATCATTCACTCCCCTCCTATTCTGGTCAGCCCTGGGAGCCACTAGTCTACATTCTATCTGTGAAGATTTGCCTGTTCTGGACATGGTGTATGGATGAAATCAAATACAGTGTGGTCTTTCTCACTAGCTTCATTCACTTAAATTGTTCCCATAATATTTGTGAGGTCACTCTTTTTGTCACACAGATCAGTAACCCCTTCTCCTTGTACTCCCTGGGTCTCTCCTCAGTTCTCAGTGAATCCAGTGACTCATCAAGCATGCTCATTTATACTCTCAAACACTTCCCACTCTGCTCCTTGTGTGTGACCTCCAGGGAGAATCAAATGGCTTTTCCAGGAGAATCCTGGATTCATGAACTGATGGGGAAGTAGTTCATGATTGAAGTGTGTTTGTTTGTAGATAATGTACATTGCATGTATAGTTTGTATATGAGACACCCTTAGCCTGAGGACTCCTTTTAAAGCAGAAAGAATTGTATGTCCTGTTTCCAGTGAGGCCTAAATATAAAACTAAAGACAGACAAGGCAGAAGGCTGCTCTAAGGAGGGGCTTCACTCTGCCCTTGGGCAGGGAGCAGGCAGAGGTCAATGCCCTGGTGGAGGCAGGAGCCTTTGCTTTGACCATTGGTTGTTCACAGATACAATGGGCCTCGGCAGCAGGGGCCACTGCAGGCCTGTACCTGAGGGCTCTGTGGGGTTCTTAGCTGGGAAAGCAAACACCTGACACTGGTTTCTACTCAGGGCTTACTAGAGACAACAGTTGGGTCCCCTCTGTGCCCCTGGGGAGCCTAATGCCAGGCCCAACTCAGGTCCTCCCTTCCCAGAAATGACTCTCAGCTAATGCACATGGGCACAGGGGAAGAGGAGCATATTTGCATAAAGTGCTGCCTTCTCTCTTCTGGGGTTAGAGAGTGAATAAGAGAGACCTGCACCATGACAGTCTCAGCAGAGTTCTGAGGTGTTTGCACCATGGCCTGGACCCCACTCCTCCTCCTCACCCTCCTCCTTCACTCCACAGGTCAGGAAAGCCCTCAGAATCCTGATCCTTAGCTCCCGAACACCATCTCCCAACTACATGCCAGAAATGTCCTTCCCTCCTGTCCTTTCTTTGAACTTAATGGATGTCTGCTTTTCCAGGGTCCCTCTCTCAGCCTGTGCTGACTCAGCCATCCTCTGCATCTGCCTCCCTGGGAGCCTCAGTCAAGCTCACCTGCACTTTGAGCAGTGAACACAGCAACTACAACATTGCATGGCATCAGCAGCAGCAGGGGAAGGCTCCTCGATACCTGATGTACGTTCCCAGTGCTGGAAGCCACACCAATGCAGATGGGATCCCCAATCGCTTCTCGGGCTCCAGCTCAGGGGCTGATCGTTACTTGACCATCACTAATGTCCAGTTGGAGGACGAGGCTGATTATTTCTGTCAGACCTGGGACAGTAGTATTTCTCACAGTGACATAGACAGATGAGGAAGTGGAACAAAAACCTTAGCCTTTTCAGGGCTTCTTCTGTGACAACTTTCAAATTTTAGAATATGTTCCATATGGATAAATTCTACTTGGAAGCATCTTCCATTTAAAATGTTTCAACTCAACCAGGCACAGTGGCTCATGCCTATAATCTCATCACTTTGGGAGGCCGAGGTGAGAGGATTTCCTGAGTCCACAGTTTTGAGACCAGACTGGGCAAATTGGCAAGACCTCATCTCTACAATAAATCAACAAAAATTATCCAGGAGTGATGATGCACACCTGTATTTCCAGCTACTTGGAAGACTGAGGTGGAAGGATCTCTTGAGCCCAGTAGGTCGAGGCTGCAGTGGCCATGAGTATGCCACTGCACTCCAACCCGGGTAACAAAGTGAGACTCCCACTCGAAAAAAAAAAAAGTTTCAACTCTCAATTTTTTCATTCAATGTTTTGATGTATCAGAATAATTAAAAACAAAAAACCTAAAACCTCATGATGTTACCTGGTAATCCATATGTGTCAAAACCAGAGTCTGTGGAGCTGTAATTTTTCTCTTGAAAAAGGCAAAATGAGCCTTTCCTAGCTCACGTCTTGATCAGAGCCCAGAGACTATCCCACCAGGTGGACAGTTCCCTACAGCAAGAATTATGCTCTTCCAGTGTAGGGAGCCAGCCCCTACAAGTTTTGGGGAGATCTTGGGGGTCCCTTGGAAGATGTGGCAGCGTCGGCATTTATCCTGTAGAAATAAAGAGAAAGAAAGAGAAAAGGGGGAGAAAGGAAGAGACTGGACTCTGTCTATTACAGCAGCCATTTATTGAGAGTTACAGCAGGTATTTATCTCCAAATTTTAGACAGACAGTCTCACAAGTCTTTCACGTGAACACAAAGCCAGGTGCAGGAGGGCGTCCCCCATCCACCATATGCTCAGGTGTGAGGAGGGACAAACCCCAAGATTGTCTTATTGTTCCCTTTGCCAGTTAATGTTCTTCAAAAAGCAATGCAACAATCCCTGCTAGCCTAATGATGTTCTGATAATCAATAACTTCTAAAGCTCACGCGGTACCCATGATGACTAACTTAAACTTTATTACCTTTCTATTCTATGCTAATACTACTTACACAATGTTACGGAAGCTCTTAATTATAGCTTAAGCCAATTCCTAAAGAATGTGGCCCAGTCCAAAGATCACGCTAGGCTCTACAGGATGTGGCCCAGTCCAAGGTTCATGGTGGGCCATCTTTTGGAACAATAGACTACAATCTCTTAACAAAATGGCTATTCTAAAGTCCTATATATCTATCCTAATTTCTATGAAAGTTTCTAATTCCTAATCCTAATATATAAAGCTGATCAGCAGAAGCAAATCTTCTAAAGCCTAAATATAAATTGTAAATTTACTAAGGCCAAAACCACAATAGTAGAAAATGGAGACAATGAAATTTCTAAAGTTAACTGTATTCTTATTAAACCCCAAAATATCATGATTGATCATGCTTGAACTAACATGATTCCCTGATGTAGCATGACCTATTCTACAATACTTTCTATGAATAAAATAAATTCAATTTCTATAATAGGTAGAAAAAAACCTACACTAACTGTAGCTAAAGCTGATCTAAAAGAATGCAGCCCACTCCAAAGTACGCTCCAGGCCCTCAGGAATGAGGCCCAGCCCAAGCTTTGTGCTGGGCCATTTCTGATAACTAGATAGCTATCTATACCATTGAAAAGCTGAAAACAGCTCTCCATAAGTATGTACTAATTCTAACATTATACTTTTAAATCTTATAAAGAAGCTTGTACCATATAAAAGGCTCCCAAATGTGACCTGAATTTGAATTATATCTAATTCCTAAGCCAAAACCACAGTTTATGGGAAACAGGAATAATGGGTTTCTAGAGTGAGCCATGCCTGTCACAGTCACAGAGACTTCAGCTTAGACCAGCAGAGTTCCTTTAGGTTGCTTGTGCTGCATGGTAAAAGGAGGAGGAAAATGGGGTCAATGGCTCCTGAACACATCCTAGCGGTCTCGGGGTCCACGGCCCTCTCAGATCCCTAATGCTCAGTGGGCCTCCATGGCCAGCTCCCAACATTCCAGGGGTGAGAGTAGAGACCTCATTTCTCTTCCCAGTAAACCATACTCATTGCTGCCTGATGCTCCCTGAGCCCCAGGAAAGAGGACTAAGGTGTGAAATGCTGAGTGAGGACACAAAGGTGGCTTGTACCTGAACCTTTAGTTGTTATGTCAGGATAAAAGGGGGATAGGAAGGGGGGCAACTAAGGCATTGTGGTCAGCAAACCTCTGTGTGGGTTATGAGAGGGAGAAAAGGAGTCTCCATCATTGCTGGGAAAGTGCAAGTGGATCCTTCCCTGAGCTCTGAAACCTTAGGGAAGCTGTTTCCATTTTCTCCTCAGAAGACACCCCCAAGAAGCTCCTGGATTCCCAGGTGCAGGATGAACCTTCAGTAGGGAGATGGTTCTGGGACCCATCCCTGCTTATCTGACACATCCCATGACTTAGTATTTTCTTCTCTGATTATTTGGTTGGGATGATGCTGCATACTCACAGCCTTCCTGAGCATCTCTTGGCTCCAGTCTGAGGATGAGGCTGATTATGATCAGCCTGGGACACAAGCATCCACATGTACACAGTGCTGTAGGCCAGTCGGAACTGACACAAAAGCATGCTGCCAGTCCACCAAAGAGGATTACCTCATCCCTTTGACCAAGTCAGTTACTTAACCCTGTTTGTTGTTGTTTGTTTGTTTAGTTTGGACAGAGTTTCATACTCACTCCAGAAAACCCAGTGTAAAGAATGTCCTCTCAATTCCACTCCCACTTCCAAACCTTGGCAGTAACACATTGTCATATTGGCCTATATTGAGAAAAATCCAATACCAGGAGCAGGCTACCCTGGGAACCAAGTTCATGCTGAATCAAGACATGACCAAGGACACAGAGTCCACAGTTTCTGTGCCAGGATAGTCAACTACCAGAGGCTGACCCTCCACACCACTCACTGAGCACCTACCATGTACCAGGGTCAGGTTAAGGTACTCAGGACACAGGATGGACAGGACAGGGAGGGTTTCCATCCTCATGAGGCTGACAATAACTGGTGGCAAAGTTCAGACAATCAAGTAAAAATGCCAGTACAATAACAAGTTATAATTCAAGTAAGGAGAAGAGAACTCAGTGGGGGGTAGAGGAGCCATCAGAAAGTTGGACAAAGAAGACATAGGGACTGCATAAATTTGTGAAGAAAAGATAAGATGGTACAGAGAATATGGCCAGGGAGATGGGAGTAGTGAAGGTGGTAGGGCCAGCTGGGGTCACTGGGGGAGAATGGTCAGGCTCAGCATGTGTTTGTGGAGGAGGGTCTGAAGCTTGGGAGAGGGAAGAGGACTCAAGACTGGCCATAGGTACTAGACAGGGAGAGAGTGATCCACCCTGTTGGGGGTGGGGGCATTATGGGAAAGGAAAGCTCAGTGACCATGATGAAAACTTTGACAGTCAGCTTCATTCAAAAGTGTCACACACTTTACCTCTCCAGATGGTGAGGGAATCTAACTCTGTGCTTTACTTGATATATCCATTTTCTATGATCTGTCCTGTCCTCAGGCTTCCATCCTATTTGGAAACAAAAGAACTCCCCAATCCCAGGCATCACATCCTCACAAGAGACCTTCCAGAGTGAATGTACTCATATATTTCTAGACAGACCAGTATTATGGTAAAGAATGTTAAAGAAGATTTTTAAAACACAGTGTTATAGTCCATCAGGATAGAAACTGAGGATAACTTTCTGTTTCAGAGATACACTGTCCTCAAGGATAATAGAGCTATAAGCTTTGAATTTGTCTTCTCAGCCTACAACTAACTAAAAATTCATGTGACCCCATGTGTATGAAATATCTCAGGCAGGACCTGTGGGTTTTGGACTTCCCCATCTCACAACTCCCATCCAGGATCTCCTAAAAAGGAATCTCCTCTTCATCTACCATCATCCTCCCATCCTACAATTCACCCTGCTAATGCATGGTTTCCTCCACCTTCCTTTCCAGGAAACTCAGCAGAATAGGCCCCAGATTGAGCCAACTCCTGGCCCTGGAGAACCAAAAGCACTTCTTGGATTGCTGAGGCACTTGCCCTGCCAGGGTCTCTTTCTTTCTGGGTCACAACCCCTTTGTTCCCAGGAGCAACTTCTTTGGGATCACGTTATTCATCTCTGTGTTATTCCATCTAGGTCTACCTCATGGCCATCTCCACCTCTTCACCTGAACCCAAGAAATCCTCAGGTGTTGATATTCATTCAAGTCACATGGCACAACTTGTTCCCTCTCTTCCTTTTCTCCCATTAAGTCATTCCCTTTCAGTGCTCTGAGTGCAACAGGGGCCTCTCTGATTTTCCTGTCCCAAAAGTGCAGGTGATGAAGGGAGGCCACCCATGCCCATCCCACTCCTGCATTTGCATCAGGGTCAGCTGCTTGAGGCAGGGAAAGGCTGTCTAGATGCACATGGCATTCCCCACACTGAGCTCTCTCTGTGCCTGACACAAGACAGGTGATCAATAACTATTTACTGCAGGGCACGGTGGCTCAAGCTTGTAATCCCAGCACTATGGGAGGCCAAGGCAAGAGGATTACCTGAGTTCAATGGTTTGAGACAAGCCTGGGCAACTTGGTGAGATCTCATCTCTACAATAAATCAAACAATTAGCTGTGCGTGGTGGCACATGCCTGTAGTTCCAGCTACTTGGAAGTCTGAGATTAAAGGGTCATCTGAGCCCAGCAGGTTGAGACTGCGGTGTCCATGAAAATGCCCCTGCACTTCAGTCTGAGTGATAGACTGAGTCTTCAACTAAAACAAAAAAGACTCTTTACCAAATTCAGACATGACTCTCACTTCACTGCCCACACTGTACTGAGCCTAGGACAAGGCTGAAGTGGGAGAGTCAACTGAAAACCTACTCTTCTCTCTGCTTCAGCCTGATAACTGAGGGATACCTCCCAGGAAGAGTACCCTGATGGAAATGCAGAAGTGGGATAGACATGGGGGTGGCCTCCCTTCATCACCTGCACTTTGGGGACAGGAAAATCAGAGAGGGCCCGGTTGCACTCAGGGCACTGAAAGGAAATGACTTAATGGGACAATAGGGAAAGAGGGGACATGGGCAGCTTGGTCTTGTGTGAGAGAGAGGGCTTTGCCTGGGGGAATCTTGTTCATTCAAGTGGGAGAGCAAAGGAATCTAGGCTCACAGTGAATGTATCGGTATCCTCACAGAGGAATCAGTGACAGGAAATAAGGGATGCAAGCACAGTTGAAAAAATGTATTTGTATTAGATAACAAATGAAATTTTATATGCCTGGTATGTTACAAAAACACACACACAAAAAAATTAAGGACTGTGAAAATTATACAAAAGAACACAGTTTATAAAGAAAAAAAGCATTTCAATAATGACATCCTTAAAATGCAGTTCCAAAATACCACATACATTTTATTTCAGTTAAATAAATGGGCTAGTTTTGTTTAGAGTATTAGATATCACTATTTCCTTTTGTAAATAGTACACTAAAGTCACATAGTACTGCAACTGCCTAGTGAGATCCTCACCAATAATAATACCAACATAACTATCCTGTTCTTCTCCTCCACCCCCACATGACTCCCCAAACAAATACTCCAGAGTCCAGGGTACATAATCCCAGAACTCTGACCATCATATGCATAGTTTGTTTCACTTATATTTTGACAAATAGGATTATCTTTCTCCTTAAACTTATTGTTATTTAATGTATTATACTTTAATGTAACTTAATGAAATGTATTCCAGATGTCATTACAGATTGAACATTAATAAATTCTATCATTTCTAAACTACCCCACAGCACTTAGTATTGAATTTGAACTATATTTTTAACTTAGACATCCTAACAGTGCACAGATACTGTGTTGGAAGCTGGCCATGGAGGCCCACTGAGTGTTAGGGATCAGGAAGGGCCATTGACTGTGAGACCACTAGGATGTGTTTGGGAGCTGTTGACCCTATCCCCTCCCTCCTTTTCCACTTGGCACTGCAACCAGAAAAGGTTCCTGCTGGCTCTAACAGAGGACTCTGAAACCTGAAAGAACACACCTAAATTGGGAGTCTATTGTTCCCATTTTCCACGGTTTATGGTTTTTGCTTTTAAACAATTTAAGTTCAACTTTGAGTCACATTGTGGAGCCTTAATGCAGGTCACATGTTCTCTTGATATGATTTTAGAAATTTGTAGATATAGGTTTTAGGCAATAGTTTATATAGATTGAAGAAAATTTAGGTAACCATTTTATAGTAGAAGTGTGGTTAGTTTAGTTTGATTCAGGGGACCAGTGAAGTTTGAATTAGGCCAGCTGGTGTTAGGAGAGTGTAACCATAGCAGAAATTGTTTTAATAGAAACTAGTTTTAATTTGCACAGAATAGTAGAAGTCAATAATTCGTTATGGTGGTTTCAGGTTTAGACATTGAGTGATGTTATTTTAAGATGATGTAGAAACACATAAGAAACTGGTTTGGGGAACATTAAGCAAGCATAAGAAACAAAAAGACAATTTATGGTTGCTCTTTCTCACGTTCTTCCTTATGTATGAAAAAGCATTTGTTTGAGAGTGGGGGGTGTCCTTTGTGCACCTGGACCTGTTCATGTGAAAGGCACATGCTATCTTTGGTGTCCTGTGATGATGACTTTGCAAAGTTTGGGAATAAAAGCCCTTGGATAACACTCAATAAAACAGCTTGTGCTCAACCTTGAACAGGAGTCTACTTTTTTTCTCCCCCCTTTCTTTCTCCCCTCTAGTCGCCAACGCCATCTCCAGGAATCTCTGGCCCTGCTGGAACTGGACTCCTGCAATACCGGTCAACATAATTTAAAGTTTTAACTTTTCCCATATTCAAATACTGGGCATGTTTGCACTTTTATATCTTAAGAAAATTGCTGCAAGGTAATTTGCCATGCCCCTCTGCAGATCTGCATTCTGTACTTGGAGGACAGATTCCTGGCAGAGAATCATGGGTCCCAGTATCTGGATGAATATGACTTCAAGACTGTAGAAATTAGGCAAAGAACAAACATTTACCAGAATAACCCTCTAGGAACACTCCTGAGGCTTCTCTCCATAACCTTTCCATCCATAGAAAAGCTTACTTTCTCCTCAGCATAGTGTGACCCTTAGAGGAAAGAGAGCTCTGGCCACTACGGAGGAGACATATAAGTGGAAAGGACCAGTATCCACGAAAACTAGAAGACTGAGTACATGAAGACAGGTCACTACTCTGCTCCTGGACTTTACCTAAGAGAATTTTATATAGAAATACCACTTCCAAACTGAATGATTAACAGCCAAGTGTTCCGTGAACAGAGTTACCCCTGAGGAATCCAGTAGTGTATGAGGACTGCCTTGAGGTAATGGGAAGGCCACATAAAGAGATATGTAGCCTGGTCCTGAGGCAAGGGGTAGTGGACAGAGCAATGAGCAGTCACAGCTGGCTCTGGGAATCTCTTATCACCACATGACACAAAGGTGTGTCTATGTCTGGAAAATAGGGGACACATGGGGTCCTTTCCCATAGTGTCTGGGGAAGAAGAGAACTAGGAGCAGTCATCTGCCATGCCTCCTTCCATCTCTGCAGGGTTCACAGTTGTGACCTCCACACACCCTAGGGCCACAGAATTCCATACCTACCTAACCCTGACATCCTCAGGCAGGGACAAGGATGCAGGGTCCAGGATAAGATTAAAAAACTGGGGGGGGTGATCTCATTTGCAAGAAATGACCCTCCCCATTTCAGAGTATGAAGAAGGGAAGGGGGAGATTTGGGTGAAGCTCTGATTCAGCTGTGAGCATAGAAGGCAGGACTCAAGACAATCTCCACCATGGCCTGGTCCCTTCTCCCCCACACCCTCCTTGCATAAGTGGCTAGATATGGGGCCCGGGGAAGGCCCCTGAGAACATCATGGTACCTACTTTGTCCTTTGTCTCTAGACCCAGAATCACCATGTGTGTGTCTCTCCAACTGCTAGGGTCTTGGGACCAATCTGTGTTGTCTCAGCCACCCTCAGTGTCTGAGTCCCTGCGGCAGAGGGTCACAATCCCTACATTGGAAGGAACTCCAGTATGAGGTCTGGCTAAAATGTGCAATGGTAACAGCAGCTCCCAGGAGCAGTGCCCACCTCTTCATCTATGATGATAGAAATTAGCCATCAACTGGGCTCTGGCCTAAGGATGGGGCTGATTCTCACCGCCAATCCTGTGACAGCAGCCTTGTTGTTCTCTCAGTGCTCCAGGCATGTGGGGAAGTGAGACAAGAAGAACTCCGTTGGGAGCCAGCCACAGAGGCCCACTGAGCATTAGGGATCAGGAAGGGCTGTTGACCCCAAGACTACTAGGATGCATTCAGGAGCTGTTGACCCCATTTCCTCCCCCTTTCTGCTTAGCACTATAACCAGAAAAAGCTCCTGTAAACTAAAACATAAAAACTCTGAGATGGTGATGAACACAAGCTAACTTTAGAAGCTCATTATTCCCATTCTTCCACAAACTGCAGTTTTGGCTTTCACACAACTCACAGTTCAAACTCAGGTCACATCTAAGAGCCTTAGCATTGGTCACAGGCTTCTGGGTTGTGATTTTAGGATTTATTGAAGATGAGTAAGTTGTAAATTGTAGAATATGGTTTTAGAAATATAAGTTTAAATAGTCATTTTGTTGAAAGAATGCAGCTAGGTTACTTGCAGGTAGCCCACTGTGAACTTTTGGACTGGGCCACATTCCAAACATTCCGGGATGGGCTGCTTTAGATTGTAAAATAAGTATTTAAGTTTCTATAGAATCATTTAACTTGGTATTAGTATAAATCAGTATAGGATGAAAAGGGTTTATAGGATAGGTCAGTCACGGATTGAGGTTAGTGCTCGTTATGGGATTTTTAGATTATCGTTTAACTTGGTGTTAGTATAAATTAGCATAGGATGAAAAGCATTTATAGGATAGGCAGTCATGGATTAAGGTTTACATCTGTTATGGCATTTTATTCCTCATACCTGAAAGAACATCTGGTGGATGGGGGATGCCCCTCACACACTTGGCTTTGTGTTCACGTGAAAGACATGTGAGACTGACTGTGCAAAATTTGGGGGGAAAGACCCATTGTAATTCCCAATAAATGGCTTCTGCACTAGACAGGAGTGCAGCTTCTTTCTTTCTTTCTTTCTCTCTTTCTCACAATCGCCGACTCCACCCCACCTTTGGGAACCCCTGGACTCTGCAGGAGCAGGACTCCGGCAAGTGAAACCTGAACAGAGGCCTGAAGTTAAGCTTTCTTTTTCTTTTTTGGGATGGATAGGACCTCACCCAGGGTGTCACAGACCCTTCTGTAGAGACAGGCAGAGCTAGGAAGGGTGAGCAGTTTAAGAGCCATAATAGAATCATGGGCCAGAGTGAATCTAAAGAAAGAAAGCTGTTCATAAGTATTCTGATGCATATATCTACTAGAAGAGGAATTAAAGTTTCCTCTGCACAATTGGCCCGTTTATTTCATTTGGTGCAAGAACAGTGCCCCTAGTTCCCTGAAAAAGAAACTGTTAACTTAGCAACATGGACAAAGTTTGGGGTGGGGTCAACAGCTCCCAAATGCATCCTAGTGGTCTTGGGGTCAACTACCCTTCCTGATCCCTAACGCTCAGTGGGCCTCCATGGCCAGCTCCCAACAGAACCCCTCCCTCCTCTGTCAGGAGAATGAGTACTTTGCAGCTGTAGCTAGGGCTCAGCCTGTGGCTTCTATTCCTGCTGCTGTCCCCATGGGCCCAGGTGCCCCAGTGAGCCCCACCTGGAAGCAGAGTCTCTACCTCTACTTCTATCCTCAGGTTCACACACAGCAGTCCCTTCCTAGAAAAAGGACCTCCAGTGAACAGGACATTTTCTCCCTGTAGCTCAGGACACAGGATTTCTATGCTCTAAAGTCCAGAGTCTGAGGTGGCAGATACAATTGTGTCATCTCAGACTCACCTCTGATTGGGAACCTGCATCACAATGATCCTTCTTCCCTATTTCCAAAAGTTTCCAGCCTGTTATCTTCCTCTTCTTTGTCTTCAATGTGAATCTCTGTTCCTTTTCCCCTGTCTAATCTTTATTTTTAGTAATCTTTTTCATGGACCATTAGGAACTTACAATAAACCACACATATTTATAATGTAAAATTAAACATATTTTGACATTATTGTGCAGCCTTGAAAATATACCCATGTTGATAAAAAGATGTCAAATTCTCTAAAATATTTCAAGATCGTTTTTTCTGGTCACATATGAGTGACCAGGTCCATGGCAAACATTCACTAGAGGAAAGCATGCGCCTGCTGTGGTGGAACTACAGCTTGGTTATATAAAATTTAGGAACACAAAAGTTACAAGAAACTATAAATCAATACATGTGAGATTTACATTGGTCTGGTCTGGGAAGCCAGGACTTTTCCAAGCAGGAGACAACAGGCTGTTGATGTATTTAAAATTTTCTAACTGACAGTCAGTATAAAGTTATCTAAGGAATTTTTAAAGTTATCTAAAGAAAATGGGCAATTTAGCTGGGCTTGGTGGCTCAGCCTGTAATCCTGTGCCTTTGGGAGGCTGAGGTGAGTGGATTGCCTGAGCCCGCAGGTTCGAGACCCGCCTGGGCAGCAAGAACTCATCTCTACAATAAATCAAAATATCAGCCGGGCGTGGTAGCACATGCCTGTAATTCCAGCTACTTGGAAGGCTGAGGCAGAAGGATCACTGGAGCCCAGCAGGTCGAGGATGTGGTGGCTGGGAGCAGCCACTGAACTCCAGTCTGGGTGACTGAGTGAGATTTCAACTGAAAAAAAAAGAAGAAAAGAAAATGGGCAATTTGAGGAATGATAAAGGATCAAGTCTCTCAATATATAGATGAAGCTTTATGGATGGTGGCTTACTTCACAGAGAGTAAGAAATTGCCTTTAAAGTGCTGGGGTCTCCAAAAGACAGCTTACAGGGTCATACATTACTTTGATTTTCCTTCTTTATCTTCCATAGCCAGGTTGGAGAGTTAGGAATATGACAAAAAAAAAAAAAAGAAGTCAGATTTAGTCATAATTTTCCTTCATTCTACAGAATGATATGGAAGCCAATAAATAGTAAGAGGTCTTGAGGCATTAGGAAGTCACTGAAATTGTCTATTTGGTGTCAATAGTTTCAATATTAGTAATATTGGATAATGGAGAAAAGACATGACTTGACCTGATCTTATAGCCAAGGGACAAGAGAGTCAGATCTAGAGTTTATTCTGAAAAAATAAAAATAAATCAACCAATCAAATCTGAATCATCAGATCTATTTTGCAAGCTACTATGATCCCAGTCTTTGACTGTGTACTCAAAGCATTTACAAGAGGCATAATGATAGCATTGTTTTGAAGAAAGTTATGGGTAGAATTAAAGAATGGTAGATAATTGAATTAGATAAAAATCCCTTTCATACATTACCATATTTGGGGGATGATTTTCCATGCATTTCTGTATTCCCCATCTGGGATTTTTCTAAGAGCTTCATAAATTAAAAGATGAGACAGTGGCTGTGGAACAGAAAAATTGAGCCAAAACTGAGCAGCAAGAGAATCCCTTTGGGCCAGTCCCACTAAACAGCTGTGTCTCATTTTTGAAGGTGGCATTTCAGGCAGGGTGTGTGATAGGTGATAGAGAAACAGATTTTTAACAGGAAACATTTCTAAATAGACAAAAGAAAAACAAGACAATACCTGGAGAAGTGCATACATGAGCTCCTTGAGAGTCTCTGATGCATCCTCAGATTACAGTAGCAAATGGAGAGTCTTCTCAACTATAGATTGAAGCAGGTATTCAAATGAACTTTCAGTAAAGTCCTTCCATCAGAAGGCAGTCATGAAAGTTGTTCATGTATAAGTCATTTAGCTCCAGTTGACAGGTTTTAAAAAACCACAGTTTTAATTTGTACTAATTCCAACTCAGAAAATCTGAAGAAAAATTTGAATATATTAGACTAGGGTATTATAGTCTCAAAATAATTCAGAATACATTCCAAGCTGTAGAAAATATAATACAAAAATAATAAACATGAGAATTTAATGAGGTGTAGTATAACTTCTTTTGAAATGATTTTCCCTCCAGTCATCCATTTGTACCAAAGACAAATTATAGTAGAAGCAATTTATTTGTGTAATAGATTTTGTCCCATTATAATTGGTCTGATTATTTGCATGAATTGCAGTAAGAATAATTATTTGCTATACAAGACCTTTGTCAAATTGGCTTTCCTGGAACTCTTTCCATAAGGAATCTTAGATTAGAAGTTTTTAGGTGCTGGGAAAACTGACTGACCACATGCAGAAGACTCAAACAAGACCCCATCTATCCCCATACACAAAAATTAACTCTAAATGGATCAGAGACCTAAATGTAAAACCTCAAACCATAAGACCCTTACAAAATGCAGGACACACCCTTATGGAAATTGGACCTGGCATCCAATTCTGGAACAAAACTCAAAATGCACGGGCCATAAGAGATAAGATAGACAAGTGGGACCTCATTAAACTGACAAGCTTCTGCGAAGCCAAAGAAACCATCAAGAGAGCAAGAAGACAGCCCACAGACTATTTGCCAGCTCCATGTCTGACAAAGACCTAACGTCTTGGATCTACAAGGAACTCAAATGTGCTTGAATCTACAAGGAACACAAATGTGCTGAAAATAAAAAAACAAACAACCCCATTACAAAATGGGCAAATGATATGAGCAGTCACATCTCAAAAGAAGACATACGAGCAGCCAACAGACATATGAAGAAATGTTCAACCTCACTAATCATCAAGGAGATGCACATTAAAACTACACTGAGATACCACCGAACTCCAGTCAGAATGGCCACTACAAATGACTCAAAAAATAACAGATGCTGGAGAGGATGTGGTGAAAGGGAACACTTCTACACTGTTGGTGGGAATGTAAACTAGTACAATGTCTGTGGAAATCAATGTGGCAATTCCTAAAAGCTCTAAAAATTGACCTTCCATATGACCCCGCAGTCCCCCTACTGGGAATATACCCTGAAGAACTCAAATCACTCTATCAAAAAGATACCTGCACATGTATGTTTATCACAGCCTTGTTCACAATAGCAAGATCATGGAACCAACCATGCTGTCCATCAAAAGAGGACTAGATTAAAAAATTGTGGTACATATGCAAAATGGAATATTACACAGCCATAAAAAAGAACAAAATCATGAATTTTGCAGCAACCTGGATGGAACTGGAGTTTATAATACTGAGTGATCTCTCACAGAAACAAAGATCTGAGTATCACATGTTCTCACTCATAAGTGGACCTTGAACAACTATTGTAATACTATAAGAAAAGGTTTGACAGTGGTGGGGAACTATAGGGAGGGCAGGGAGGGGAAGTAAGGTGGGATTAATAGAAGTTGATATCTGTCTAGGGACAGGGAGGCACACCTCATCAACAAGGGTACTGCACAATGCATATATGTATACCTAACCCTTAACTGTACCCCACAATTTTAAAATAAAAAATATAAAAAACTTTTAAAAGTGTTAGGTTAAAAATCCCAGTAGGGCCTCTAAAATACTCTAAAATATTAATTCAGGTCCAACAGTGATGTGTGTGCCATTTGGTGCCACATGAAAGATGCAAAGAATTTCTTGGAAGTTAGATTGAAAACTATAGTTTATTTAGAAAGTAAATCACACACAGAGAGAGAGAGAGAGAGAGAAGAATTCAACTATTCAAGGTAGGAAAGAGGACCAAAGCTTGCAAACATGGCGACCATAGCTTAAAAAGCCACATGGACACACCAGAGTTTAACAAAGCAATGGCAAATGGCTGCTTCAAGCTGAATCCTTTTAAACTTTTCTCTGATTGGGGCAGGTCATTAAGATATTGGGTGGTGGTCTGCTCCATACTATCACAGAGGGCAGGTAAGCATAGGTACAGATGTCAGGTGATAGACAGCAGGTAGTTGGGTGGGTCACATGGTTGCTGCCATGGGTGGGTCACATGATTGCTGCCATGGAAAGGGTGTCTGTGTAGCTCATGAAGGTCATGATGGGCTGATTAGGTTAACATGGCTCTTATGAGTGGAGGCAAATACTTGAAATAGAAAAGCTAATTAATAAAAAACAAGCTGGAGAGGGATTATAAAACAATAATCAATAGCTATCTCTGAGAAACCAGTTCTGTTTTTGGCAAATTATTGGAGGCTAAATTATAGTGAATGGCTAGAAAAACATGACAGATCTAGGCAATGTTAAAATGGCTGCTCATTGGGCATATTGACTTAATCTTATGTACTTTCAAAAAAGTTCCTGAGCCAAGTTAAGGATTTGAGCCTGAAAATGCCTATATAAATTTGGTAAATTCCCAACTTTAAGGTTCTAAATAATTTGGGGTTCCTGTTACTAAGAAAACTTATTCACCTACTGAAATGAGCTAAATCAGTTAATAAAATGAAATTGCTAGTAAAATAATAGTACCAACCAGCTTACTTGATTTTGTTCAAAACTTCCATTTTAGTTGCCTGCCTGTCCCAAGAATCATTCCTCAATGCCTATGTGTGATTACAGTAACATTCCCATGACCACAGACCCCCAGGTTTGTCTCCTTTGTGCAAGTCGTGCTGACTGTTTCCTGCTGGCTGTTACAAAACTCCTTAGCCATAAGTTCCAGGTAATTGTATGCTTTGTTAACTGAAATCAAATGTTATGCCTTGCAAAACCCCATTGTTACATTTTCATATTTTGTTCTTATATTTTGTTAGTGACCTAACCAAGGTAACTCCATTCTGTAATGATTCTTCTACCTTGTCTATATCTAACTACCTTAAACTATATCTTGTTGGTAGAACTCCAGGGACTTCCAGGCACGCTATACCTAGGACATGAAATTAATCAAAGCTCCCTAACAATCAAAAGTACCCATTTTGGTTGCCAATTTGTAAGTAATGGTTACTATGGTCACTAAGTTGCTATGGAGCCAACATTGCAAATTTTACCTATAAAAACTTGTCACAAACTGCACTAGTTTGCCAAGAGTTTTTCTGGCATTTGCCTGCTCTTGATCCATGCATTAAAAGAACTTATAATTAATTAGACTCAGCTTGCTGACGTGACTTCACACTTACTCAATAATAACACTACTACAAGTTGGGAGCCCTGCAAAAGAGCTGGAAAGGTACCCAGCCAACTTTTCTAAGTGGCTTTTTATTGACTCTTGATAGATCTGAAGCTCAATTCCTCAAAGCAGTCTGCTTCATGTCTCAAACATGTCATTTAAGTCAAATCCGTGGTAAAATAACCAGTGTCTCCAAGCATGTGCTCTTTAAAAAAGAAAACAGATTCTTATTGAATTTATGCAAATAACAATTTTGCCATAAATCATTACTTAAAAATGGTTTCCAAATTATGGATAAATCATCTAGAGAAAAATAAATATGCTTCAAATTTTGCTCGGAAGAATATAATTTACTCAATTGTCAAAAGTTGAAAATACCTCAGAGAAAAAAAAGTTTTCTTGATTCTGAAAAACAAAACAAAAAGGACCAACAATATTTCAAACATAAAAGTCATAAAAATTACTTCAGGCTTCTATTAGTTCAGTTCATGCAGTTGACTCCTATTCTCTTTGATATTGGGTCAGCAATCCTCATGAGCATGTAAGCTCTCCAAGAAGATCCTGGATGTTTTTTCCTATTCCATTAGCACAATTTTCAAAGTTGTTAGAAATCTGCATTGAAGGGCACCTTTCAGAATCCTATAGCTGATTATAAATCTCCTTTGAGAAGGATCAATACAAACCAATAATTGTGAATAACAAAAGTCTTAATTTTAGTCAGACATAATTTACAGGAAAAATTTGGTTATTTCTGTGGTGTACAACAATTTAACACAATAATCATATTGCTAATAACATTCTGAAACATCAGAAATATAGAAATATACAATTTTTGGAATACATACTTATAGCACTTATAAATATAACCCAAAGAAAAATAAACATCCTTTTATATTTCACAATGGTTTCAGTATGATTTCAACATGCCAAATATGTATCTCTTAGACTTTAAAAAAACTAATTTTTTTTAAAGTATAAAAATGTCAAAGACTGAACTGAGAATTTGAAATTTTGATATTGGAAAGTTTGTCAAATAAAAAATTTTTTAAACATTTGATATTGCAAAATAACATCACAGGTGACTGTAAATAGTCATTTACCCAAATAATAATTCAAATATTTTAAAAAGTCAAAACCTTTTTCCTTTTATGGAGAATATTCATTTACTTAAACAATGAGAATGAAGAAAAACAGCAAAAAGATAACTGAAAAGTTTTTCTCCTCTTTTTTTTGAAGTTTACTCAAAAAGTAAACAAAAGCTTTCATTATCTCTTGAAATTGCATGAATATCTTGCAAAACCAAATTCTATCTTTGCATCAGTGTATTATTAACACCAAAGCTAATTTGAATATATCTTATATACAAATCTGTCTAATTTTCATTAGTTTGTGTATAAGGTAAGAGCCTTGTAAGCCTTTTATAGCCTTCTACAACTTTTTATTAATGTATTGATCAGTGTTCTAAAAAAAATTGTTATTCTAACATACAAGCCTAAATTTTGTCCCAGCATCAGTGCTAACTTTATAGAAAAACAAAATAATCTCCTTGAAATTTTAGCTAATTTGGTCAAACATAAAATTTCCTTTTTCATAAGATTAATCTTCCATAAACCTTTTGCAACTTGCTTAAACCTTCCATTTGATCTCAAATTATGACAAAATCTACTTTCCCAACATTCTATTGTTATTCAGTTCTATTTGTTATTTATATTATTTTAATTTTAAAATAACCTAAAAACCTCTAAATTAGACAAAGGTACTTTCATTTTAGCAAGAATCACATTCCATGCTTTCCTATAAATTATTACTAAAATACATCTTATTTTTCTTATGAAGTTTGCATGTGAGATGCTTTTCTTATTTCTAGTAGCCTTAATTACATTTATCAGTTACAATAAATGTTAGGCCTTAGCAGTTCTCATCTTTAGTGTAAAACCTAGGAGACAAGTAATATTAATTATGTACTAGATGCAGAGTCCAGGACAAAGATGATAACTGGGTCTAGGCTTCATATCTTAATAGCTTAAAGCTAATTCCATAAGTTTACAGACCATTTAAGCAAGTATTAACAGTATTCCAGAAGCAAAGTTATTTTTTAACATATTTTTAATTTTAAAATTGTGGGGTACAGTTAAGGGCTAGGTATACAAATATGCATCATTCAAGCAGCCTTGCTGATAAAGGGTGTCTCCCCATCCCCATACAGATATTGACTACTGTTAATCCTACCTCACTTCCCTTCCCTCCCCTCCCCTATAGTTTCCCATCACTGTCAATCCTTTTCTTATAGTGTTATGATAGATGTCCAAGGTCCACTATATGAGTGAGAACATGTGATATTCAGATATTTGTTTCTGTGAGAGATCACTCAGTATTACAGACTCTAGTTCCATCCAGGTTGCTGCAAAGTTCGTGATTTTGTTCTTTTTTATGGCTGTGTAGTGTTCCATCATGTATATGTACCATGTTGTTTTAATCCAGTCCTGTTTTGATGGACAGCATGGTTGGTTCCAGATTGTTGATATTGTGAACAATGCTGCGATAAACATACGTGTGTAGGTATCTTTTTTATAGAGTGATTTGAGTTCTTCAGGGTATATTTCCAGTAGGGGGATTGTGGGGTCATATTGGAGGTGGATATTTAGAGCTTTTAGGAATTGCCACGCTATTGTCCACAGAGGTTGCACTAGTTTACATTCCCACCAACAGTGAAGAAGTGTTTCCTTTTCACCACATCCTCTTCAGCATGATGATTAGTGAGGTTGAACAATTCTTCATGTGTCTGTTGGCCACTCGATTTCTTCCTTTGATAAGTTTCTGTTCACTTTTGCCCACTTTATAATAGGGTTGTTTTTTTTTTTTATTTTCAGCACGTTTGAGTTCCTTGTAGATCCAAGATGTTAGGTCTTTATCAGACATGGAGTTGGCAAATACTTTTTCCCAGTCTGTGGGTTGTCTCCCTGTTCTCTTGATGGTTTCTTTGGTTTTGCAGAAGCTTGTCAGTTTAATGAGGTCCCACTTGTCTATCTTACCTCTTATAGTCCATGCATTTGGGGTTTTGTTCCGGAATCGGATGTCAGGTCCAATATCCATAAGGGTGTGTCCAGCATTTTGTAAGGGTCTTATGGTTTAAGGTTTTACATTTAGGTCTCTGATCCATTTAGAGTTAATTTTTGTGTATGGGGATAGATAAGGATCTTGTTTGAATCTTCTGAATGTGGTCAGCCAGTTTTCCCACCATCATTTACTGAATAGGTTCTCCTCTCCCCAGTGGTAGGTGGTGGAGGCTTTGTCAAAGATGAGTTGGTTGATTAATTGAGGTTTTGCTTCTGGAATCTCAATTCTATTTCATTGTTCTATATGCCTGTTCCTGTACCAATACCAAGGTGTTTTGATAATTGTAGCTTTATAGTAAAGTTTGAATTCTGGTAGTGTGATACCTCCTGTTTTGTTTTGTTTTGTTTTGTTTTTTGCTGAGGATTGTTCTGGCTATTCTTGGTCATTTGTGTTTCCATATGAATTCCTGTATTGTTTTTTCTAGATCTGAGAAGAATGTTGCTGGTAATTTGATGGGTATTGCATTAAATCTGTAGATTGCCTTAGGTGAGATGAACATCTTCACAATGTTGTTTTTTCCAATCCATGAGCATGGAATATTTTTCCACATGTATGTCATCTTTGATTTCCTTGAGTAGTGTTTTGTAGTTTTCATTGTAAAGGTCTTTCACGTTTCGGGTTAGGAAGATGCCAAGCTATTTCTTTTTTTCCTTTTTTTGTGGCTATTGTGAATAGGATTGTGTTATTTATTGGAGTTTCTGTTTGTTCATTATTGGTGTAAAGAAATGCAATTGTCTTTTGCACATTTATTTTATACCTGAAGATTTTGCCAAAGTCCTTTATCAGTGCATGGAGTCTTTTTACAGATTCTTTTGGATTTTTAAGGTACACAATCATGTCATCTGCAAAGAGACATAACTTCACTTCCTCTTTTCTTATTTGGATACCCCTGATCACCTTCTCTTTTCTGATTGCTCTAGCCAGGACTAAATTGAACAGGAGGAGAGAGAGTGGGCATTCTTGTCTTGTTCCAGTTTTCAGTGGAAATGCTTCCAATTTTTGTCTGTTTAGGAGTATGCTAGCTGTGGGTTTCTCGCAGATGTCTTTTACTATTTTCAGGTATGTTCCATTTATGCCTAGATGTTCAAGGGTTTTTATCAATAATTGGTGCTAGATTTTATCAAAAGCTTTTTCTGCATCTAATGATATAATCAAGTGTTTTTTGTTCTTACGTCTGTTGATATATTTGATTAAATTTATTGTTTTGCAAATGTTGAACCAACCTTATGTCCCAGGGATGAAGCCTACTTGGTCATGATGGATGATTTTTGAGATGTGTTGTTGAATACAGTTTGCTAGGATCTTGTTGAGAATTTTAACATCTATGTTCATCAAAGATATTAGCCTGTAGTTCTCTTTCTTTGTTGGGTCTTCACCTGACTTGGGTATCAATGTGATGCTAGTTTAATGTAATGATTTGTGGAGGTTTCCACCTTTCTCAATTGCCTGGAGCAATTTCAGTAAGATTGATATCAGCTTCTCCTTAAATGTCTTATAGAATTCTGCTGGGAAGCCATCTGGTCTGGGCATTTTTTTTGTAGGTAGTTTTCTTATTACATAGTCAATTTTCTTGATTGCTATTGGTCTATTTAAGGTCTCGATTTCTTCTTGTTTCAACCTAGGCAGATTGGGTAATATCACAAAATCTTCAATTTCCTTAAGGTTTTCAAGTTTGTTTCCATACAAGTGTACATAGTAGTCTCTAATGATCTTTTGTATTTCTTCAGGGTCAGATGTGACTTCATCTTTTGTGTTTCTGATTGTATTTATTTGGGCTTTTTCTCTTTTTTTCTTAGTAGTCTAGCTAGGTGACCATTGATCTTGTTTATCCTTTCAAAGAACAAGCTTTTTGTTTCATTAATTGTTTTGAATTACCTTTCTGTCTTGTATGTCCCGAATTTGGGCTTTTATTTTGGTGATCTGGATTCTTCTGCTGAAGTTAGGGTTTTGGTGGTCTTGCTTTTCCAGCTTCTAAGGTGACTTGTTAGGTTGTTAATTTGTGATCCTTCCATTTTCCTCATGTGCGTTTGTGGAGATATGAATTCCCCTCTTACTACAGCTTGCATGGTGTCCCAGAGATTTTGATAAGATGTCTCTTCATTTTCATTTGTTTCCATGTATCTTTTAATCTCTGTTTTGATTTCATTGTTGACTCAGGAATTGTTTAGTATCACACTATTTAGTGGCCATGTCTTTGTGCGTTTGGGGGGAATTTTGTCAGTGTCGATTTTTATTTTTATTCCACTATGGTCCGAGAACGTGCATGACAAAATTTCAATCTTTTAAAATTTGTTTATGCTTGATTTATGGCCAAGTATGTGGTCGATCTTAGAGTACATTCCATGCAGTGATGAGTAGAATGCATGTTCTGTGTTCGTTGGATGAAGTGTTCTGTAGGTATCAATTAAGTCCATTTGGTCAAAAGTCACATTGAAGTATCGGATCTCTTTATTGATTTTTTTATCCTGATGATCTGTCTAGGGTTGTGAGTGGGGTACTGAAGTCCCCAGCTATGATAGTGTTGGAATCAATATCTTTTTTTAGTTTACCTAGAAGCTGCTTTATGAAAGTTGGCATTCCTATGTTGTGTGCATATTTTAGGATGGTTATTTCTTACTGATGGATTGAATCTTTTATCATTATGTAGTGATCTTCTGTCTCTTTTTTTAATTTTTGATAGCTTAAAGGGTGTTTTGTCTGAGATTAAGATTGCAAATCCTCCTTTCTTTTGTGTTCCGTTCTCCTGAAAATTTGTTTCCCATCCTCTTACTTTGAGTCTGTGAATGTCCTATCTAGTGAGGTGAATCTCTTGAAGGCAATAAATTGTTTTCTGGTGATATTTTATCCATTTTTTCCATTCTATGTCTTTTCAGAGATGATTTAGTCCATTCACATTCAGGCTAATTATTGAAATGTAAGAGTTGATCCCTATTATAAGATTCTTACAAAGCTGTTGTTGTTGTTGTTCCTGTTTGTTTGTTGTCTTTCTTTTGGTTTTGGTTTGGTTCATGTGTGTTTTAATCTCTTGCCTGTGCTCTTTTGAAGAACGTTGTTGTTCTTTTTTCCTTTTCTTCTGTGTTCAGTACTTTCTTAAGTGTTTCTTGTAGAAGTGGTCTGGTGGCAGCATAGATTTTTAAGGATTGGATATCTGGGAAATACTTCAATTCTCCCTCAATGATGAAGCTTAGCTTGGCAGGGTAGGTTATTCTCAGTTGAAATTATTTATCTTTTAGAACTTTGAAGCTAGAACCCCAAGTCTCCTAACCTGGTGAATTTCTGTAGATAAATCTGCTGCTATTCTAATTTATCTTCCCTGGTAGATAGTCTGACCTTTTTGTCTTGCTGTCTTTAGGATTTTTTCTTTTATACCTACTTTGTTTAGGCGAATTATTATGTGTCTGGGAATTGGTCTTCTCATTTGTTGTCTTGCAGGGGTTCTCTGAATCTCTTGTGTTTGAATTTTTGCATCACTGATGCAATGAGAAAAGTTTCTTGAATGATTTCATGAAAAGTTTGTTCCAGTGTGGCCCTTGACTCTCTCTCTCTCTCTCTGCCTCAGGAAGGCCAATTACTCTTAGGATGGGTATCTTGAAGTTATCATTCATCTCTTAAAGGTTTTGTTTTGTCTTTTTAAGCTTCATTTTTATGTTTTTGACAGTTTGGGTTACTTCTGCATTTTGCCATTCAAGCTCAGAGATTCTTTCTTCTGCTTGGCTATTTCTGCTTTCCATGCTTATTAGTTTGTTATTTATTTCCATCACAGTATTCTTTACTGCTGTTAATTCTGTCATCAGCTCCTTCCTATTTTCCCTTTTGTCTCTCCTCAATTTTTTTAATTCTCTCTATTAATATCTGGAAGTCTGGGTTTGTTGCATGTGACCAGTTATTCTGGGGGCTCTTCATTGTTTGTGTTTCAAAGTCTGTTGACTCAGTGTCTGACCTCCCAGGGATCTGTGTGAGACCTATATTCTTCTTTTGTTTTTCTTCATTTGTGCAGATTTTTCTTCCCTATTTTTTCCTTTCCTCCACTTCCCCTTCTTCTTTGATTCTGTTATTCAGGGGTGGAGGGGTTGCTTTTACTTCTGTTTGTGCAATCTCCTATTCTTCCTTATGTATTTCCTCTTGCTTTGTTCAATTCTGGAGTTGGACTATAGGTTGTGGGCAGTCCTTTTTGCAGTTTTGAGATTTAATTAAGGGGGGAGCTGTGATTCAAAATCTATCTGCATGCTGGTATCCACCAACAGGTGTGTGGATGATCTGAAACTCACTTCCCACTGCCTTGGAATCTGTCCATGCAGGGGGGTTGTAGGTTTACTCCCTGAAAGCAAAATGAGGTTAACAGAGGGAAGAGAATGGAGCAGGCAGTGGGGGGAAGTGGGGTGTGGAGAGAGAGAGGAGTAAGAGGGAAAACAGATGAGTGTACTGGCTAACAAGTAAAAAGAAACACAAAAACTGAAACAAATAAGAAGAAAACCACTAACCACGACTACAAACTAACCAATGACCATACAAAAATCTAAAACATGCAATGATGCTCATATAAAAGCTAACAAACCTCCTTATTGGTGTGCTAGTCCTCTATACAAAAATGGGGTTTACAGAGAAAGAAAAAAGAAAAGGAATAGATAAAAGTCAGTAAACTAACAGAAGCATCCAAGCACACTCTGAGACTTCCTTTAAGTCCAATGTCCTTTCATCTCTGATTTCTAGCTGTTTTTGCAGGCTGGTAGACTTGTTCACAGTTAAGGTCAGTTGCCCTGTGAAGCAAAGTTTTAAATCTTTTTTTCTTTGGGTTGGATTGTCATTCTGTCACCCAAGCTGGAGTGCAGTGTCACACTCATGGCCTTGACTTGCTGAGATCAGGCTATCCTTCCATCTCAGCTTTGCAAATAGCTGGAACTACAGCTGCACTCCATCATGTCTGGCTTTTTTTTTTTTTTTTTTTTACTTATTGTAGAGACGAGGTCTCATCAAGTTTCCCAGGCTGGTCTTGAACCCCTCGGCTCAGACAATCCTCTCATCTCTTCCTCCCAAAGCGTTGGGATTACAGCTGCCATACCCAGTTTATATCTTAAAACATCTAGCAGAAGTAGTACAAAACCAAAAGATCCATAGACTAAACAAAATGCCTAAATTAAATTCTAAAGACATTTCTATTTAACCAATATTTGTAAAACTGTATTTATTAAATAGTAATAAAACCGTGTGAACTAAGACATTGGAGTTCAATTTCTATTTTCCTGATAAAGCTTGTTAAGTACTTACCTTTTTAAAACCAATTAGAGTTCTTTCATATATTTTGGTAGTAAAACATCATATGACATGTATATAGACATATAGATCCACAGACAGAATTATATTTTATAAATGTATTGAGATAGAGAAAAAAGGAATTAAGCAGAAAGCTGACCTCAGGGTCTTATCTTAAGTAAGCAACTTCATGCCATCTCTGCTTCTGTAAATATGCTGTAAGTAAGATGTTATATGTCATTTTCCCTCACTGCAATCTGTTTCTGTAAACATGCTTTAGTACACCTCATATGGAAATATCCATACAAATGTCTGCTTTAATACTTGTGGTAGAAGTAGAAGCAACTGTTTCTGGTCCTGAATTTAAAATTGCAAACTCACCAATGGCAAATTCATATATGTTGCAACCAAAAAGCTCTATGAAAGCAACTTGAAACTGAGGGTTGAGGCTCAGGTTTTGGGAGGCTACTCCACCTGAGACTTCTGGAGTAAACACCTTCAATTCTCCTCTCAGTCTCTGGTACCTGGTCTGAGTGTTTTGATTCCCATTCCTGGTGAGTTGCTGCAGTTGCAGTAACATTTTTGGTGCATTGGCCAGGAAGTCCCTGCTGTGCCCTCAGATTAGGTTTGCCCTTTGAGACACCATCATTGCCGGACTCAGTTGTGTCCTGGGAGTGGCCCAAGGATGAGAAAGTTGTGTCTCCCAGTCAGTTGTCTGGGATCCAGACTCCTTGAGCCAGAATGAGGACCAAGAGACTGTACTCTGCTCAGTGGACCAAGTGGAAAGAATGGACAAATTGACCAGAACTTTAGGAACCGGTAAGAATCCCCAGGGTGCCCAGTCAGTAAGGGCCACCGAATGATGGTGATGGGAGTCTGATCATCTCCCAGCAGTTATTGTAACTACTCAGGTAGAATCTCTGGGGGAGGTTCATCTGCATTTGAAAGAGAGTGAAAATTGTGTGAATGTGTGTGGCTCCTCCACCTTAGAGTACGGAGTCTGACTGGGCCCTAACCTGCAGTACCGTCTCATACAGCTGAAGACAGTCACAATCTCATCATAGGGCTGGTCCAGGTTGGGGGTTTATAACAACCTATCAATTGCTAAGAGCATCTTAAATTCCCTTCAAGGAAGCAGTCAGAGAGGCAATGTAATCACTGTTCTGAAGTTGCCTTCAGGAAAAATTTGTCTTTCGTTCTGTGACACCTAACACAGTGGGAGGTACACTATAGGAGAGTTGTTGTAATTGCTCAGGTAGGATCACCAGGGGAGGTTCATCTGCATTTGAAAGAAAGAGAGTGAAAATGGTGTGAACGTGTGTGTGGCTCCATGGCCTTTAGGCTATGGAGTCTGATTGAGCTCTAACCTGCAGTACCGTGATGACCTCATATAGCTGAAGGCAGCCCCAGCCCTGTCATAGGGCTGGTTCAGGTTGAGGGTTTATACCAACCCACCAATAGCTAAAAGGCACTTTAAATTCCCTTCAGGGAAGCAGCCAGAGGGGCAATGTTATCACTGCCCTGAATTTACTTTCAGGAGGTTTTTGTCTTTTGTTCTGTGACACCAACACAGTGGGAGGCATACTATGGGAGGGTTCCCTTCAAAACCCATTGTCTTAGGCTGTATGATCAAAAACTTGAGGAAAGTTTCTATAGGAGACTATGGTATTAAAATGTCTCCAAGAAAACTGGAAACTCTTTGCACAATAGAATATCCAGCATTAATCAAGGACTAGTCTCCAGAGGGAACTCTGGATGTAACCAAGATAAAGACTGTGTACTGGGTGATAACTGGGGAGCCAAGCTACCCAGATCAGTTCCCATACATAGATTCCTAGCTATAGATTGCATTAGCTCAGTGGCCTTGGATAAGTGTTGGAGACCTGCTCTAGTGGGGTTGGGCCCAAAGGGGAGGTGAGAGAAGCAGCAATAGACAGAGACCACACACCTTCGATGAGATGGCAATCACTGCAAAACTTCATTGCTCATAAGACTATATTTATAATGCTCTTTTAGCATAACCTTAACATTACACGTATATTTTTCCAATTAGTTATAATTTAACAACATGTGATATCCAAAACCCCTTCAGTTGATTTTTAATCTTTAATGATCTAAACAAAAATGTCTATTATTTATGCTAACCTTTAACTTTATATTGCCTATGCATCTAGTTAATATTTTACAACTATAGCAGCAAATATTAGCTTATGAAACCTGCTGACGTAAGGCAAGTCTTTTTTACTTCCTTTAAGGGACGTTTCTTAACTTTTCTATTCCATCTTAACTTCTCTATTCTATCTTATAAATCTTATTCTATGCTTTAACTCTGTTTAAATGTTTATATCTATACTTTTTTCTATTTCTATTATTTATCTTACTTATACTTTATATCATCTATGATTTATATACTATCTATTAACTAACACCATATCTTGTGTCCCGCTTCACACATACTTTCTTGTTCTGTTCCCACAGGATTTTAGCCTTTTCAGACACAATCAGAGGTCCACCATGCTTTAACTGCCCCCAGGTGGAAACCTCATTGGCTCTGATTCTGCGTTCATTTATCCAAAACCATCAAACAAAATTCTTATCATAAACACCAGTATATGGTAAAAATGGGTCAAATCAATCTAAATTCTGCATACTACTTTTCCCTCTAGGCACCCACCATATTCTATTATTAATTTTATATCCAACATAATTATCGATTTTTCTCTATAAAAATAACTTGTCTATATGATTTAATATCTCCAGTGCTTCTATGAGGAAAAGGTGGAATAGTGAAGCTATTTTCTACAAAATAATTAAACTGTTTAATGTTTCTCTAGAATGGCCTGTCCTGCTGTGTTCAGTTCTGGGAAAGATTACATTCTCATACAAGGGTGAAATAAGTATTGTCTCAGCTGGGCGGGGGGAGAGAAGCAGAAATCTGCCTTATTTTGATTAGAGGATTGTTTAAAAGAAGATCATTAACGAATCACCTTTGGACGTCATGTCTAGTTTCAATTGATCCTTAGAATTGGGTTTCATTCAAAACAGAGTGTTTAATGGATAAAATTTTAACAAACATCCGGGATAAACATATCATGAAACTTAATGCCATGAGAAGCATACATTTTTGTTTTTTCCAGGGCCATCTGAAGTCCCTCTGCCTTCCCTTCCATGGGGCTCTGCCAATTCCATGGTTTTCACCAGTGGCTCTGTCTGCCTGGTGAAGTGGGTACGCTTCAGGCAGCTTCAGAACTGGCACATGTAAGGTTATGGCTCCTGACAGATAAGGTTTTGCACTGGCAAGCAGGGACAGAGTAGAATTATCCTATCCAAGGCTCCACTCCAACCAAAGGATCAAAACTGAGGCCAAGCAAAAAATCTGCCAAATATCCAGGGAACCCAGATGATGAGCCTCTGTTGCTGCCACTCCCCTATATTGTACCACTAATACCAGAGACCCCCTCTTCACCACCAGTGATACCAGAGACACCTCCTGCTAGACACACAACTGCCATCTGTGTCCCTGCCATGGCCTGCAGAGCTCGATCAAATGAGGAGGTGCCTTTGCTCAGACTCAACACAGTAGTCTGCTCTCAAAATGCCCCTGCATGAGATCAGAGGCCCTCAACAAGTGACACAAGAGGGCAATATCCAAGGTGGACAATCTATCTTCTATTATGAGCCATTTGCTAACACAGACTTGCTAAATTGGAAACATCATACCCACTATTACTTGGAAAACCTGCAGGCCACAATCGACTTAGTTGAGTCCATCTGTTAAATTCATCTTCCCACTTGGGAAGATTGCTGCCAGCTCCTCCTAACCCTTCTCAATTCTGAGGAACAGTGCCAAGTAATGACAGAAGCCAGAAAATGTATGGCAGAATGTGTCCCAGGAGTTTTTTTAGATCCTGAGACTGGGTAAGGGGCACTTTCCCAGAAAAGGATCTGCATTGGGACCCACAGTCAGAGGGCAGGAGGGTCAACCTCGAAAAATATCAACAAACCTGCCTGGAAGGATTAAAAGCAGGAGCTAAGAAGCCCATCAATATGCCCAAGACTACCAGGGTCCACCAAAAGCCACATGAAAGTTCCTCAGACTTTTATGAGAGACTTTGTAAGGCATTCCAGTTATATACCCCCTTCAACTCTGAGACCCCTGAGAATAAGCACATAGTGAATGCTGCTTTCATGATCCAAGCACAGGCTGACATTCAAAGAAAGCTACAGAAGTATGAAGGGTTTGCTGCAATGAAAATCACCCAACTACTGGAGATAGCCAACAAAGTCTTCACAAACCAAGAGCAAACTGCAAAGAGGTAGGCTGCAAGAAGGCTGACCAGAGAATGAGGCAAAGGACAGCTCTCCTTGCTGCAGCCCTAGGCTGGCCAGCTGAATTTGAGTCAAAGCAAACAAAAGCAAAGCCCAGGACCCATGTCCCCTTACAACAGGATCAGTGTGCATACTGCAGAAAAGTGGACACTGAAGGAAGGACTGCCTTGATAGACTTCAGAGGGATGAAAAGAAAAATCAAGGGATGGAAATGAACACTGCCCCATACAAGATGGAACCCTCTGCTTATCTGGCTAGCTTACATTGACTCAGACTGAGGCAGACAGGGCTTAATCATCATAGGCCCCCATGAGCCAATGATCAAAATGAAGGTTGGAGGCCAAAGAGTGGATCTTAGGGTGGACAGTGGAGAAGAGCATTCGGTTGTAACCAAACCAGTGGGGCCCATTTCAAAAAGAAAAACAAAAATCATGTGAGCTACCACAGCCCAAATCACTCATTTGTGAAACCCGCAATTACATCATGGGAGGACACCAGGTAAAATATGATTTCCTGTATGTTCCCAACTTTCTAGTACCCTTGATAGGAAGGGACTTGCTGTCCAAGCTGGGGGCCTGGATCACCATCTCAGCTGATGGCCCTGTCCACCTTGAACTGCTGGGACCCACACAGTTGGGACTCCCAAAGACACCTCCTTAATACCCTGGGAGGAAGAATGGAGATTCCATTCCCAGCCTGCCACAAACATCAACCCGACCCTGGAAACATGGAACTCCCACTTCCTCAGAGTCTGGGCTGAGAAGAACCCACCTGGGCTACTGTCAACCATCCACCAGTAATAGTTGACCTGTTGCCCAATGCCCACCCAGTAAGGGCCCGACTATATCCCTTATCTTAGGAAGCCAAGATCAGCATCCAAGTTCACCTTCAAAGACTATTAAAATTTGGGCTACTCCAAATATGACAATCTTCATGGAATACACACCTGTTGCCTGTGAAAGAAACAGGCACCAATGACCACCGACCTGTCCAGGGCCTGCGAACCATCAACCAAGCCACAACAACCATCCATCCAGTGTTCCCTAACCCATAAACCCTCCTAGGCCTCACACCTGCAGAGGCCCAATTGTACACATGTCTGGATCTGAAGGATGTTTTCTTCTGCATTCACCTGGCATCTGTAAGTCAACACATGTTTGCTTCTGAATGGAAAAACCCCACCACCAGCCAAAAGGGGCAATTAAATTGGACCTGATTGCAACCCCTCAGGCCACTCTGGCAAAATTTTAATGACCTCAGCCCTGCCCAAAAGCTCAAGTTATGCCCAAGAAGATAAGAACTGGATAAAATGTGAAAAAGATACCAAAGGCTCAAACGAATGGAGGCTTCTCCCCATCGAACGACCCTTTATTCCAAACCACCTGGCCTATCCCCTGGTTTACCATCTTCATGAAAATACCCATATGGGAAAAAAGCATTAGAAACTTCAGCAAACTAGTATTGCTATATAGGCAGAATCCCCACACTTTGCAGAAATGTAACCCAGAGATGTCAGATATGTGCTCTCAACAATGCCAAACAAGGGCCTTCCCAGCCACCAGGAATACAAATAACAAAAATCCATTTGAAAACCTAGAAATAGACTTTACTGAGCTACCACCCAGCAAAGGATATAAATCCCTATTAGTCATTGTATGCACATACTCAGGCTGAATTTAAGCGTACCCCACTAGAACTGAGAAAGCCAGAAAAGTAACAAGAATCATACTGACTGAAATATTACCTAGATATTGAATGCCTACCACAATTGGATCAGATAATGGGCCCACCTTCATGACTGAAATTACACAAGGACTAGCAAGACCCTACACATAAAATGGAACTTGCACACAGCTTAAAGGCCTCAGAGTTCAGGGAAAGTTGAGCGCATGGGTCGAACCCTAAAGCAAGCTTTTGGTAAGTTTTGTCAGGAAAACCCAACTGCCCTGTACCTCTGTACTGCCTATGGATCTCCCCCAAGTAAAATGCTCTCCCCAAGCAGAAATCAAGCTTTCCCCATATGAAATTCTATTGGGCAGACCTCCTCCCCCAATGTGTCACCTCATAGCAAAAGAGAGGTAAAGTCATTTTCTGTACTCGTAAAGTGTCATCTTCCCTTGTAAACATTCCTTAGATATTCTGAATGCGTATCTGTTAATAGGGACATTATTTGTGAATATATTCCCAGTCTATGGTTGTCTTTTTATTCTCTTTATAATGTGCATTGACAAACAAAAATATTGACCTTAATGAAGTCCAATTTATGTATTGTTTTTATACTTTTTCTTGCGCTACTGGTGTCATTCACAAGAATCCATCACTAGATCCAATATCATATAAATTTTACCATTTTTTAAAGTTTCATTTTTAATGTTTAGGTCTTTGATTCATTCTTAGCTATTTTCATGTGTAGTGTAAGGTAAGGATCTAACTTTACTAATTTTCATAAAGATCCTATTTTCTAAGCATGTTTACTGAAAAATACTCATGTATCCCCACTGGATGATCTTGGTATCCTTTTAAAAATATATTTGAGTCTTACTGTGAGGGGTTATATCTGGGCTATTTTTTCTATTGCTCTCTCTGTCTCTCCTCTGCCAGTACCACACTGTTTTGGTGAATGTAGCTTCAAAGTAAATTTTGAAATAAGAAAGTTTGAGTCCTCCAAGATAGTTCTTTTTCAAGACTTTTTTAACTGTTCAGGGTTCCATGGCATTTTATATAAATTTTAATTTTTGTATTTTTGTAAAATAGTCATTGAAATTTTTAATAGAGATTGCACTGAATCTATAGATTTCTTTGGGTTGTATTGTAATCTTAACAATGTTAAGTCTTCTGATCCATGAACATGAGATGTATTTCCATTTATTTATGTCTTCTTTAGTTTATTTCAACAGTGTTTTGTCATCTACATTGTATAAATCTTCAATCTTCTTGCTTACATTTATACACCAGTGTTTTGTTTTTATTATTGCTACTGTGATGGAATTATTGATTGCCTTTGGAGATTGTTTATGATTAGTGTATAAAATACAAATGATTTTGTATGTTGATTTTATATACTTACATATTGCTAAATGAATTTATTAGCTCTAATAATATTTTTGTGAAATCATTCATTTTTGTATTTCTTTTCTATTTTTATTTTTGGTGTTGGTGGTCTCATGCAGTGACAATGATAACAGCTCATTGCAACCTCGACATCTGGGCTCAGGTGATCCTTCTGCCTCATCCTCCTGAATGGCTAGGACTACTGGAATACACTCAGCAATTTTTTTTTATTTTTCTAGAGACAAAGTCTCACTGTGTTGCTTAAGCTGGTCTCTTATTCATTGCTCTATGAATCTTCCCACCTTGTTCTCCCAAAGTACTGGGATTACAGACATAATCCACTGTATCTGACTGAAAACTTTAATGTTTTCTACATATATACTCATGTTGTTTGAAAACACAGATAATTTTAATTTTTTTCTTTCAAATTTGGAGGACTATTCTTTTTCTTGCCTAATTTCTTTGGCTATAATGTTCAATACTATTTTATAAAATTTTTTATTATAAAGATGTGGGGCACAATTCAGGATTAGGTATAAAAAGTGATCATGCAGATACCCTTGTTGATGAGGTATACCCCTCTCTCCCCTGACAGTTTGCCTCAACTGCCAATCCCACCCCCCCGACAGGTTCCCACTATTGCCTATCGTTTTCTTATAGCATTATAATTGTTCAAGGTCCACTTATGAGTGAGAACATATGGAACATTGTTCTTTGTTTCTGTGATAAATCACTGAGTATGATCAACTCCAAATTCATCCAAGCTGCTACAAGGTCCATATATTTGTCCTTGTTTATGGGTACATAGTAGTCCATTGTGCATACATATCACATTTTCTAAAATCCGGTCCAGCTTTGATGGGCAACATGGTTGGTTCCATGTTTTTGCTATTGTTAATCGAGCCGCAGCAAACATATGTGCGCAAGTATCTTTTTTGTAGAATAACTTGAGTTCCTCTGGGTATATTCCCAATAGGGCAATTGCTGGATCATATGGAAGGTCAATTTCTAGATCTTTCAGATATCACCACACTGTCTTCCAAAGAGGTTGCAGCAGTTTGCATTCCCACCAGCAGTGTAGAAGCGTTCCAGTTCTCCACATCCTCACCAGTATCTATTGATGTTTGATTTATTAATGATGGCCATTCTTACAGGGGTTAAGTGGTATCTCAATGTGGTTTTGATTTGCATTTCTCTGATGATGTGTCTGTTTTTTCATGTGTCTGTTTTTTCATGTGTCTGTTGGCTGCCCATATATCTTCTTTTGAGAAGTGTCTATTCATATCTTTTGCCCACTTTTTAAAGGGACTGTTTGTTTTTTTTCCTTTCAGTGCATTTGAGTTCCTTGTAGATCCTAGATGTTAGATCTTTGTCAGATATACAGTTGACAATCATTTTTCCCATTTTGTGGGTTGTCTCCCTGATCTCTTGATTGTTTCTTCTGCTTTCCAGAAGCATGTTACTATGATGAGGTTCCACTTATCTATCTTATTTCTTCAGGTACTGGCCTTTAGGGTTCTGAATGGGAATTCGTTCCCAGTTCCAATTTCCATAAAGTTGTCTCCTGTGATTCTTATAGTTTGAGGTTTTAAGTTTAGGTATTTGATCAATTTAGAGTTAATTTTTGGGTATGGTGATAGGTAGGGGTCTTTTTTCAATTTCTGTATGTGATCAGCCAATTTTCCCAGCACCATTTACTAAATAGGCTCTTCTCTCCCCAGTGGTGGTTGTTGGAGGCTTTGTCAAAGATGAGTTGGTTGAGGAACTGAGGCTTTGCTTCTGGAATCTCTGTCCATTTCCATTGTTCCATGTGCCTGTGCTTGTACCAATACCAGGCTGTTTTGGTTACTGTAGCCTTATAGTAAAGTTTGAAATCTGGAAGTGTGGTACCCTCTGCTGTGTTTCTTTTGCTAAGAATTTCTTTGACTATTCATGGTGGCTTATGTTTCCATATAAATTTCTGTATTGTCATTTCCAGGTCTGAGAGGAATGATGTTGGTAACTTAATGGATATTGCATTGAATCTGTAGATTGCCTCTGGTGGGATGGACATCTTAACAATGTTGATTCTTCCTATCCACGAGCATGGGATGTTTTTCCATTTTTTTTGTATTTTCTTGGATTTCTTTGAGCAGTGTTTGGTAGTTCTCATTGTAAAGGTCTTTCACTTCTCTAGTTAGTAAGATGCCGAGGTATTTTATTTTTCTGGTGGCTATTGTGAATGGGATTGTGCTTTTAATTTGGGTCTCTGCCTGCTTGTTGGTGGTGTAAAGGAATGTAGCTGTCTTTTGCACATTGGTTTTGTACCCTTAGACTTTGCCAAAGTCCTTTATCAGTGCAAGCAGGTTTTTGACAGATTCTCTTGGATTTTTAAGGTATAGGATCATATCATCAGCAAAGAGAGATAGCTTGACTTCCTCTTTTCCGTTTTTGGATACTCCTGATTTTCTTGACTTCCAACACAATATTGAACAAGAGGTATGAGAGTGGGCAGCCTTGTCGTGTTCCAGTTTTCAGGGGAGTGTTTCTAGTTTCTGTACATTTAGCAATATGTTAGCTGTGGGCTTGTCATAGACGGCACTCACTATTTTGATGTATGTTCCTTCTATACCTGGGTGTCTGGGGGTTTTTATCTAGAAGGGATGCTGGATTTTATCAAAAGTTTTTTCTGTATCTAAGGAGATAATCTTGTGGTTCTTATTTCTACATATATTGATGTATTTAATGACATTTATGGTCTTGCAAATGTTGAACCAGTCCTGCATCCTGTGGGTGAAGCCTACTTGGTCATGGTGGATCAATTTTGAGTTGTGTTTTTGATCCAATTTGCTAGAATCTTGTTGAGGATTTTTGCGTCTAGGTTCATAAGTGATACTGGCCTATAGTTCTCTTTCTTTGTTGGATCTTTATCTGGTTTGGGTATCAGTGTGATGCTAGCTTCATAAAATGACTTGGGGAGAATTCCATCTTTCTCAATTTCTTGGAATACTTTTAATAGGATTGGTTTCAGTTCCTTCTTGTAGGTTTTGTAGAATTCTGTTGGAAAGCCATTCATTCCAGGGCTTTTTTTTTTGTAGGTGGTTTTTGTATGACAGAGTCAATTTCCTGGGTTGTTAGTGGTCTATTTAGTGTCTCAATGTGTTCTTGTTTTAACCTGGGGAGGTTGTGTGGTGTCAGAAATACTCCATTTCATCTAGATTATCAAATTTGTTTCCATATAGGTGTACATAGTAATCTCTGATAATCTTTTGTATTTATTTGGGGTCAGTTGTGATTTGACCTTTTGTATTTCTGATTGTGTTTATTTAGGCATTTTCTCTCTTTTTCTTGGTCATTCTGGCTAGGGGCCCACCAATCTCGTTAATTTTTTCGAAGAACCAACTTTTTGTTTTGTTGATGTTTTCTGTGATATTTTTGTCTTCTATATCCTGTATTTGGCCTCCTATTTTTGTGATTTGGATTCTTCTGCTAAAGTTGGGGCTTTGGTGGTCTTCTCTTTCCAGCTCCCTTTGGTGATTTGCTAGGCTCTCCACTTGTATTCTTTCCATTTTCTTGATGTGTGCACGTAGAGAGATAAATTCCCCTCTTAGAACTGATTTCATAACATCCCAGAGGTTTTGGTAAGATGTTTCTACATTTTCATTTACTCCCAGGAATCTTTCAATTTCTTTCTTTGGTTCTATCATTCAGTGTCAGTGGGAGAGGCCTTCTCTTCTGATGTTTGCTCAGTCCTTCATTCCCTGATTTGGGCTCTGAATTTGTTCTATTTTGAAATAGGATGGTGGATGGGAAGCTTTGCTTTCTCTTGTAGTTTTTGAAATACAAGTAAAGTGGGGGATGGGGCACTAGGAATCAGATGCCACCTGCAAATTAAAATGTTCACTTATTTTGGTATATGTTCCCTGAGATACACCCCCAGTACCACTCTATATGATGATGCAAAGCAGAGACCAACACACACTACAAAATAAAGTGGGATAACAACAACAAAGCGAAACAAAACAAACCACAACAACAAAAATAAAAAAACAAGAAAACTAACACACACACACACAACACACACACACACACACACACACACAACACACACACATCTAGTACAAAGTGAATAAAGAAGAAAGACAAAAATACCAAAGGAGGGAGAACAGGAAAAAAGAAAAAAAAGCTGGGGATTCAGGAGGAACCCTCACACATATATTGACACACTCCTTAAACGAAACAGAACAAAACAAAACAAACAAAAAAAAGTGTCCTCTTGTGGCAGGCTCTGTAATTATTCTTCTAGTCAGATGTCTCCTGCAGAGCCACCTCTTTCACTCTCTCCTCAGAGAAGGAAGCAGCAAAGGAGGAGGGGCAGTGGAGGTGGTTGGGGCTGCAACCTTCCCCTCCCACACTCGTATGGTCAAGAAGATCTCTGGTTGGGATTTACAGGATATTCTCTTCTCCAGGTCTGTACTCTCACGAGGTTGGCCCAGCTAATCCTATCCTGGAATGGTATTCTCCTATTGTGACGGTTATTCAGGCTCCATCTGGGTTTGTCCCTCTCAGTCATGGCCCAGTTGTTTGGCTCTGTCATTTAGAGGATTGTTGGGGAGGAGAGGGTTTGGTTCAGTCCTGGACTCACCACTGATCTCTTTGGAGTTCTTCTTGGTCCTTTTCTGTCCACGCCATTTGTCCCATGGCTGCATCAGGGTAGGGTTTGGGATGCCTGGAATTCAGCACTTGTGAGGTCCCTCTGAAGTTTGTGCTGTCAGGATATTTCCTCTGGACTGCTTTCAAACCCTGAGTATTTGATCTGCCATTCACAGAGATCATATCTTTGGTCTCAGTCTTCAGCCCCTTTCAGCTGCCTACCAGATGCTGAAGTTGTGAAGCAAAGCCAGAAGCAGTCTCTCTCCTACTTCAGTGGTGAGGGAGCGCCTGGGGCAACAGTTTGTCCATGCCGCTTAGGCAACTAGTTGGAGACTGCAGGAGAGAGCTGGGCAGGACAATGCAAATCTCTCCCTGGAAAATGGTTGTGGTGGGTGGCTCCTCACCAGGTAATTTTCCTCTCCAGATTCCCCGATGCTCTCTCTCCAATAATCAGAACCCGTGCTCCAGCGGGTCTGGTACAGCAGATGATGGTGTGCACCCAGTGTCGGGCACTGGGAATCAGCTGAATTCAGCCGGCTTTCTGCGGGAATGTTCCTACAGGTAGCAGACATTTCTGCACGCGATCTTAAGAACTGCGCTCTAATTTCAGTGTAGTGGGGGCTTACAGTTCCCTTCAGAGAAGGGACCCGGGTGCATGCAGCCGAGTATCCCCTCAGATGGACTTTCACGCTCCCACCAGTGCCTCCCTACTCATGCAGAGAGTCTTTATTGTCACTTGCCTCCATGGAGATTCTTACAAGCTGACCTGTCAGCCACCATCTTAAGCTCCCCAGGCCAATACTATTTTGAATAAAAATTATGAAAGCAGGCATCTTTGTTTTGTTTCTTATTTAGGGAGTTTTCAATCTTTGACTATTGAGTATGATGTTAGTTATGGCTTTTTTCACTCATATGATTCTTAACTTATTGAGGAAGTTTCCTTATATCCCTTATTTATTGAGTGATTATTTTTTCATCAAGAAAGGATGTATAAATCTTTCATTTTTTGCGCCAATTTTTATCAACCTATTGATTGAACATATTATATTGATTGATTTTGGCCTGATGAACCATTTTTGCATTCAGAGAACAAAACTTATTTGGGCATAATGTATAATCACTTTAATACACTGCTGAATTCTGTTTGCTAGTATTTTGTGAAGTGTTTTTCATAAATATTCAAAAGGGATACTAACCTGTAGTTTTGCTTCTTGTTTCTAAGCATGTCTTTAATACCAAGGTAATGTTTGGCCCATAAAATATAATCAGACATTTTCTCTTCTCTTCATTTTCTTTTGAAGAGTTTGAAAAGGATTTGTTGCCATTATTTTTTATATTTTTAGTGAAATTCACCAGTAAAGTCATATGGTCTGGAGTTATCCTTTATTGTATTTTTTTCCTTTATTTTTAGCTAGCATGTCATAGCTATGGAATACAGTGATACTTTGATACATGAATCCAATGTATAAAGATTCAATCAGGGTAACTAGTATATCCATTACCCCAAATATTTATCAATTATTTGTGTTGAGAACATCCAAAATCTTATCTAATAGCTTTTTGAAAATATTCAATCAATTAATTTTAACTATATTTACCTTTTAGTGCTAAAAAAACTCTAGAAATTAATTCTCTTATTTAGCTGTAACTTTGTACTCATTGACCAATCTTTTCTCCTCCTTCACTCCTCCACGCCTTTGTCATTCTAATAACCACAAATCTACTCTTTACTTCTAAGAGGTCAACTTTTTCGTAGTTCCCACATACTAGTGAGAACACGTGGTATTTATCTGTATGTGTCTGACATTTTACTTAGCAAAATGTCCTTCAAGCACATCCATATTGCTGTGAATAATAAGATTTTATTTCTGTTTATGCCAGAATAGTATTCCATTGTGTATGTACCACATTTTCCATTCATCCATTGGTGAGCACTTAGGTTGATCCTACATGTTGACTATTGTGAATAATACTGTAATAAACATGAGGGTGAAGATGTCTCTTCAAAATATTGACTTTTATCTTTTGTTTTTACCAGAGGTGAAAATGCCAAATCACATAGTAGTTCTATATTAAGCTTTTTAGAAAAATCTCCATGCTGTTTTCCAAAATGGTTCTGAATTTTCACTCTGCTTCTATTTACATGTCTTTAATCTCCACTATATAACGTCTACCAGTGATATGGAGATATTTCAATTTAAGTTAATTAAAATTAAATAAAATATAAAAGTCTATCAGTCGCACTAGCTGAATTTCAACTGCTCAGTTGCCACTTGTTTAGTGACTATCATATCTGACAGGGTTAATATAGAGTATTTCCATCACAACAAAACATCCTATTGGGTAGCCCTGATTTGGCAATTCACTTTGTCTTTCTGAACTTTGTTTCCTTACTTATAAAAAGGAGATTTCTAAAACTCATAAGTGGGCTTTAACATTGTTCGTGCAAGCACAAATGCTGGATCAAAAACTGATGGGCATTGCTAAGGGAGGGGCCACACAACTACCCATTGGGTACCATGTCCATTAACAAGAGTGAGAGGGATTGCTAGAAGCCTAGACCTCACCTGCACACAATTTGCTTATGTAGCAAATCTTCACATGTAACCCACAACTCTAAAATAAATTAGGAAAAAAATGTTTGGCTGATTGTGTGCTACATTGTTTAAAGCAGAGTTTATAAATGAGAAACTTAAATATTTAGCTGAGGAGGTTTCCAAGCAAAGTGCTGAAGGTGTAACCCATCTTCTTCTCATTGTTCACAATAAAATGTATGAGGAATTAGATAAACTGAGAAGAGAATGCTTTAGTAAAAAGAAATAAGACCTTGATATGTGGTAGGGTATCAGAATATTCTGTGACCATGTTGACAATTACCTGTTTGTTCCCTCTTTTCTTGAGAGACCTCAGAGCTAACTCATGCTGCACTACACTTCACCTATCTCCCTCCTGGGCTGGAATGGGGTCCAGTCTTCTTTTGTGAGAGTAGGATCAGTTGGCAGGTTCTACACCCTGTTGAAGCCAGGTGTCCACTTCTCATACGGGTGTCCCCAGAGAATAAACAAGTGACCCTCACTTACCTGCAAAATACATGGTAGAAAAATTTCAAACTAACACTCCTTAGTTCTGCTATCTGCAGGGCAGTTCCCTAACCTCTGAGAGTCTCACTTTACTTCCATATCAACAAATATTGGAGGTATCCTCCATACTTCTCTTGGGATGAAGTTCAAGTGATACATGGAATGGGACATCTAGCCAAGAGCTGTAGGGTGCACAGTGCTCATTCAGGGCAGCATCTTCTAGCTGACAAGGTTCACAGCTAAATTGCAGGGAATGTATTCAAGGTCAGGCATTAGTGCCAACACAGAAGGGATTGTCCTTAGAGCTGCTGGATATCATTGTAACCATGGGGAAGGTGTCTGTCTAGACGGTTCAGACTGGTCAGGCCCAACTTTCCCTCATAGCAGAGTGTGGTGCTTAGGCCCCTTTTCCTTTTGGCATAATGTGGAAAGCTCTAAAGCAGGGCTGGGATCTAGAACTGCCTCTCTTCTCCAAAAACCCACTGGTGCCCTTGAAGCCTCCAGCCCCAAGGAAATGGGTTAATGCTGACAAATGTTGAGCAGACCTGCCCATTGTTTTCATGACACCGAGTATATAGGCCTCAAGCAGCTGCAAAGCTAGAGGCAGAGGATGGATGGGGGATGGAGGATACAGCTGAGTTAGTAGAAGAGATCTGCTGGGTGGTGGTGGGGGTGCCCAAGGTGGAAGTTGTGGTAACAAAACCCAAAGCTGAGTATGATGTGCTACCCCAGACTGAGGGCTGGAGCAGAGGTTGGGGCTGGTGCTGGACGCAGAGCTGCCAGGCCTCCACTCTGAAAAGAGCCATCACAGGAAGGAACACCATGCTGCTGCCTAGCCAAAGGTCCCAAATAAGGGCTGGATGATAGTTCCAGGGTGAATAGAAGTCTCAAAGTTAAAGCTGAGCTAAAGATTCTCAGTAAAGGAAGCTGGGGTGTACCTGGAGGAGGAAGCACTGCCACCAAAGAGCATCTGAAGGGCCTGGGCAAATGAAAAGGTCTCACCGGAGCCAGCAAGAGGTCACACAGAGAAAGCATGGAAAGGGCTGTGATGCCCATGGGATGACCCATAGATGTGATGTCCATAGATGCTTGGCTGAGGATACAGTCCCTCAGCTAAGCTGGCTAAGTGGCTAGAACTGACTACATGAAAATAATTGCATTAGCACTCATAACACAAGTAGAGCCATGTCTGACACAAAATAAGTATCATAGAAAGAACTGTAGAATAAATAAATTGTAGACTGTGGCTAAAGGGCTTAGACAGGGTGTCACGAAGCTTCTGTATTCTTCTTCAGGTCTCTCATTGCGATGCTTATTCTTCTGGACTTCCTCCAAATTTCAGTCCTGATGGGCACACCCCACCTGCTGCTGAAGACCCAGTTACATGGTATCCACTCTCAGGACTGTGGCTCCTGGCTGCTTCCTGGGAGGCCTGCTGTCCTTGGGCATCTTCCCCAGGGTGTAGGAGGCACAAAATTAGATCTTTCTCTTCTCAATAACAGTCTTCACTTGCATAATACCCTTGTGCTTTTTGTCCCTGTCCCATCAAGAGTGAATATGGGAACAAGAGATGATGATAATGGAGACAGGCCTTATCATGAACATGGAGTGTGAGGAGAGAGAGGAGTTTGTTCTCCCAGGCCCACAGAAAGGCTGGGAAGCATTGTCAATGCCTTGTCCTCCTGCCCACAGTGTGCAGGATACATCCTCTCATAGGGTCACCAGTAGCCCCAAACACACAATAATCTAAAGAGGGGAGGGGCAGAGGATGATATCAGGCTGAGGAGGCTGTCTTTGCAGTGAGGAATGTGCTGTGGTAAGTATCCAGCCCCACACCAAGGAGCCCCTGGTGACGAGAAGTGAGCCCTGCTCCTGTGCGGGGTCAGCAAGTGCAAGGCAGCACTGATGGGCAGCATCACTCTGGTCAGCTCCGGGACCTTCATACCAGTCAGGAATGACTCTGGGCTCTGACAGAGCAGGAGAACTATGACCTGTCCCTGAAAGTCCTGGGGATCTTAGCTGGAACACCAGGCCTTGGAGTCCTGCCCTGGGCCCTCTAATCTGTCCAGAGTGGCTGGGATACGCAGGACTAGAAGAGGCTCCCTCAGCCCCAGCCCATACTCTGTCTTCACCAAGTTCAGGCCCAAGGACATCAGGGGTGATTTGCATAAAGGTTGCTCTCTTGCCCACAGGAGGAGAAGATAAAAGAGACTCTGCTGTTCTGCTCAGCTCTGGACTAGGGAAGTAGAGACTGGAGCATCTCCACCTAGATATCTCCTTTCTCTGCCTCCTCACTCTCTTCTCAAATAACTGACTGTAGAAAGCAGATGTCATTATAAGAGTTTCCTAGGGGTGATTTTTCCCTTTTATTTTTAAAGTATGGGGTGAGCAATGACCCCAGTCTCACCTCTCTGTGCCACCACCTCCTGAGTTCCAGAGTTCCAGGCACAGTCTGGGCTGACCCAAGAAGCCTCAATATCAGGGTCTGTGGGATAGGAGATCACGCTCTCCTGTACTGGAAACAGAAACAATGATGGATCTTGTGCTGTCACCTGGTACCAACAGGTTCCTCAGGGTGCCCTCAAAACTGTGATTTTCAAAAGTACTCGACCCTCAGGGATCTCTCATGGATTATATGACTCCATGTCTGGGAAAACAACTGCCCTGACAATCTAGGGTCTCACGCCTGAGGATGAGGCTGTTTATTATTGTTCAACATGGGATACTACAGACACATGGGGAACTGAGACAAAACTGTGCCTGCCACATGTGGTCACCCTCATGACAGCCTGTGACAAACAGCCAAGAGAGTGCCCATGGTTGACCCTAGAGCACCCACATCTGAGTGCCTGACTCTCACAGCACAGACCTGCTTTAAAAAGTCTGTAACCTTTCAAGGCCTGAGATAGCTTCTCTGACTCCAAGTGTGGGAACAGGACCTCCGTGATCATCTCGGGCCTCCAGGCTGAGGACCAGGCTGACTATAAACTGTTCATTATGGGACAAAAGCACCAACACCACACAGTGCTCAAGACACATGGGAAACTGAGACAAACACTTGCTTCTGACTTTCTGTGACCTCCAACTCTCAGAGCACAGGCACAATGTAAATGATCAGGGATAGCTGCTCCATCTCATATGACAAAAAAATTATTGAGATACAATTTAGATACCACAAAGCTCACCCATTCATACTGTAGAGTTCAACTGGTATTAGTATATTTTCAAAGTAGTGCAGACACTGTCATGATCTAACTTCAAAGCATTTCCAACACCCCTTGAGAAACCCCCCTCCCCCTCTGGTCAGCCCTGGGACCCACTAATCTAAATTCTATCTGTGAAGATTTGCCTGTTCTGAACATGGTGTATGGATGAAATCAGATACAGTGTGGTCTTTCTCACTAGCTTCTTTCACTTAAATTGTTCCCATAATATTTGTGAGGTCACCCCCTTGCAACACAGATCAGTAGTCCTTTTTCCTTGTACTCCCTGGGTCTCTCCTTATTTCCCAGTGAATCGAATGAGTCACAAGGATGCTCATTTTACTCCTAAACATTCCCCATGCCGTTCATTGTGTATGACCTCTAGGGGGAATCAAACGATTTTCCAGGAGAATCCTGGATTCATGAGCTGATGGAGAAGTGGTTTATGATTGAAGTGTCTGTTTTCAGATAATGCACATTTCATGTATATTTTCTACATGAGACACCCTTAGCCTGAAGACTCCTTTTAAAGCAGAAAGAATTGTGTGTTCTGTTTCCAGTGAGGCCCAAATATAAAACTAAAGACAGACAAGGTAGGAGGCTGCTCTGAGGAGAAACTTTGCTCTGGGAGTAGGTAGAGGTCAATGCCCTGGTGGAGGCAGGAGCCTTTGTTGAGACCACTGGTTGGTCACAGATGCCATGGGCCTGGACAGAAGAGGGCACTGTGAGCCTGTCACAGAGAGTTCTGTGGGGCTCTTAGCTGGGAAACCAAACACCTGACACTGGTCTTGGCTCAGGGTTTACTAGAGTTAACAGCTGGGTCCCTTCTGTGCCCCTGGGGAGCCTCATGCGAGGCCCAACTCAGGACCTCCCTTCCCAGAAATGACTCTCAGCTAATGCACGTGGGCACAGGGGAAGAGGAGCACATTTGCATAAAGTGCTCTCTTCCCTTTTCTGGGACTAGAGGGTGAATAAGAGAGACCTGCAGCATGACAGTCTCAGCAGAGCTCTGCAGTGTTTGCACCATGGCCTGGACCCCACTCCTCCTCCTCACTCTCCTCCTTCACTCCACAGGTCAGGAAAGCCCTCAGAATCCTGATCCCTAGCTCCCTAACACCACCGCCCAACTACATGCCAGAAATGTCCTTCCCTCCTTTCCTTTCTTTGGACTTAGTGGTTTTCTGCTTTTCCAGGGTCCCTCTCTCAGCCTGTGCTGACTCAACCATCCTCTGCATCTGCCTCCCTGGGAGCCTCAGTCAAGCTCACCTGCACTTTGAGCAGTGAACACAGCAACTACAACATTGCATGGCATCAGCAGCAGCAGGGGAAGGCTCCTCGATACCTGATGTATGTTTCCAGTGGTGGAAGCCACAGCAATGCAGATGGGATCTCCAGTCGCTTCTCGGGCTCCAGCTCAGGAGCTGATCGCTACTTGACCATTTCTAATGTCCAGTCTGAGGATGAGGCTAATTATTACTGTCAGATCTGGGGCAGTGGTATTCATCACAGTGACATAGACAGATGAGGAAGTGAGACAAAAACCTCAGCCTGCTCAGGGCTTGTTCTGTGGCAACTTTCAAATTTTAGAATATGTTCTATATGGATAAACTCTACTTGGAAGCATCTTCCATTTAAAATGTTTCAAGTTGTTCAGGCACAGTGGATAATTCCTGTAATCTCAGCACTTCAGAAGGTTCAGGTGAGAGGAATGATTGAACCCATTAGTTTGAGACCACCCTGAGCAACTTGGCAAGACCTCATCTCTGCAATAAATCAGCAAAAAAAAAAAAGTGCTGGGAGTGATGACGCACACCTGTCATTTCAGCTACTTGGAAGGCTGAGGCAAAAAGATCATTTGAGTCCACCAGGTCAAGGCTGCGGTTGCCATGAGCATACCACTGCACTCCAGTTTCAACTCTTAATTTTCACTCAATGTTTCTGGCATTTCAGAATAACTAAAAACAACAACAACAAAAACCTCATGATGCTACCTGATTATCCGTGTATGACAAAACCAGAGTCTGTGTAGCTGGAATTTTTCTCTTGAAAAAGCAAAATGCTGGGCTCGGTAGCTAGTCTGTAATCCCAGTACTTTGGGAGGCTTAGATGAGTGGATTCCCTGAGCCTGTGGGTTCAAGACAAACCCAGGCAACTTGGTGAGACTTCGTCTCTACAAAAAATCAAGAATTAGCCCGATGTGGTAATACATGCCTGTAGCTCTGGCTACTTGGAAGTCTGAAGCAGAAGGTTCACTGGAGAACAGCAGGCTGATGCTGGGGTGGCCGTGAGGGTGCCACTGCACTCCAGCCTGGGTGGCAGTGTGAGACTCCAACCCCCCCGAAAAAGCAAAATGAGCCTTTCATAGCTCACATGTTTATCAGAGCCCAGAGACCATCCCACCAGGTGGACAGTCCCCTACAGCAAGAATTATGTTCTTCCAGGGGTGAGAGCAAAGACCTCATTTCCCTCCCCAGTCACCTGTGCTCAGTGCTTCCCGATGCTCCCTGAGTCCCAGAGAAGAGACACTAAGGTATGAAATGCTGAGTGAAGACACAAACTTGGGAAGACCTGAAGACACAGAAGTAGGTGACGTGTACCTGAAACTTTAGTTGTTAGGTCAGGAAGAATGGGGCTTAGAAATCAGGGCAACTAAGGCATTGAGGTCAGCAAACCTCTGTGTGGGTTGTGAGAGAGAGAAGAGGAGGCTCCATCATTGCTGGGAAAATGCTGAGCAGATCCTTCTGTGAGCTCTGACACCTTAGGGAAGCTGGTTCTACTTTCTCCTCAGAAGATGCCCCCAAGGAGCTCCTGTGTTCCCAGGTACGGGATGAATCTTCAGTATGGAGATGGCTCTTGGAACCATCCCTGCTTACCTGCCATACTTTAATACCATGATCATAGTATTTTCTTCTCTTGTTCTTTGACTGGGATAATGCTGGATGCTCACAACCTTCCCGAAAACTCTTGGCTCCAGCCTGAGGATGAGGCTGATTATGCTTCACTGGGTACACAAGCATCCACATGTACACAGTGCTGCAGGACTGGGGGAAGGGATGCAAAAAAAATGATGCCAGACCACCAATGGAGATTCCCCCTGCAGTCCCTACAATGTCCCTTTGGATAAATTAGGTGCTTAATCCTTTTGTTGTTGTTGTTCCTATTTATGTTTGTTTGTTTTACAGTTTGGTTAAAATTCAGAGTGTCATACTCACTCCAGAAAACATGGTCTAAAGAATGTGTTCTTGTCCTCTCAATTCTACCCCCACATCCAAACCTTGGCAGTTACACCTTGTCATATTGGCCCAAATTGAAAAAAATCCAAAACTAGGATCAGGCTATCCTGGGAACCAAGTCCATGCTGGATCAAGGCATGACCAAGGACACAGAGTCCACAGAGTCTGAGCCAGGATAGTCAACTACCAGAGTCTGACCCTTCACACCACTCACTGAGCACCTATAATGTGCCAGGGTCGTGTTATGGGGCTCAGGACACAGGTTGAACAAGACAGAGAGGTTCCCTGCCCTCGTGGAGCTCACAGCAACTGGTGGAAATGATAAGACAATCAAGTAAAAATGTCAGTACAATAACATGTTATACAGATGCTGGAGAGGACGTTATAAAAAGGGAACATGCCAGGCTTGGTGGCTCAGCCTGTAATCCCACACCTTTGAGAGACTGAGGTGAGTGGATTGCCTGTGCCCACGGGTTCGAGACCCGCCTGGGCAGCGAGACTTCATCTCTACAATAAATCAAAAAAATCAGCCGGGCGTGGTAGCACATGCCTGTAATTCCGGCTACTTGGAAGGCTGAGGCGGAAGGATCGCTGGAGCCCAGCAGATCGAGGCTGCTATACCCGGGAGCGGCCACTGCACTCCAGTCTGGGTGACAGAGTGAGACTCCAACTCAAAAAAAAAAAAAAGAGAACACTTCTACACTGTTGGTGGGAGTGCAAACTAGTTCAGCCTCTGTGAAAATTAGTGTGGCTGTTCCTCAAAGTTCTAAAAATCGACCTTCCATATGACCCTAAAATCCCCCTACTGTGAATATACCTGGAAAAACTCAGGTCACTGTACAAAAAAGATACGTGCACATGTATGTTTATGGCAGCATTGTCCACAATACCAAGAACATGGAAACAACCATGCTTCACATCAAAAGAGGACTGCATAAAAAAATGTGATACATATACACAGTGGAATACTACACAGTCATAAAGAAGAACAAAATCATGAACTTTGCAGCAATCTGGATGGATTAGAGTTTATAATACTGAGTGATCTCTCACAGAAGCAAAGAGCTGAGTATCATATGTTCTCACTCATAAGTGGTCCTTAAACAACTACCATATTACTATAAGAAAAGGATTGAAAGTGGCTGAAACTGCTGGGGGGGGGGAGTAGGAAGGTGGGATTGACAGTGGTCGATATCTGCCTGGGAAAAGAGGTCATGCCTCATTGATAAGGGTAACTGCACAGTGAATATTTGTATACCTGGCCCTGAATTGTACCCCACAATTTTAAGAAAAATTAAAAGAGGTAAAAACTTAAAACAACTTTCAGAAACCTCTCAACTAGAAACAAATACATGTTATAATTCAAGTGAGAGAGGAGAGCTCAGTAGGGGGTAGAGGAGTCATCAGAAGGTTGGACAAAGAAGACACAGGGACTGCTTAAATTTGTGAAGAAAAGTCCAATGGTACAGAGAAGAAGGTCAAGGAGATGGGACTAGTGAAGGCCGTAGGGCCAGCTGGAGTCACTGGGGGAGAATGATCAGACTCAGCATGTGTTTGTGGAGGAGGGTCTGAAGCTTGGGAGTGGGAAGAGGATTCAAGGCAGGCCTTAGGTACTAGACAGAGAGGGAATGGTCCACCCTGTTGGGGGCAGGGCTTCATGAGAAAGGAAAATTCACTGACCATAATGAAAACTTTGACAACAGCCAGTAAGCCTCATTCAAAGGTGTCACACACTTTTTCTCTCCAGATAGTGAGGGAATCTCACTCTGAGTTTTACGTGATATATCCCTTTTCCATGATCTGTCCTGTCCCCAGGCTGATATCCTATTTGGAAACAAAATGACTGCCCAATCCCAGGTATCACATCCTCATAACAAACCTTCCAGAATGAACAAGATCTACCTCCCTAACCTACTGGTCTTCAGGATGGCTAAACCAGGTAGCTCACACCATACCCCCTGACACTATCATGGTGACCAGGAGATGATTTGGGCAACAGAGGTTTGTCCCTAAAACTAGAAACTGAAACAATCACATAAAACCACTTGCCTGGAATAACTAGGTCTAAACATAAGAGAAAAAGACCAGGAGTTTGCCTATATGGCCCCACAATGTGCATCACTTTGTGCTCCACCCTCATCCTTAGTTCATTTTGGGCATTGTCCTGTGGATTCTGGGTCCTGGGTAGGGACACTGACCTGGATATTCCTATCTCATAAAGTTACAGCTCAGGCCACCTGTCCTTTCTGATATTCTTTCATCAAGATCCAGTCCCCAAGACATACCCATTTCTTTCTAGTAGTCATTGATCTGATATTCTGGTATTCTCAGAAGAGGTAGAGAGAAAATAACCACTTTCATGATGGCTTTCTCATTCCAGAGGGTGTGAGTAGGAAAAATAAGTTGAGGTCAAACTAGTGGTCACTGCCCACCATCACCTGGGCATCTGTCCTGCATCTGTTTCTCCCTCCAGTGAGAACAAGACTTAGGGTAGCACATGCATCCCTCTTTTTGCCCACACACTTCCATCCTAAGGCTACTGCTCTCACAGAGTGCCTGTGTCATTTATGAGAATCCACACCTCACAGAGTCCCGGTCCCAAAGATCTGGGATCAGTGTCAGCCTGATTCTAAGTCAGCTGTGACTCTGCCCATTCAAGACACAGCTAATTGTTAAAGACCTCTTTGCACTCTCTTGTTTTTTCAAACCTGAGATGAGTATTCTCAGTATCCTTCTAGAATGTCGGTCTCTACTCAAAAATATAATGTTGTGCCCTCAGGCCTACAACCATTTTATTTTCCAAGTCCTATACTCATTCTTACATTCTCATCTCCTACCATGACTCACTTTCCACTAACCAGTCACATTGTCACAAAGAATAAGGGAAGTGAGAATTTTCTAGAAAAATATAGAGTCAGCCAAAAAGGCTATAGTACCTTTCAAGAATTACTCCAGTGTTCAAGAAAATAAGTCCAGAGCTTCCAAAGTTCACTCCTCAGGAACAACTGTGTGAGCACATTAGGTAGGGAAATCTTTTTGGTCTTCTCAATGAATAACCTTGAAAGTTTCATAGTATAATTTTCAGAAAAGCAAGTATATGACTTTCACAAAAATGTATTATGAACATATATTTCATAAATTTAATGTACTCATATTTTTCTAAACAGACCAGTATTAAGGTATAGATTGTTAAATAACATTTTTATAATAGTGTTAGAGTCCTTTGGAATAGAAACTGTGAGGATAATTTTCTGATTTGGAGATACACTGTATTCAAGGATAATAGCTGTGAAATGTCTTCTCCTCCTACAACTATCTACAAATTAATATGACCTCATGTCTATGAAATGTCTCAGGTAGGACCTGTAGGTTTTGGACTTCCCCATCTCACACATCCCATTAAGGCATTCCTAACATAGAATCTCCTCTCCCTCTGCCATTGTCCTCCTCTCTCCACATCTCATCCTGCTTATGCATGGTTCCCCCTGCCCTCCTTTCTAGGAATTTCAGCAGAACAGACCCAGGGTGAGCCAGCTCCAGACACAGAGAACCAAAGCACTTCTTGGATTACTGAGGCACTTGCTCTGCCAGGGTGTCTTTCTTTCTGAGTCATAATCTTGTTCCTGGGAGCCACTTCTCTGGGATCACATTATTCATCTCTGTATTACTCCGTCTAGGTCTACCTCATGGCCATCTCCACCTCTTCACCTGAACCCAAGGGATCCTCAGGTGATGATGATATTCATTCAGGTCACATGGCACTCCTTGTTCCCTCTTCCCCTATCGTCCCACCAAATCATTCCTTTTCAGGACCCTGAGCATAACAGGGGCCTCTCTGGTTTCCCTGTCCCAAAAGGTGCAGGTGATGGAGGGAAGCCGGCACCTTGTGCACCTCCAACCCCTGTGTCAGCTGCATGAGACAGAGGTGAGGCTGTCTAGATGAACATAGGAATCCCAACACTGAGCTCTGTGACTGACACAAGGCAGGTGTTCAGTAACTATTTACCAAATGCAGACCTGATTCTCACATCACTGGCCACATTGTACTGGGTCCAAGGATGGAACTGAACTGGAAGAGTCAGCTGAAGACCCACTCCTCTCTCTGCCTCGGCCTGAGAGCTAAGGAGCATCCACCAGGAAGAACATCCATGGGCATGGAAAGGACATGGGCAGACTGGTCCTGTGTGTGAGAGAGGGCTCAGCCTAAGGGAATCTTGATCATTTCAGGAGGGAGAAAAAGGGAATCTAAACGCTCGGTGAATGTGTAGGTATCTCATGACGGAAGCAGTGACAAGAAATATGGGATGCAAGCACTGCTGAAAAAATGTACTTCTGTATAATAAATAAAATTTTATATACCTGTTATGTTATAAAAACACAATAGATATTTTAATGACTATAAAATTATGTAAAAGACCACAATTTATAAATAACAGGAACATTTCAATAAAGACATCCTTGAAATACAGTTCCAAAATACCACACACATTTTATTTAAGTTAAATATATGGGCTAGTTTTATTCAAATTGCTATATTTGATATCACTATTTCCTTTTGTAAATGGTACATTAAAATCACATAGTACTACAACTGCCTAGTGAGAACCTCACCAATAATAATACCAACATAACTATCCTGTTCTTCTTCCCCACCCCCATGGGACTCCCCAGAGAAATACTTAAGATTCCAAGGAACATAATGCCAGAACACTGGCAGTCATTTGAATAGTTTGTTTCACTTTTTTCATGATAAATAGGGTTATCTTTCTCCTTAAGCTTGCTGCTATTTATTGTATTATGTTTTAATGAACAGTGAAATGTATTCCAGATGTCATCACAGATGGAACATTTACAATTTCCATCATTTCCAAACTAATCCCTCACAGCAGCATATTAGTAAATTGGAACTATATTTTTACCCTAACCATCCTAACAGAGAACAAATACTGGTCACAGTAATTTAAAGTTTTAACATTTCCCATCTTCAGATACTGACCATGTTTGCCCTTTTTTATCTTAAGAAAAGTGCTTAGCCAGGCATGGTGGCAAACATCTGTAGTTCCAGCTACTTGGATGGTTGAGGCGGAAGTATCACCTGAGCCCAGCAAGTTGAGGCTACAGTGGTCATGATTGTGCCACTGCACTCTAGCCTGGGCGACAAAGAGTGAGTCTCCAACTCAAAAAAAAAAGAAAAGTGTTGCAAAGCCATTTGCCAGGCCCCTCTGCAGACCTGCATTCTGTACTTGGAGGATAGATTCCTGGCAGAGAATCATGGGTCCCAGTGTCTGGATGAATATGACTTCCAGACTGTAGAAATTAAATGGAGAACAAATATTTACTAGAATAACTCTCTAAGAACACCCCTGAGGCTTCTGCCCATAGCCTCCCAATTTATAGAGAGAAGAGCTTCTTTTCCTCTCAGCACTGTGAGACCCTACAGGAAGGAGGGCTCTGGCCACCAAGGAGGAGTCACATAAGAGGGCCCAATTTCCTCCAAACCAGAAGACTTGAGTACATGAAGGCAGGCCACTACTCTGGTCCTGAACTTTATCTAAGAGAACTTTATATACAGATACCACTTCTACCCTGAGTGATTAACCACCAATGGTACCATGAACAGACTCACCTCTGAGAAGTCCCGTAGTGTACGAAGACTGCCTCAGTGTAATGAGAAGGCCAAATAAGGGACTGTGTGGCCTGGTGCAGAGACAAGAGACAGTGGACAGACCAGTGAGGAGTCATGGTTGGATTTGGGGAACTCTGATAGCCACATCACATAAGATGTGTCTGAGTCTGGAAACAAGGGGACATATGGGGTCCTTTCTCAAAGTATCTGAAAATGAATGGAGCTGGGCAGTCACCTGCCATACATTCTGCCCTCTGTGCAGGGCTCACAGCTGTGATCCCCATACCCCCTAGTACCAAGAACTTCACCCCTACCTATGACCTGACATCCTCAGGCAGAGGTCAAGGATGCAGGACCCAGGATAGGATAAGAAAACTGGAGGGGGATCTCATCTGCAAGAAATGGCCCTCTGATTTCAAAGTATGAAGAGGGGAAGGGAGAGATTAGGGTGAAGCTCTGCTTCAGTGTCAGCATAGAAGGCAGGACTCAGGACAATCGCCACCATGACCTAGTCCCCTCTCCTCCACACCCCCTTGCTCATTACACAGGTGACTAGATACGGGGCCAGAGGAAGAGCCCTGAGAAGACCATGATGCCTACTTTCTCCTTTGTCTCTAGACTCAGAATCACCGTATGTGTGTCTCTCCTACTTCCAGGGTCCTGAGACCAGTCTGGGCTGTCTCAGCCACCCTCAATGTCTGAGGCCCTGGAGCAGAGGGTCACAATCCCTGTATTGAAAGGAACTCCAGTATTAGGTCTGGCTAAAATGTACAATGGTAACAGCAGCTCCCAGGAGTAGCGCCCAAACTCCTCATCTGTAATGATAGAAATTAGCCATCAGTGGTCCCTGACTGATTCTCTGGCTCCAAGTCAAACACCCCAGCCTTAATGACTATCACTGGGCTCAGACCTAAGGATGGGGTTGATTCTCACTGCCAATCCTATGACAGCAGCCTTGTTGCCCACTCAGTGTTCCAGGCATGTGGGAAAGTGAGACAAGAATCCCCTTTCTCCTCTTGCCAGGAGGATGAGTGCCCTGCAGCTTCATCTCAGGCTCGGCTTCACTGCTGCTGCTGCCCCCATGGACCCAGGTTCACCAATGGGCCCCACCTGGAGTGGAAGCTCTTCCTCCACTTCTATCCCCAGGGTCACACACAGCAGCCCCTTTCAAGGAAAAGGGGCTCCAGTAAACAGCACATCCTACTCCCTGTAGCTCAGGGCACAGGATTTCTATGCTCTAAGGTCCAGAGACTGAGGTGGCAGATGTAGTTGTGCCATCTCAGACACACCTCTGTTTGGGAACATGCAACTTCATCATCCTCCTTTCCCTATTTCCAGAAGTTTCCATTCTGGTATCTTCTCATTGGTCTTCAATGTGAAGCTCTGTTCTTTTTTCCCTGCCTAATTTTCTTTTTTAATAATCTTTTTGGTGGACCACAAGGAACATACAATAAACCATACATACTTATAATGCAAAATTAACCGTACCTCAACATTATTGGGCAGCCTTGAAAACATCACAATATTGATGGAAAGATGCCAAATTCTGTAAAATATTTCAAGATAGCTTTTTTCTGATCAAATATGAGTCACCAGGTCCATGGCATCCATCCCCAGGAGGTCCTGAGAACATGTGCCTGCTGTGGTAGAACTATAGCTTGGTTATATACAATTGAGGAACACAAAAGTTACAAGAAATTATAAATCAATACATGTGAGATTTACATCGATTTGGTCTGGGAAGGCAGGACATTTCCAAGCAGGGGACAACAGGCTGTAGATGGATTTAAGATTTTCTGACTGACAGTTGGTCAGCATAGAGTTATCTAAAGAAATTTTAAAGTTATCTAAAGAAAATGGGTAACTTGAGGAATGGTAAAGGATCAAGTTTTGCGATATGTAGATGAAACTCTATGGATGGCAGAAACTTCAGAAAGAGCATGTAATTGTCTTAAAAGTGCTGGAGTACCCAGAGACAGTTTACAGGGTCATAAAATACTTTGATTTTTCCTATTTATCTTCCACAGCCAGGTTGGAGAGTAAATCACAAATGTTAAGAAAATTACAAGAAAAAAAATAAGAAGTCAGATTTAGTTATCATTCCCCTTCATTCTATAGAATGATTTGTAAGCCAATATACAGTAGGAGCTCTTGAGACATTAGGAAAGCACTAGAATTGTCCATTTGGTGTCAACATTTTCAATATTAGCAATGTTGGATAATGAAGAAAAGACATGGTTTGATCTGATCTTATAGTCAATCACTTAAAGGAAAAGAGAGTCAGGTCTACGGCTTAGTCTGAAAAAATGAAAATAAATCAACCAGTGAAAAATAACCTGGGCCATTAGATCTATTTTGCAAGCTACTGTGATCCCAGTCTTTGATTGTGTACTCAAAGGCACAGTATTTACAAGAGACAAAATGATAGCATAGTATTGAAGAAAGTTATGGGTAGAATTAAAGAGTAGATAACTTAATTAGCTAAAAATCCCTTGCATGCATTTCATATTTTGGGGGTGAATTTCCTTGCATCTGTATTCACCATCTGGAAATTCTCTAGGAGTTTCAGATATCAGAAGCTGAGATAGTGGCTGTAGGATAGAAACATTGCACCAAAACTTAGTAGCGAAAAGATTCTCTTTGGACAAGTCCCAGTAAACAGTCCTGCCTCATTTTTGAAGGAGGCATTGCAGGTGGGTGTGTTTTCTATAGGTGATAGAGAAACAGATTTTTAACAGGAAACATTTATAAAGAAACAAAATAAAAATAAAACAATATCTGGAGCTTGTATAAATGAGCTCCTCCTCTAGAGTCTCTGACGCATTCTTACCTTGCAGTAGCAACTGGACTGTAGATTGAAGCAGGCATTCAAATGAACTTTTGGTGAAGTTCTTCCATCAGCAGGCAGGCACAAAAGTTGTGCATGTATAAGTCGTTTAGCTCCAATTTGCAGGTTTTAAGAAAAGCACAGTTTTGATTTGTACTGTTTCCAACTCAGAAGGTCTGAAGAAAAATTTGAAAATATTAGTCTGGAGGCTAATAACCTCAAAATAATTCACAATACACTCTAAACTGTAGAAAATAAAGCACAAAAACAATGAACGTGACAATTTAATAAGAGGTGTACTATAATTTCTTTTGAAATAATTTTCTTTCTAGCCCACCCTTTTTACCAAAGATAAATCATAGTAGGAGAAATTTATTTGTAAAATAGGCTTTGCCTCCATTATGATTGGTCTGATTATTTGCATGAAGTGCAGTAAGAATAGTCATTTGCCATATAAGCTCTTTGTAAAATTGACTTTCCTGGAACTCTTTCCATAAGGAATCTTACATTAGAACTTTTTAAAGTGTTAAGTTAAAAATCCCAGTAGGGCCTCTAAAATGTTAATTCAAGCCTAACAGTGGTGTGTGCCATCCAGTGCCACATGAAAGATGCAAAGAATTGCATGAAAGTTAGACTGAAAATGATAGTTTATTTAGAAAGTAAATTACAGAGAGAGAGGAGAGAGAGAGAAAGGAATTCAACTCCCCAAGTTAGGGAAGGGGACCAAAGCTAGGAAACATGGCAACCATAACTTAAAGAGCCAGGTGGACACACCAGAGTTTAACAAAGCAATGGCAAATGGCTGCTTCAAGCTGAATCCTTTTAAACTTTCCCTTTGATTGGGCAGGTCATTAACATATTGGGTGGTGATCTGTTCCACGCCATCGCAGAGGGCAGGTAATCATAGGTACAGATGTCAGGTGATAGACAGAAGGCAGATAGGTGGGTAAGTCACATGATTGCTATCGTGGTAAAGGGTTCTGTCTATATCATAAGTCATGAAGGGCTGATTAGGTTAACTTGGGTCTTATGAGTGGAGGCAAATACTTGAAATAGAAAAGCTAATTAGTATAAAACAAGCTGGGAAGGGGTTGTAAAACAATAATCAATAGTTACCTCTGAGAAACCAGTTCTGTCCTTGACAAGTGATTGCAGGCTAAAGTATAGTGAGTGGCTAGAATAATATGACAGATCTAGGTATTGTTAAAATAGTTGCTCATTGGGCATATTGACTCCATCTTATGTCCTTTCAAAAAGCTTCTTGAACCAAGCCAAGGATTTGAGTCTGAAAATACCTATATAAATTGATTGAATTCCCATCTTCAAGGTCCTAAATAACTTGGGGATCCTATAAGTAAGAAAACTTGTTCAACTACTACAGGTTGGGAGCCCTGCAGAAGAGTTGGAAAGGTACCTGGCCAACTTTTCTAAGTGGCTTTGTATTAACTCTTTATGGATCTGAATCTCAGTTCCTCAAAGCAGTCTGCTTCATGTCTCAAGCATGTCATTTAAGACAAGTCCATGGTAAAATAACCAGTGTCTCCCAGGCATGTGCTCTTTATAAAAGAAAACAGATTAGAGAAAAATAAATATGCTTCAAATTTTGCTCACAAGAGCGTACTTAACTCAATTGTCAAAAGTTGAAAATAGCTCAAAAGACAAAAAGGTTTTCTTGATTCTGAAAGAAAAACAAAAAGAACCAACAATGTTTCAAACATAAAAATCATAAAAATTACTTCAGGCTTCTATTAGTTCAGTTTAGGCGGTTAACTACTATTCTGTTTGACGTTGGATCAGCAATCCTCATGAGCATGTAAGTTCTCTACGAATATCCTGGAAGTTTTTTCCTATTCCAATAGCACAATTTTCAAAGTTGTTAGAAAACTGTGTTGAAGAACACCTTTCAGAATCCTATAGCTGATTATAAACCACCTTTGAAAAGGATCAATCCAAAACAATAACTGTGGATGACAAAAATCTTATTTAGTCAGACACAATTTACAAGAAAAATTTGGTTCTTTTTGTGGTGTATAACAATTTAACACAATAATCATATTGGTAATAACATATTCTGAAACATATCAGAATTATAGAAATATACAATTTTTGGAATAGATACTAATAACACATATAAATATAACCCAAAGAACATTAAAAATCCTTTTATATTTGACAATGTTTCCTGTATGATTTCAACATGCCAAATATGTCTCTCCTAGACTTAAAAAAATCTAATATATTTTAAAATATTGAAAAAGTCAGAAAGTCTGAACTGGGAATCTGAACTTTTGATATTTGAAAGTTTGTCAAATAGAAAAATTGTTTAAAACATTTGATACCATGAAATAGCATCACAGGTTACTTTAAATAGTCCTTTAGCCGAAAAATCCACCAATCATCCAGGGAGACCCAGGTTATGAGTCAGTTTAGGCAGTTAACCTATATCACACCACTAATACCAGAGACCTCCTCTTTGCCACCAGTGATACCAGAGCTCTCCCCTGCCACCAGACACAGCACTGGCATCTGTGTACCCACCACTGCCTGCAGAGCTGGACCAAATAGGGAGGTACCTTCAGTCAGCGTAAAGGCAGCAGTCTGCACTCCAAATGCCCCTGTGCAAGATCAGAGGCCCTCAACAAGTTACACAAGGGGGCATTATCCTAGGTGGACATCTCTCTTCTATTACCAGCCATTTGGTAGCACAGACTTGCTGAACTGGAAACACCACCCCCCTCTTATTCGGAAAAACTGCAGGCCATAATTGACTTAGTTGAGTCTGTCTGTCAGACACATCTTCCCACTTGGAGAGCTTGCTGCCAGCTCCTCCTAACCCTTCTCAATACTGAGGAGTGGTGATGAGTAATGACAGAAGCCTGAAAATGGATGGCAAGATGTGCCCCAGGGCGCTTATTAGAGCCTGAGACCTGGTTAAGGGGCACTTTCCCAGAGGAGGATCTGCATTGGGATACAAACTCAGGGCAGGAGGGCCAACCTAGAAAAATATTGATGAGCCCTCTTGAAGGATAAAAACAGGAGCTAAGAAGTTCATCAATATGTCCCAGGTTACCAAGATCCCCCAAAAGCCAAGTGAAAGTCCCTAAGACTTTTATGAGAGACTTTGTGAGGTGTTCCAGTTATGAGACACCTGAGAATCAGCACATAGTGAATACTGCATTCATGGGCCAAGCACAGGGTGACATCTGAAGAAAGCTACAGAAGTACAAAGGATTTGCCAGAATTGACAGCACCCAACTCCTGGAGATAACCAACAAAATCTTCTTAAACTGAGAACAAACTGCCAAGAGGGAGGCTGACAAGAAGGCCTACCAGAAAATGAGGCAAAAGACAGCTCTCCTTGCTGCAGCCCTAGGCCAACCAGCTGAATTTGAGTTTCAGCAAAGTCCAGGACATGTGTCCCCTTACTACAGGATCAGTGTGCATACTGCAAGAAAAGTGGACACCGGAAGAAGGACTACCCTGATAGACCTCAGAGGGAAGAAAGGAAAAATCAAGTGACAAAGATGAACACTGCCCCATTAAGATGGAATCCTCTGCTGTTGGCTTTATTGGGTTAGCCAGCATTGACTCAGACTGAGAAAGACAGGGCTCAACCACCTTAGGCCCTCATGAGGCCATGGTCAAAATGAAGGTTTGGGGTCAGTCAATGGACTTTATGGTGGACACTGGAGAGGAGCATTCGGTTGTAACCAACCCAGTGGGGCCCATGTCAAAAAGAAATACAAAAACTGTGGAGGCTACCAGAGCCCAAATCAAATGGTTTTTTTGTGAAACCCTCAATTGCATCATGGGGAACACCAGGTAAAACATGATTTCTTGTATGTCCCAGAATTTCCAATACCCTTGATAGGAAAAGACTTGGTGTCCAAGCTGGGGGCCCAGATCACATTGTCAGCTAATGTCCCCAACCACCTTGAACTGCTGGAACCCATGTGACTTGACCCTCAAAGGACACCCACTTAATTTTTGCAATCACAATTCCCCAAGAGGAAGAATGAAGACTCCATTCCCAGCCTGCCACAAACATCAACCCGACCCTGGAAACATGGAGCTCCTGGTTCCCCAGAGTCTGGGCTGAGAAGAACTCACCTGGGCTACCTGTCAACCATCCACTAGTAATAGTCAACCTTCTCCCCAGTGCCCACATAGAAACCTTAGTAAACTGGTATTTTTATATAGCCAGACTCCCCATGCTTCGCAGAAATGTAACCCAGAGATGTCAGATATGTGCTTGCAACAATGACAAACAAGGACCTTCCCAACCACCGTGATTACAAAGAACTGGACAAAGCCCATCTGAAGATCTATAAATAGAATTTATAAACTACCACCCAGCAAAAGATATAAATACCTATTAGTTATTGTATGCACATACTCAGGCTGGGTTGAAGCATACCCTACCAGAACTGAGAAAGCCAGAAAAGTAACAAGAATCATACTGACTAAAATCTTACCTAGGTATGGAATGCCCACCTCAATCTGATCAGATAATGGGCAAACCTTTGTGGTTGAAATTGCCAAGAACTAACAAGACCCTACACATAAAATGAACTTGCACACATCTTATAGACCTCAGAGTTCAGGGAAAATTGAGGGCATTAACCGAACCCGAGAGCAAGCTTTAAGTAAGTTTTGTCACAAAACCCAAGTGCCCTGTACCTCTGTACAGCCTATAGATCTCCTCCAAGTAAGATGCTCTCTCCAAGAAGAAATCAAGCTCTCCCCCTATGAAATCCTGTTCAGCACACCTCCTCCCCTTGTAAGGGACTCTGGAGACAGGAAAGAAATAGAAAATCTAGATATCCATTCCCAGTTACAGCTCTACCACCATATCCCAGTTACACCACTGGGTACTGAAAAGACTTACCCTGCCTCTAAGCAACCCAGTGCACCCCTAAAAGCCAGGAGATTTTGTCTGGCTAAAAGGCTGGCACAAAACACCCCTAAAATCCACATGGAAGTGCCCCTACTCCGTGTTCCAACAACTCCCACAGCTTTAAAAGTTGCAGGTATATTCACCTGGATCCCAAGTAAAAGCTGCCGAGTAAAAACTACTGCACCACCAGAGTTCAGCCTACTGGATGGCAACCAGAAACCCTAAGAACCCCTCAAAATCTCTCTCCAAGCTCATCAGCCTGCCTCCAGAGAACTTACACAGCATCAGCCCTGCTTTAGTCTCTTCGGAAACTGACTAATCTATGCACAGCGGATGCCCAAAGAACCAGCCATTAAAACTGTAAATAAACTGTTTCACTGGTTGTGAATTCACTAAATGTATTGCTATCACCCTTTAACCTTTGCCCTTTTCATCCCGATCATCTTGGTTCTAAGTGTGGGCCTACCTGCTGTAACCCCCAGTGATTGAAAATGTGACGAGAAGTCTTTATTGTAATTTCTGTATTTCTCATGCATTTAATGTATTATTTATTATGTCTACATTAGGAATACATATGTTACTCATTCCTGGAAACTGCGCTATGCGACATTTTGATCCTAAGGTATGATCCAGATTCACAAGTAAAGGTAACTGGATCATCTCCTCTCCATTGCCAGCATGTCACTGCCAGATTTGCCCCCTTTGGGCCACACTAGACCAATGTGCCACCTAATGACAAAAGAGAGGTGAAGTCATTTTCTGTACTTGTGAAGTGTCATCTGCCCTTGTTACCTACCTTACCACCCCAGAATGCTATATTTGTTATCCTTATTTTCTTCCACAAGAACACATTCCTTCCCAAAGTCTATCTCAACACAGGCCAAAACTCCACCTCCTATTTCAAACAGCAAAAATCAGGATCTCATAATACAATCAAGGATATAATCCTGCTCTTGTAATATAGTCTACCCTCTTAAGTAGATGTTTTAAAAACTACACCCTCAGTACTAAAAATGGAAAGGCATACTGGACAGGAAAAACATATAAAAACCCTTATTGGGGTCTGCCCGACCCAACTGACCTGATGTTTTCCAAGCCTGTTGGGACACTTCTGATATAGTTCACCAGTAAAAGCCAGATAAACCTCTTACCTTGTCTTAATTTTTAGACACTCGTCTAAATCAAATGTTAAATGTTAACTCCACTGCAACTCCAATAGCACAGGAAATTATAAATGTTACCTGATGACCAACAGTCCAGAGCCTCGTGAAATGGGTACTATTCTTTCCCAGGTCAAATTGTCCAAAAGACATCCAAATGCCTGACAAACAAAATGGAAACAAAACCAGTTGGCAACCTAACCACCAGCCAATGGCACCATGTTATAGATATCCAGGAATTTGGCCTTCACCTGACTACCAGACCCTGGTACCTTTTCTTCATATGTGGAACAAAACACCTGCCAATGCCTACCAGTCAACTGGACAGGAACCTGTACTCTGGCTTCCTTACTCCACAAATAAGCAATGTCCCAAATAACCAATCTCTTACAGTGCCTCTAGCAGCATACATCCCCTTAAAAAGAGTCATCCAAATTATACCCCTGTTAATTGGATTAGGAATATCAGCTGGAATAGGCACTGGAATAGGAAGCATCACAACCTCAACCACATACTATCAACTCTCTAAGGACTTAACAAATGACATAGAACAAGTAGCTACATCATTAGACGTTGGGAGCCTGCCGTGGAGGCCCACCTGAGCATTAGGGATCTAGGCAGGCTGTGGACCCTGAGACCACTAGGATGAGTTCAGGAGCTGAAGGCCCATTCCCTCTTCCCTTCTTTGCTGTTTTGGCACGTTGCACTAGCAGGAGTTTGATGATCTAAGCATGAAGTTTTGAGAGTACAACAGGCATGGCTTACTTTAGGAGTCCATTGTTTCTGTTTCTCACAGACTGTGGTTTCAGCTTTAAACTTAACATAATTCAAACTCAGGTCACATTTGGGAGCCTTTAATATGGTACAAGCTTCTTTAAAGATTTAATAGTATATTGTAAAATTAGTATATACATACAAAGTGCTGTTTCAACCTTAATAATACATATAAGTATCTAGAGCTACTAGAAATGGCCCAGCACAAACTTTGGACTGGGCCACATTCCTCAAGGCCCAGCATGAACTTTGGACTAGGCTGCTTTCTTTTAAACTGGGTTTTAGCTACAGTTAGTATAGGTTTTTTTCTACTTATTACAGAAATTGAATTCATTTTATTCATTGAAAGTATTGTAGAATAGGTTATGCTATGTCAGTGAATTATGTCAGTTCAAGCATGATCAAACATGATATTTTGAGGTTTAATAAGATATACAGCTAACTTTAGAATTACTTTGTTTCCATCTTCTACATTTGCGGTTTTGGCTTTAATACAATTTACAGTTTATACTTGGGTTTTATTTATTAGAAGCTTTATTGCCAATGATCAGGATTAGGAATTAGAAACTTTTATAAAAGTTAAAAAAGATTTATAGGATTTCAGAACAGCCATTTTGTTAACAGATTGTAATCAATTTTTTCCAGAAACAGCCCAGCATGATCTTTTGACTGAGCCACATTCCTTAGGAATTGGCTTGGGCTATAATTAAGAGTTTCTATAGTGTAGGTAGAATTAGCATAAAATAGAGAGGAATTGGGATTTAGGTTGGTTATTAGGTGTTGTGCATGCATAGGTTTTAAAAGTTATTGATTATTAGAATATTATGATATTAGAATTGTTGTATTGCTTTTAAGAAATATTAACCAAGCATGAGGAACAATGGGATAGTTTGGGGATCCCCATTCATCATGCTTGGGGAAACACCTAAGCATGGTGGGGGGAACGCCCTCATCCACCTGGCTCTATGTTCATGTAAATGTCTTGTGATTTATTGGAATTGCCCTTCCTCATACTCCAGGAAACACCTGGGGAGTGAGGGATGCCCCTCACTCACCTGGCTTTGTGTTCATGTAAAGGTTTTGTGATTTAATTGGAATTGTTCTTTCTCATGCCTGAGGAAACACCTGGTGGTTGGGGGGTGCCCTCTGCACATGTCTTTGTGTTCATGTGAAAGACTTTTAAGACTATCTGTGTAAAATTTGGGGATAAATACACACTGTAAACTCCCAATAAATGGCTTCTGCACTAGACAGAGTCCAGCCTCTTTCTTTCTCCCCCAGTCTCTTTCTTTCTTTTAATATCTATCTCTATGAATTGCCGATGCCATCACACCTTCCAAGGGACATCTTGAATCTCTTTGGGAGGGGGCTGGCCCCCAAAACTGGCGTCCAATGTGGGGCCTGGAATGGTAAGCTTTTTCTCATTTCAGGGTGGCTAGGATCTTACCCAGGGTGCTGCAGACCCCTCTGTAGAGACAGGCAGAGTGAGACGGGTAAAGATTGGTTTTTTGACACCGAGTTGTGATCTAATCATGGGCCAGAGCGAGTCTAAGGAATGGAAAATGGTCATCAGTATCTTAATGAATTCTCTTTCTAAACATGGAGCTAAAGTTTCTTCCTCTAATGTAGCTCGTTTTCTACATTTTGTGCAGGAACAATGTTAATTAAAAATGCTTTAAATCCACAGCATAATTATAAGAAATTTCCTTCCAAAAAGGCCACTCATGATGATGATGATAAGGGAACTTTCCTTTTCACCACTGCTTCGGCACCTCCTTTACATGATGACAAGTTATCTTCACAAAATAAGGCTGAATTGGAGGATGAAATGGTAAAATATCATGAGCAGAAATATCCTAACAATGTTACTGCACCTCCTTCTAGGGTTTTCCTTTAAAAGTTGAGAATACTGAAATAAAGCCTGAACTTAATTACACTTTTCCTTTTCTTATAGGAATGCAGAGAGTTCGAGCAATAATAAGCAAAATTATATAAGTAATATAAGTAAAATAAATAATGTAAGTAATATAAGCAAAGTATATAAGTAATTTGTAAGTAATATAAGTAAAATAAGTAATATAGGCAATATAAGCAATATAAACAATATATATAAGCAATATATGTATATAAGCAATATAACCAATATATAAATAATAAAGTAATATATATATAAGCAATATAAGCAATATATTAGTAATATAAGTAATAAGCAAAAGAATATATCATTACAGTCTTGCTATAACTGTGGTCAAGTCAGACACATTAACAGAGATTGTCCGGCTAGCAAGGTATGGCTGGCTTACACAGCATACTGTCACCACTTACTGGGCTACTCGACCAAAAACTTTGTGTCCCAAATGCCAAAAAGACTTTCATTGGCTAGAAAATGTCTATCTAAATTTCATAAAAACGGCACTCCTTTAAATCAACAGCAAGCCACCCCAGCTCAGGGAAACCTCCAGAGGGGCCAGCCTCAGCCACAGGTGACAATAGGGGTGCAGCTTCCACCATGAACCCGTCCGTTCCGTCTGCTCCATCACAGAACTCATCCAAGCCAGCCCTGGGAGTACAGGACTGGACTTGTGTTCCTCCACCACAACAATATTAACTCCGGACATTCCAGTAACCCCAATTCCTACGGGAGTAAATGGCCCTCTCCAGAAGGAATAGTGGGTATAATATTAGGCAGAAGTTCCTTGTCTTTACAAGGAATTTCCATTATTTATGGAGTGGTGGATTTGGATTACACAGGAAAAATCCAGGTGCTTGTTGCTCCCCTTAGCAAAACAGTGCAGAGAATAGCCCAGTTGCTGCTATTGCCTTATCACAAAGCAGGTAAAACGTTAACTAATCTGCCTAGAGGTTACTCTGGATTTGACTCTGGTGATGTTGCTTTTGGGGTTCAGGAGGTTACTAATTCTAGACCTCTAAAAGATTTATTTATACAAGGAGCTAAAATTACAGGCTTGTTAGACACAGGAGCTGATGTTTCTTGTATTGCCAGGAAAGATCGGCCTGCCTCATGGCCAACTCATATGGCTCCTTCAGGACTTATTGGCATTGGTTGAGCACCCTCAGTAGCCAAAAGTTTACAGATTTTACATTGGATAGATAATGAGACTTCAGGAACTTTTTGCCCACATGTTATTCCATCTATCCCTTTACATTATGGGGAAGAGATGGTCTCTCACAAATGGACACAATTTTGTATAGCTCCAATGATAAAGTCTCAGCACAAATGCTGCAGATGGGCTATGATCCCTTTAATGGACTTGGCAAAGACGGACAGGTAATTACAAAAACCTGTTCAAGTGAATGAAAAAACAGACCAAGCTGGAATTGGCTATTCAAATTTACCCTATAAACCATTGTTCTTAAGGCTGCAGGTCAGTAAGCCAGTTTGGGGTAAAACAATGACCCATACCTTCTAAAAGCTTAAGGCAGCAAAAGATTTGGTACAACAGCAGCTAAAAGCTGGCCTATAATTGTCATAAAGAAAAAATAAACAAAACAGAAATACTTAGAGTTATGCATAAAGTGTAAATGCAGATGTATTCTCCTTAAAATTAATGAGAAGGAACTTGAAAAATATGTTGATAGGTACTTGGAGGATGGTAATTCACAAAGAATTTTTTTTACATATAATTCATTATAAAATTAAATAGGAGTTTATTTTAAGTGTATTTAAGTTACAATTTTCTCATACAAATTTACCTTATCCACAGCTTTATACAGTATATCAATTGATTAAGGCACGGAGGAAACTGAGAACAAAGAGGATTAATGAGCATGAGAAAATCCGTAAGAAAACATTCAAACTGAGTATGAAAGCCTACAGATTCTAAATTCTGCTATGGAAGAATTTACACTGTCTAATGTCTGTAGTTCTATAATTTCATTTTAAAAGTATACCCTTGAATCCTCAGCCAAAATAGGTAATGTTAGTTGCCAGGGTTCCTGCCCCCGACTTATAAGGTGGGTTAGGACGGCAATGGTGGATCAAGACAGAGAGAAGAGACCACTCTGAGGCAGTTCTTCTGGAACAGTCTGATCAGGACTGAAGCCAAATTTTATTCGGATTCCTTCCAACTTATATACCATTTTTCATACCCTCCAGCAGTGTGATAATCACTTGCTGGGGCATACAAACTCCATGATGTATATTGCACTTTGCAAACTATGCATCACAAGACCATCACGAGACTTGCAAGCTCCAAGCAGACAGTTCGAACTCCATGATGCCTGGCGTGCCTCACAAATCTCACATCAAGGTCACAGGTGCACAAATACAGTTCGTTTAAAAGTGTCTTCCATAGTGTTCAACAAATCATTCATATTATACTCTTTGTTCTAAACCCTGATTAATACAAAAACTTTCTTAGTTAACTCTAGGTTCAATCCAAGTTCACTGACTCTAATATTTTTTAACGATTGATATTATCAACTTAACACTACACTATAATTTATAAGTTTACTTAAATGACTTAATTTTTATTTATTCCATAACCTATTACGATTCAACATAGTGGCCTGCAATTCTATAACAATTAATTCAAAACTTATTCCTTACCATGACTTATATGAGTTTCATGATCTAGTGTTTGGACTTTAATACTATGCTATATCTCATTAAGCTAATACCTTATCATTGAATCTTATAATTATCATTGACGTATGATTTTAAAATCATAACACTATAATTCTCATTCTATTCTAATAAAACTACGACTTTAACCCAAAACTTAAATCATTTCTCCTAGTATATTAATACATGGCTACGTGTAAAATTTCCTATTGTCATATTAGAAGCAAAAACAACACCGTTGGGAAAGTTTCGGTATACTAATCAAAGGATCTTAAAATTGGCTTACAGGAACAGGAACTAAAGTCATAATCTGAGAAAGGAAACTTAAAAAGCTTAAACAAAACCTCAAAGTTTTCTATGAATGCTTATTACTGTTTAAATCTTTCTGATGGAAATTGTATCATCTTAAATGAATGTTTTATCCAAACAAGTCTATTCTAAAAATCAAACGGTAGCTGTCACACTCTTGGATAATGGACTGCACGGTTACCATGGAAATGGCCACGGGCTGAAGCAAACAGAGTTTCAGCATGTAACAAAACTAGAAAAACGTCCTGCCTGGCTAAAGGCAGGGCAATAAAACTATTATGATAATTTGGTTTCTAATCTTAATCCTAGGAGAAACTGCTTTGAGAACAAGAGCTGACTCACCAGTCTACTAGGAAATAGAAGTTAAAAAATATCTAGAAAGAAGTAAGACTTAGAGGGGACAAGGTCATTCTGCTGTATAACCTTTCATCAGGTTTATAGAGATTTTACTTATAAGTTTTACTGCCATGTATGCACACTGGTCACTAATCACACGCCAATATTATAGGTATAACTGATATCCTATGTCAGAGGCGATCTTCCAGATGGGCCTTTACAGACCTCAGCCATGTAACTATAGATGTTGGCTCCCAACAGTTAGTGCCATGGAGAATGAATTGATGAGGAAGCAATTTTATAACTCTAGGCCATGGCTAAAATCTAATATGGCAAGCACTAGAAAACATAGCATTCTGATTAAGGATTGCCTGGATTGGCTCTCCTGATCAGTTAAGTTATCCCAAAAGCTATCTCATTATTGGGCAATGCTCACATGAGATGAGAATCCCATTTATTCCCATGCATGCAGCTTTGCTTCTGCAGGGGAATGTGAGAGGGAAACTGCTAGATGCCACGCTCTACATTACTCACAGACTATGCATAGAGAAAGGAACTTTTAAGTGGAAAAAAATGTAGCTTAAACATAAATTCCCTCATCTGCCAAGGTGCATAGTGATTAAATTCAGACTAAAAGGTTAGATGCTTCAAGGTTGTTTATTAAAGCAATTATTCTCTTAAGTAAAAGGGGTTAATAGGGAAAATCTTCATAGCCATTGTCATAGGGAAAATACAGTTGGCAGTTTATTTTAAAACATTTCACTAATAATGAATTATCTTATCATATTATCGACTAGAACCTTGTTATTAAATATGTGGTTTGCAGATCAGCAGCTTGGGTATCACCTGGGAAATTGTTAGAGAAATTAAAAAGTCAGAAATAGTCTTATTTCTGATCCTTTGTACATGGCCTGGGTCCACTGAATCAGACCTACTAAATCAAAATCTGCATTTCAACAAGATCCTCCAGGGTGCGTGTCAACATTTGAAGTTTGTAAGACTGAAGCATAATTGGGTAGTCATTGAAACCATGCCCTCTTAATTCAGGAGGATCATGCTTTCCAAAGATAGCAGTGCCTTCAAAGCTGCATCCCACGGCACAATTTTTTTGGCATTTAACCCAAGTTAACTTTATTAGTTACTTGTCTGTTTTAATATTCCCCTTTTAAAAAAAATAAATAAATTGCAAGCATTCAGGGCAAATTATGGGTTTTCTAAAAATGTAAACAAAATAAGAAAGGTTTTCACCTTCTTTGTTCTCTCCTATTCCTCCTATAATCTGTTCTGTATCTGGGAAGGAAGGGCTGGCGTCTACCGTGGTGTCTAGCCCTGACCTTCAGTCTTTCTCTTTTACCCTCGGATAAGGGGCAGATGCCAAAGGCCATGGCACCTAACCCCAGATTCCAGACTTCTCATCCCCCCTCGCCCCATACGTACTTGGAAAGCCCATTCAAGTATCCACATGGCTTAATAGGTCTCTTCTCAAGGGGGTGGCTGGGACAAGAGAATGTTAAAAATTCCTCTTTGTTGTTCTATGATAAATTTCTCTCAAGTTTGTATCTCAACACTGACATTGCATTGCAAATATACTGCATCTTTTGGAAACTGCTAGTCTTCATACTGTCTCTCCCTCCTCCCCCACTCTTTTATAGACCATTCAATCTGCCCTTCCTTGGTCCATTCCCTTTACTAACAGCAACCACTTCCCATGCCCAAAGTTTACTTCACCTTTTCAGGTTCCTGACTGCCTAATTAGGCATGTCCGGCCTCCCTGACAATGGTCTGGCATACACGTCTAAATCTTTCCGGCAATTTTGCTCCCAATTTAATATTTCTCACTCCACAGGAATTCCCTACTGTCCACAAGGTCAAGTCATAGTTGAAAGAGCTCACCAAACTTTAAAAAATCAAATAACTAAATTACAAGAGGGGGAGTTCAAGTATAATTCTCCCCACCATATTTTAAATCATGCCTTGTTTGCTGTAAAACTATTTAAACTTGGATTCCACAGGCAATTCAGCTATGGCTAGACACTGGAACCCAGAAGGAATCACTAAACCCATGTAAAGTGGAAGGATCTTCTTACACGAACACGGAGAGGGCCTGATATTTTACTAACCAGTGGGAGGGGCTATTCTTGCATTTTCCCACAGAAGGAGCCATTTCCCATTTGAATCCCAAATTGATTGGTGAGAAATGCCTCCATTGATCCATCGGGCACAAAGAGTGGCTGGAATTGTCCCGATAAGGAGGGTTAATTCTCGGAATACAGCTCGTGCAGATTGCCAGCAGGAGGAGATATCCCCTATGCCTTTAAATGAGGACCTGCCCACAGAACAGACCATGCCTCAGCAACCCAGCCTGGAACAGGAAGACTCTTTAACCAGGCAGATGGGATGACTCTCCATTCAGGATGACAACTTGTGCCCTAGACTGACCAGAGCAAGAAGAATGGCCCTCAGACAAAGTGCTTTCAGCATTCGCCGCTCCTTTTTGCCAACCTGGGGTCAGCTGGAATTTCTAGCAGAAGAAGCAGGAACATGTTGAATGCCCAACACATTTCCATCAGACCAGTAACATTGTTCTTGGCCGTGTTCGCTCTCCTTATGAATCAGGTAGATCCAACATCCTCTGCAGAAGTTAACAAAACCTATTGAGCGTATATGCCCAATCCTCCTACTTTCCAGCCAGTTACTTGGGATAATGAGGTCATTAATGTCTTTTCCGACTCTCCCCAATTAATGGGGGGAGCTGCCTTGTTTTATGCACAAACTAAACATGTCATTAATAACGACTATACTTATGAAGGCAGTTCTCGTTCACCTCCTATTTGTTTTTATGACAATTCTAGTTTTAATTATTATAAGGAGTTTTGTCTTATGTCCTCTCTCAAAACTTTGCTTACTGATAGTCCAACACACAGTAATTACAGAGAGGGCTGGTGGATTGAAATACTAATGCCTGGAGGAACTGATCCTATTTTAGCCATAAAAACTTCACCACCATCCAATATGCCTGTTTGTTCTTTCAATAACACCGAAAAAGACTGACTGCTTATTCAACGTGATACCAGATACCCAAAGTGGAGAGACTGTATTTATAACTCTAAAGTGTATTATTTTTTACCCCGTGAAAGGTTAACTATCAGTGACTGGGGTCTTAATCTACGACACTATACTACCAGGCTAAACGAGGAAGACCCCATCCATGCTAGATGGCATATTAATGGATGGGTGCCTCCAGTGTTAACAACAGTCATTGGAAACAAATTATTCAGCCCCATTTGTGGAGAGCTGTTGTTGCCTTCAAGACAGTTGTTCTGTCCCAACCTCACGGGGGAGTTCAACAGTATAAAATAAGAACTTGCCTACAGTCCCCTTATGTGTTTTTGGCTTAGAACGATTACCAATCATTGACCATAAAATGTCCGAATGATGTCTATAATTGGTCTTATAAATGATGTATATTAACTAATTGTTTAACTGATGCTTCTTATAAGGGATTTGTTTTTCTCAGACAGCCCCCTTACTTAACAGTTCCAGTACATTTGTCATCTCGTTGGTGTGATGAATATGGTTTGCAAACATTATATGAGGTTAATGCTTTATTACCAGACAGAAACGGTTTTTAGCCACCTTAATTTTAGGAATTACAGCTTTGATAGCTATTGCTACTTCAGTAACAGTTTCAGCTGTAGCTCTATCTAAGGAAGTTCACACAGCAACCTTTGCCGATCAGTTATCTAAGAATGTTTCCATTGCATTAGCTACTCAGGAGATTATAGATCAAAAGTTAGAAAGTAAAATTAATACTTTGGAGGAAGCAGTGTTAGCAGTAGGACAAGAGCTTGTGACTTTAAAAATAAAATTGGCTCTCCGATGTCATTCTGAGTTTAAATGGATTTGCCTCACTCCTTTAGAGGTAAATAAATCTGTCCACACTTGGGACAAAATAAGAAATCATATTCTTGGATTTGGAATCATTCGGACTGGAGTATAGACCTTACTAAATTACATCAAAAAGTATAGGACATTACTGTCGCTGAGAAACAGTTCTGGTCCTCTGAATTGGCCAGTTCTGTATTTAATAATTTTTCATCATTCGTCAACCAAAAGTCATTGATGTCTATACTCATTAATGTGGCAATTTGCAGGACAGTGATTCTTGCATTGCTATGCCTGCTTCCAATTATTTTCAAGGTGCTGAAGAAAAGTATTTCTCAGCTCAACACCGAGTTCCATGGGTTCATGCTAAAGAATGAAAAAGGGGGAGAGGTTGGGAGCCAGCCGTGGAGGCCCACCTGAGCGTTAGGGATCCAGGCAGGCTGCGGACCCTGAGACCACTAGGATGAGTTCAGGAGCTGAAGGTCCATTCCCTCTTCCCTTCTTTGCTGTTTTGGCATGTTCCACTAGCAGGGAGTTTGATGATCTAAGCATGAAGTTCTGCGAGTACAACAGGCATGGCTTATTTTAGGAGTCCATTGTTTCTGTTTCTCACAGACTGTGGTTTCAGCTTTAAACTTAACATAATTCAAACTCAGGTCACATTTGGGAGCCTTTAATATGGTACAAGCTTCTTTAAAGATTTAATAGTATATTTGTAGAATTAATATATACATACAAAGAGCTGTTTCAACCTTAATAATACAGATAAATATCTAGAGCTACTAGAAATGGCCCAGCACAAACTTTGGGCTGGGCCACATTCCTAAAGGCCCAACATGAACTTTGAGCTGGACCACATTCCTCAGGGCCCAGCGCATACTTTGTACTAGGCTGCTTTCTTTTAAACCGGGTTTTAGCTACAGTTAGTATAGGATTTTTTCTACTTATTATAGAAATTGAATTCATTTTATTCATAGAAAGTATTGTAGAATAGGTTATGCTACATCAGTGAATTATGTCAGTTCAAGCATGATCAGACATGATATTTTGAAGTTTAATAAGAATACAACTAACTTTAGAAATGACATTGTTTCCATGTTCTACATTTGCGGTTTTGGCTTTAATGCAATTTACAGTTTATACTTGGGTTTTATTTTTTAGAAGCATTATTGCCAGTGATCAGGATTAGGAATTAGAAACTTTTATAAAAGTTAAAAGAGATTTATAGGATTTCAGAACAGACATTTTGTTAAGAGACTGTAATCAATTGTTTCCAGAAATGGCCTAGCGTGATCTTTTGACTGAGCCACATTCCTTAGGAATTGGTTTGGGCTATAATTAAGAGTTTCTATAGTGTAGGCAGAATTAGCGTAAACTAGAGAGGAATTGGGATTTAGGTTAGTTATTAGGTGTTGTGTATGCATAGGTCTTAAAAGTTATTGATTATTAGAATATTATGATATTAGAATTGTTGTATTGCTTTTAAGAAATATTAGACAAGCATGAGGAACAGTGAGAGAGTTTTGGGATCCCCATTCATCATGCTTGGGGAAACACCTGGTAGGTGGAGGATGCCTCTCATCTACTCGACTCTATGTTCATGCAAATGTGATTTAATTGGGATTGCCCTTCCTCATACTCCAGGAAACACCTGGTGAGTGAGGGATGCCCCTCATTCACCTGGCTTTGTGTTCATGTAAAGGTTTTGTAATTTAATTGGGATTGTTCTTCCTCATGCCTGAGGAAACACCTGGTGGGGGGGCGCCCCTACTGCACCTGGCTTTGTGTTCACGTGAAAGACTTGTAAGACTACCTGTGTAAAATTTGGGGATAAATACACACTGTAAACTCCCAATAAATGGCTTCTGCACTAGACAGAGTCCAGCTTCTTTCTTTCTCCCCCAGTCTCTTTCTCTCTTTGAACATCTATCCCTAAAAATCGCCGATGCCATCCTCCCTCAAGGGACCTCCTGAATCTCTTTGTGGGGGCTGGCCCCCCAAAATTAGTGTCCCTTCAAGATCAATTAGATTCCTTAGCTGAAGTAGCTTTACAAAATAGAAGGGAACAAAACCTGTTAACTGCTGAAAAGGGAGGGCTTTGTCTCTTCCTAAATGAAGAATGATGTTTTCATGGAATCAAGTCAGGGTTGATTAGGGACCATTAGATAGCAATGAAAATCCATCAATTTACAAAAACTGGTGAGATTTAGAGTGGGGTTTACCTCAACACCAGAAGAAAAGTAGCAAAAGATTTTAAAATAGATAGAAAATTAAAATAGAGAACTAGGAGATTCTATAATTAAACTCTATAGTTGCAGGTTGATCTACAAGCACTCATGCAATTTGCCCATCAGTTTAAAAATATGCACAGAAAAAGACCATAAAATGTAGCCACCTGGAGTACTAGAAAACCAGGCATGCCCAAACGTTTCCATTTACATAAAAACTTGCAAGTAGAGGCACCAAGAAACAAACAAGTGTGACCAAAGGGGTCGTTCTCCTTGTCTTTTATCACTTTTAGCCTATTTGAAATGAATTTGGAGAGTAAAGGTAATGGGGGAGACCCTTTAGAATGCACTCTGAAATAAAAATTGGTATCTATAGTTTCCTAAGAAAAGACCAACTCAGAATAGACCAAAAGGCCAACTGCTAAAATAGGAGGTCCAGAACTTAGTAGGGCTTACCAAGTCCACCCTAGGAGAAACTCAAAGCCAATGGGTCTTACCAGGCCACTGAAGCTACTTTAGCTCCAAGTTCAGGTATCTTCTTGGGTATCTTGAGTTTTCTCCAAGGCTCATGTTGGCTGCCAATCTGTTGACACAAATATGGCAAGCTCTGTAAAATATTTCAAGATGGTGTATTCTGGTCAAATATGAAAGACCAGGCCTTTGGAATCCATCCTCAGGAGATCCTGAGAACATGTGACTGCTGTGGTTGTGCTATATATATTTAGAAGGATAAAAGTAACAAGAAACTATAAGACAATATATGTGAGATTTACACTAGTTTGGCCTAGGGAGGCAGAATGTGCCCAAGCAGGGGCCCACAGGCTACAAGTGGATTCAGAGATTTTTCTGACAATTAGTCAGCATAGAGTTATCTGAGAAATGCTGAAAGCAGTAAAGGAAAGTAAAGCAGCTTGAAGACTGGCAAGGGAGCAGGTGGCTTTATATGCACATGAAGTTTTATGGGTGGTGACAGACTGCAGAGAGAATTGGCAATTATCTTAAAACGTGCTAAAGTCTACAAAAGATAGCTTTATAAGGTCACAATATATTTTTATTTTTCTTCTTCATCTGCCAGAACCAGGTTGGCAGACCAAAAGTTGAAACATTAAAACTTAAGAATTTGGCAAGGAAAAGAAGAAAGGTGAGGTTTTAGTTACCAAACTTCACAGAGATAAGTAACCTATGATGCACCCCAACAGCTCCCTGTTATCCTTTTTTATTCTTAAAATACACCAATACATTTTCTTGGGGCACTAATAGTATCGAGTCCTCCAGGTACTGAATCTCCTCTCTCTGATGGTGCTGAACCCTGCTGTGCCTTATGGTGTTATTTACTCACCCCTTACCAGTACTGAACAATTATGGAATTATTTACCCTAACCAGAACTGAACAATTTTGTTGTAGTCTACTGATTTTGCAGCATTTTTATTAAAAGCAAAAAGAACAGACATGCTTAGTATGTGAAGGTGAAAAGAGTTAAAACTTTGTTTGTTTTAACCACTGTATGTTCTCAGGTAAGCCTGGAACATAGCAGGTGTTAGTATGAACCACTCCAAATAGGATGCTTAGAGAATAAAGTATGGTTAAATTCAGCAGTGTGTGCTGTGGGTATTGATTAATAATAATAGAAATTATCATTTGGGTGGCAGGGATTAGATCCTTTCTAATGAACATATATACAGGAGTAACAGCTACTATAGTGTGAAGCACAGTCCACAGTTGTACCCATAAGGTAGACATCTCAGGCTTCCTTTCACAGCTTTTTCTGCTTCCCCACCTCACTCACACAGGTGACAACTGCTGGGGTCAGGTAGAGTGGCCTCTAGCCCCTGAAGGACACAAGGTGCCCCTTCCTCTCTAACATCAGGAAATTAGTGGAGGGAGTGTGAGTGAGCATAAAGCATAGTGGGTCTGAGTGGCTCTTCCAGATGCAGAGTTGTGTGACCCTGCCTGTGGAAGAATCATTTAACAAAACTCCACACCCTTTCATGACAAACACACTCAGCAAACTATGAGCAGGGGAAAACTACCTCAACATTGTAAAGGCTGTATATGAAAATCTCAATACTAACATCATGTATAATCTGAAAGACTAAAGAAATTTCCTCTATTTGTATCCCACAAAGCTATTGAAATAAAAAAAAAGAAAAATAAGTTATTTCCTGTAATATCAAGAGCAAGATAAGGATGCACACTTTCTCCATTTCTATTCAGAATAGTATTGGAAGACCTATCCAGATAAATTAGACAAGAAACCCAAATAAACAGAATTAAAAGTATAAATAAAGTAAAATTATACCTGTTTTCAGGTGGCATGATCTTATACACAGGGAAAAAAAAAACTCCCACAAGAAAACTCATTAGAACTATTAAATGAATTCATCAATGTTTCAAAATACAAAATCAACACACAAAAATATCTGCTACATTTCTCTAATCAAAAAACCAAACAGCAAAGTACTCAAAATGAAATTAAGAAAGCAATTCAATTTACAACAAGATTTTTAAAAATTGGCCAGGTGACATGGCTCATGCCTGCAATCCTAGAATTTCAGAAGGCCAAGATGGGAAGATTGCTCATAACAAGGAGACTGAGACCAGCCTAAGCAATACCGCAAGACCTTGTCTCTACAAAAATAAATAAATAAATAATAGCCAGTAGTGGTTGCACATGCCTGTTCATAGGAAGCAGAGATGGAAGGATCACTTGAGCCCAGAAGGTCAAGGCTGTGATGAGTTCCTGCGACTGCACTCCAGCCTGGGCAACAAAGTGATACCCCTGCTCAAAACAAAAAAAGAATAAAATATGTAAGGACAAACTTAACCAAGGACATGAAATAACTGTACATTGAAAACTATAAAATATTGATTAAAAATTAAATAATATACAAATAATTGGAAAGAAATTATTTGCTTGTGGATTGGATAACATTAAAATTTTAAGATGTCGGTGCAACCCAAAGAAAATCTACAGATTCATTACAATCCCTATCAAAATTTCAACAACAGGTTTTGCAAAAAGAGAAAAACAGACATGTAGAAATTGTTAACACTTATGCATTGCTAGGAGAAATTTTAAATGATGCATCCACTGTGAAAGCCTTATAACACTTCTTAAATGCAATTACAATGGAATTACAGTTTTGTCAGAAACTTTATTTCTAGATGTGTGCCTAAAAGAATTGAAAGCAAGTTATCAAAGATAAATGTGTACACCCTTGTTCTTGGCAACAAAAAAAGCAACCCAAGTGTCCATTCATGGATAAATGGATAAAGAAAATATGGTGTACATACACCATAAAATATTATTCAGCCTTAAAAAGGAAATTCTGACCCATCCTACAGCATGAAGAAACCTTAAAGACATCCTGCTGACTGAAATAACTTGGTCTCAAAAGGACAAAAATTGTTTGATTGCCCATACATGGATTAGTCTCAAATTAATAGAGACAAAGTTGATGAATGATGTTTGCAAGGTGCTGGGGAGAGGAGAATAGGCAGCTATAGTTTAATGGATATGGAGTTTCAGTTAGGAAGATTAAAACAAATTTTGGAGATGGATGGTAGTGTGATTGTGCAACAAGATGAACTTAATGATGATGAACTGTACACTTGAAATGGTTAAAATAGTAGGTTTTTGGTTTTTTTTGAGTTGGGGTCTCAGTCTCACTCTGTCACCCAGACTGGAGTGTGGTGGCCACTTCTGGCCACTGCAGCCTCAATCTACTGGGCTCCGGCGATCCTTCCGGCTCAGCCTTCCAAGATGCTGGAACTACAGGTGCACATTACCATGCCCAGCTAATTATTTGATTTATTGTAGAGATGAGGTCTCACCAAGTTGCCCAGGTGGGTCTCGAACCTGCGGGCTCAGGCAATCCACTTACCTCAGGCTCCCAAATCATGGGATTACAGGCTGAGCCATGGAGCCTGGGTTAAAATAGTAAATTTTATGTTATAAATATTTATGTCAAAAAGAGGGAGACTTACACTTGTTGATGTTTCTCTGTTTTCTAGAACAGTGGAAAAGTACAGGACTAGAAGAGTAGGCAGGTGATCCTGGATAATCTTCCTTTTACACCAGCCCTGCAACATCAAAACAGGTCAAGAGGGTTGGCCTCTTTAATGGAGGGGTGTGTTTACCACTCATTATAGGTGACTGAAAATGATGTGAATTTGGAGCCTGCAGAATCTTAAGGGCTCCAAGACCATCCTCCATTCTGACATCAGTTGTAAGTTAGGGTTTCTTCAACAGTGCCTCACTTTTGAGGATTCCCCAGGACTCGTGTAACTCACTAAAAACTGTGATATTTACTGATATGTGTGTGGTTTTTTACAGCAAAAGGTACATATTAAAATCATTCAAGGAAAGAGGCACATGGGCAGAGTTCAGGAGAATTCCAAGCACCAGCATTTTTTGTCCCAGTGGAGTTGTAGACAATGATGCATTCTCCTGGCAGCATGTGTGACACTGGGTGAAGCATTGCCAACCAGGAAAGTTCATCCAAGCTTTCCTGGTTGGCAATGCTTCATCCAGTGTCCAGACCCAAAGGGTCTTGGTCACATAAACCTTGTTAAACCATTCTCATGGATGATTTTAGTCTCCACTGAGTTCAAAATAAAACAATACATCTTAAATCTTCGGTCATTTTATTTTTTAAAATTCTCTAAAGTAAAATGCTTAAAAGAATTCTCACTTATTTTAACTACTTATCCAAAGTGAGACTCAACATAAATAATTTCAAAAGTCATTTGGTCATTAAGACAGTTCCTTTAGTCATTCAAGACATTCAGATAAGAAATTTACACCATGTAACACTGACATTGAATTACGAACACTAGGATGTAATTTCAACAACAAGAAGAATATGAAATACAAACAGAAATGAGCACAGAACAGACAAGCAACTAATCTGGCAAACAAGTGGCAATGTTAGAAAGAGGAATCAGTACTTAGTTACTTGTTAAATGAATGAAGACCACACACATTGCTCAGAACAAGAAGCCACCAGGATGCACTGTGAATCTTCTCAGAGGACATTAAAACTTAACCCATGGAAAGTTGCTCACTGGCTCATGTAAAATGTTAGAGCAGCTGCTTCCTCCTACTGGGCAAGCCTGCAACCCACAGCCACCATGGCCTGCCCCTGCCAGTGTAGCTGTCCTCAGGGCTGAGCACCTGGGTGGTGGAAGGAGGTGGTAAAGGGCTCAGATTTGCACAGAGCCCCACATGGCACATCTTTCATGCAGGGAGCTCAGATGGAGATAAAAAGCCTTTAGAGAATCCAGCCCCAGCTCTAAAGCCAGGAGTCCATCCAACATAAAGGAGACAGACTCCTCCTTCTCTTCCTTCTCCTTAAAATAACAACCTTTAAAGAGATCCTTGTGTCTTCCCTTCTCATTCGTAACCTGTGTCTGATTTTCATTTCAGGGTCCAGTTCTCAGACTGTGGTCACTTAGAAGCCCTCACTGACCATGTACCCAGGAGAGACAGTCACTCTTGCCTGTGATTTCAGCACTAGGTTAGTCATTGATGCACACTAACCATACTGCATCCAGCACAAGCCTGGCCAAGTCCCAAGGACATTGATTTATGAGACAAATAACAAACATTCTTGGGTCCTGCACAGTTCTCAAGCTCCTTAGGGTTGGACGGGGGAGATGGGAGGAAACCTGCCTTGATTCTCTCAGGTGTCCAGCTCAAAAAAGAGGTGGAGTACTACCACAGGCTACACTACAGAGGTTCCAACAGTGACATAAACCTTCTCTAGCCCTTGTCTTGTGGAGATAATGTGGTTGGTCACACCAGCTCTCAAGACAGCCAAATGTGGACCAGCCACAGAAACAGGAATGGAAGGGTCTAATTCATTCTTGTCTTGTTGCAGGAAAACAGAGAGACCTTGGCACCAAGACTATCTTAGGAAGCAGTGTTTTACTGGCACCAGCGCAACTCAGTGTGCTAATGCTCCAAGAATGAACCACCCAGAGAAAGAAGAGAAGGATGTTATGTATTAGTTTAGGTAAGGGAGGAGGTCAGGTTGTATGGCTATACATTTTTTGTAGGAATATGCAAGTTTGTATTCACAAAATCAGTTTCTTTAAGAACAAATTATTTCCAGGATATTACATGAAAAGCAGAGGTTGTAAACCAATACCTTCACAAAGAGAGGATGGCAGGGGGTAAGGTTGTGAATCGATTACTATCTAGGATTTACAGGAAAGCAGCTTGTAGCTATTTGGTTTGTTGCACGTCCCATGTCTAGCAGGTTTGGAGCTTGAAGTTTGATTTTTTAGAAAGAAAAATTTTAACTGTTGCTAGCCCCTCTCTGACACAATCTCTTCTCCATCCCTGAAGTGGAGGAAAAAAAATTAATTATTTTGCATATCAGAAGGAATAGAAGCAGTTGAAGCCAATATAACGCCTGAATCTAAACATATTTCCTCCAAAAGGAAGTATCTTCAAATGATGGAATTTCAGAGCTAAGAGCAAAGAGAAGAAAAGCTCCTTTGTATATTCCTAAAGTTTACATTTTGACTTGCTTTCAAAGCAATGCATACCTGTTACATAAAATCAGAAAGTATTCAAAATTGGCAAGTTCTCTGAAAAGGTTATTTATCCCAAATAATCAGTATGTTTTTAAATTTGGATGCATTTTTAAAATTTTTATTCTCAATATTTTTACAGGTACAGTCAAACCTTGTGTTCATTTATGCTCTTGTCATTTAAGATTAATATAAGTAATGATTTACATCATAAAATATTTGAATGGCTGTTAATATTATTTTGATTTGAGTAGTAATCAAATATTATAGTTTACTAGTTAAGCAAAGGTATGAAATTATGACTTTTTTCAACACTTCTGATAATTTCGGTGAACTTTGTGAGAGTAGGGGAGATGTCCATCATGGCCAATGGGGAACCTAAAGTATGTATTATTCCTGACTTCCAAATGTAAAAAATAGTGAAAAAAAGAGTTTCCTGCTTATGTGAGTTGGAGCAATTTATACTCAAAGGTATAAGGAACAATTTATACAGAAAGCTTCAATGTCTTCTTGCATGTGTTGGAACAGAATTTCCTAAATATTATTCTGCATATATGAATCACCTGCGGATCTTATAAAATATGGATTCTGCCAGGCACAGTGACTCACACCTGTAATCCCAGCACATTAGGAGGAGGAGGCAAGAGGATTGCCTGAGTCCAGGGGTTAGAGGCCAGCCTGGGCAACATGGCAAGACCTCATCTCTACAACAAATTAGCCAGGCATGGTGGTGCACAGCTGTGGTTCCTGTTACTTGGAAGGCTGAGGCAGAAGGATCACCTGAGCCCAGCAGGTTAAGGCTGCAATGGCCATGAGCATGCCACTACACTCCAGCCTGGACCCCAGAGTGAGACAGTGAGACTCTAACTTAAAAAAGAAAAGCAAAGAAATATATATATATATAATATAATTTTTTTTTACTTTGGAGGAACTATACAAATAACTGTATTGCAACACCCTCTCTATTCACCTAATCTGGTCTCAATGACTTTTTTCTTTACCTGAAGATAAAGGAAATACTGATAGGAAGGCATTTGATGACATTCAGGACATCAATGGTACTATGATGACAGCTTTGATGGCCATTTCAGAAATAGAGTTCCATAGTTTGTCTGACAGGTGGACCAGACACAGGCATTGGTGCATAGCTTCCCAAGGGGAGGTATTTCAAAGGTGATTGTGATATTCAGCAATGAGGTATATAGCAATTTTTCTAGGATGGTTCACAAACATAATTTATCAGACCTCATTCATATATATATATGGACATGGATACTGATTCAGTTGGTCTGGAGTGAGGACAGAGTCTCTGCATTTTTAAATTGCCCCTCCCACATAAAATCCACATCCATGTTTTAATAACAACAAATCGCATCTGGACACATTGACTCATTCCTTTAATCTCAGCATTTTGGTATGCTGCAGGAGGAGGATAACTTGAGACAAGGATTTGAAACAAGACTTGGCAGCATAGCGTTACCTCATCTCTACAATAAATAAAAAATAAATTAGCCCGGCTTGATGGCATGCACATGTAATCCCAGCTACCTGGGAGGTTGAGACAAGAGAATCACTTGAACCCAGGAGTTTAACGTTATAATGAGAAATGATCCCATCACTGCACTTCAAACTGGGTGACAGAGAGAGATCTGGTCCCTGGAAAATAATAATAAAAACAAATCCTTAAGAATTATACAAAATGAGAAGAAATCTTTGCAGAAAAAAAGTCTAACAGAAATCTCTGACATAAGGAGCTGATAAGTTTGAATTCTAGAAGAATCCCACACTCCATGCAACAAGACACACAGAAAGGACAGCCTCAGAGCTGGGAGAGGATCTACTTTCTTTAAGAAATAAAAGCAAACAACAAATATGACCTCCCCTCTGGCATCTGTCCAATATTCTTACTGGATTTTCCTCCAGTTTCTTGTGAAGAATGGACCATCCTCACCAGCTCCTACTCCCAATCTCTGATTCATGACTTCTTTTCTCAATTCCTGGGCTGCTCGCCTTTTCCAAACACCCTCTTCTCCTCCATAATCTCTTCAGTTAATTACCAAGTTCTTTATTTTAGAAAAGTTGTTGGCATTTTTCCAAATCTTTTGTGGATGTTGGCCTCATATTTTCATACTCTATTAGCCTCTCTAATACTCTACTTCTAAAGAACCCCCCATACAGCTGATGTTCTTTTTCACCTCAGCTAACTCCATTCCCTTCCCCTTCCTTCTCTCCTCCCCTTCCAGTGTGCACACAAATATGCTCATTAATTATCCCAACAACCACCACTCTGCCTTATCTGCTCTAATGAGAAGTCAAGTGGGAATAGACATCCATGGATTCCTAAACAGACCAGAAAGTGAGTTCATGGCCAAACTTTCGGCTAGATCCTAGATACCTGTCTCTCTGTCTCTGTTTATTCCACCCAGGGCCCAGCAGCAGTGTCCTCCCAGGGTGCCTGGAGAGTCACTGACCATACCCTCCCACCTCCCGTCCCCATCATCTCCATAAGAAGAACCACCCAGCATCCTATGTAGGGAAACAGACAGGGATGTATAACAGATTTGAAGTGAGTCCTCTTCCCCTAGGAATTGCAAAGAGTATAAGACAGTAGGACAACAGGGGCTTTTCCCCTAAACTGTGTGGCTCAGGAAGCAGAGATCTGGAGATATCTCTTCCATGGTCTGGACCCCTCTCCTCCATACCCTCATCAGGATCAGGTGGGAAGAAATGGGACATAGGGCCCAACACTGAAAGGGCTCGAGGCTTGCTCCCTTGGTCCACTGATTTTCTCTGCTCACCCTCAGTCTCTTTCCTGACCTTCAGAGTCCTGGGCACAGTCAGAGATAATTCAGAAGCTTGCATGGTCAACTCTTCAGTGAGCTTGTCCCTATCTCCTGCACTAGCAGCATCACCAATGTGAGTCTTGGGACTGAGTCCTGCTACCAATAAGTCCAAGCAGCATCAGAATTCTTATTTAGATGCAAAATGTCCACCTGTCGGAGTCCAGACTTAATTCTTGGGGTATCTGTCTGGCCATGTGGTATTCACGAGCATCTCAGAACTCTAGACTGAACACAAGGCTGATCACTACTGACAGTTTTAGACAACCCCCTCAAGGCTCCTATAGTGCTATAGCCTGTAGGAAAGTGAGACTGGAATCTGCCAGGCCTCCCAGAAGTGTGACCTCCTTGTAGCACCAGCCACTCACAGCCAGTATAGCAGGGTCATTTACCTTTTGTGTGTATGTTTGCTGATGTTGCTCCAAACCTGGACCCAGGACTCAGGTCAGGGTTAGTGATTTAGGGAATGCAGCTTTGCTCCCCAGAACCTGACTTCAGAGGGAGCCCTTGGAGCAGCACGTTGTCAGAGTGCACCAAATGAATCAGAAAGTTTTTGATACCAAGGACAGGCTGCCTCAGGACAAAGTCCACAATGAGTCAAGGCAGAGCAGGAACAGATTCCAACTGGGTCTGTCTCAGGCATATTGACTAATGCAGACACTAGACCATCCTTATCATTAACTGAACACCTACTATGTGCCAGGCTCAAGACTAGGGCTCAGGATACCGAGCTGACAAGACAGAGAGTGTCCCCAACCTCATGAAGCTGACACCATACAGAAGAATGAAGGTCAACAAGTCAATGGGAATAAGGCATATTAGGTTGTATGCAGAAGGGGACACTGGCCAGAGAGGGCTGGACAATAGGAAGTGATTAGGTTTTCATTAAAGAAGACACCAACTCGGATCTGAGATTTATGATGAAAGTCCAGCTTCTCCAAAGACGATGAAAAATGAGTGAAGGCAGAGAGCCCAGTTAGGAAGTGGCGGCTTTGTGCACGATAGAAAGGGGTCTCAGGCAAGTGATGTATCAGTTGAAGTGGGAGTTGGAGGAATGTACATGACCTACACCATGGTGAGAAGGCGTAGAGGGGGAAGATGACTATGTTGAGGCCTGAGCTTGTCCCTGGGAACCTGACAACCAACTCCAACTGTGATCAAGTGTGTTACATGCCTTTCTCTCTGGATGGCACACGGGACTTGGGAATCATCACTGTCTTCACTCTTGTACACAGAGATTTATTTGAGCCATCACTTTACACACCTGGAGAGGTAGCTGGCTACTTGGTGGTCCTGGGTAAAAGTGCTGAATGTTGAAGCATAGTATCCTAGAGCACAAGGGATGCCCTTACACACTGAAGGGGCTGTTTGTGTCTAGAGAAAACATCAAACATCCCCTGAGCTACATCAGAAACCATGGGAGGGAATGTTTCAGGGTGTGCAGCCCGGGTTTGGGGGTACAGGAGATTGAGGCGTAGGCCCAGCATAGACAAGAGACTCCTAGGTGTCACTCCAGGCCAGGGTGCTTGTGGCCACCCCAGTGATGGTTGGGGAAAAAGACAATGGAAAAGCTGGAGAGCAGTGGAAAGGCAGAATTCTGTGCCTGTGTGGGGAAAGGGGTTCAACCTACCAGTCATCCTTGTTCACCTCCTTCTTTGACTCCCTCCTCCCCTCCTTCCCAGGGCAGGTTTCCAGGACTGTGATGACTCTGGTGGTCTTTCTCCATCACAGACAGAGTAGCAGAGACAATGTCTGATGACTAAGTTTTCTCCACACAATCAGGTGTCTGGATACCCTCAGGGATTCTTCTGGAGGGTGGAAAGTTCTGTTTCTGTTCACCTCTCTGTTCTATAGTGAGATCCCAGACATCAGTGAGGCCAGTGAGATAGACCCCATCCTGTAGTAACAGGATGAATTATGACACACATATTCAAATAGCACCATCAGTTTCTGAACAAATGAATGCATTCCTCAGGAGCTGTAGGAATGTGTGTCTCTCAGCTGTCAGCAATGGGCTCCATGCCCCAGAGTGAATAGCTGGTCAGAGTGGTGGGATCTGCCTGCTGGGATCTGCTCCAAGACACCTGGGACAGACTGAATATGTGTTTGGTACATGAATTTGTGAGTTCACTTGCATTGGAATCCCAAGAAGAGTTGCAGATCTGAGACCAAGATAATGATTTTTTTTAAATTCTGGGCACTTTAGGCTTGAGCATTCAAGTTTATTCAGTAGATGATATTAAGAAGTTTTCCCCATACAGCCCAGCAATCTCCCTTCCAGGAATATACCCATAGGAACTCAAATCACTCTATGAAAAAGCACAATAAAGTTTAATGCAGCATTATTAACAATAGCAAAGACACGGAACCAACCTTGCTGCCCATTGAAAGTGGATTGGATTTTTAAAATGTCATACATATACACAATGGAATATTACTTAGTCATAAAGAGGGACAAAATTATGAACTTTGCAGCAACTTGGATGGATTTAGAGTCTATAATATTCAGTGATCTATCACAGAAACAAATAACTGAGTACCATATCTTCTCACTCATAAGTGGACCCTGAACAATTATCATAATACTGTTAAAAAGGGATTGGCAGTAGTGGGAAATTGTTGGGTGGGCCATACCTCATCAACAAGGCTATCTGCATAATGAACATTTATATACCTAACACTGAATTGTACTCCACATCTTTAAAAAAAAAAAAAAATACATATTAAAAAAGGATTGACAAAAGTGGGAAGCTGCCAGGAGAGGGAGGGGGAGGACATACGTCATCAACAAGAGTATCTGATTTCAAAGTGGGGTGAAGTGGGGACCAAAGTGAGGCCCAAACTTTACCTTCACAATGACCATTTGTTTATCGAATTCTGAACTATGCCCCGCATCTTTCAAATAAAATAAAAGAATTAAAGAAATTTTTAAAAGAATTTTCCCTTTGGATTTGGCGAGTAGAAGAAAAATTGGGGTTTAAGCTCTTATACAGTGGATCCCATGGTTCATGTGCAGAATGTGGAGTGAATGTTATGGGCTTTCCAGCTACTGAGTTAAGAAACCACAGAAAGTAAGTAGATCACGAAGCCAACTCTGATAACAGAAGACAACCTCCAAGAGCAAATAAACTGAAGAACATGGGTGAGTTGGATGATATTCTGCTAAATTTTGCTTACCTAAAAATTTTAACGACAGATCTTCATCAATAAAATGTTAGTTACAGAACTTCAACCATATGTCCATTAAACTTCAAATATTAAACTCATCAAATCAAAACCCTGCAAAGGACTTTGATAGAAAAATTATTGAAGGAAGAATGATGGGCCTGTGAACACTTTATCCACAGGAGAGATATTTCTGCACTGGGAGAAGTGAATAAATGAAACCAATAATTGACTGAGAATGTAAATTTCCATCTGAACTTTATTCTAGCACATTGTGCAGGGCTGTGAGTCCTACACCTGCAACTTTCAGGACTAATTGTGCTTCCTTAACTTTTATAATTAGGGCAATTAAGTTAGATTTAAAAATGGAAGATTAAAAACACGAATTGATTCATACGAGAGATTTGCAATGTGTTGTTTTAATGCACAATAATTATGGAACACTAACAAGGTACGTTTTTGTTAATTTATATACTGATGATCTGACTCCATATTTGTGATTTGTTGTAAAATCATCCAATGAGGGAGTAAGATGATGGGTAAAGAGGGCTGAGGGCTTTAAAAAGATGAGTCACATTAATGATGGTCAAAGCTGTCCAATGGGTGCAAGTAGTTTTCTGTGAAAACTACTATTTAAAAAAATCCCTGTCTGTGATGAGAGGCAAATGTCCTGCCTTTTAGAGATAAGCCCATCTTCTCCCAATAGGCAGAAGAAGAGCTGGCATGAAGGTCAAGGAAAGGACAGGAGCTCAGGTCAGAGAAGTGACTGAGACTGGAGCCCAGAGCAAGGAGAGGTGCTGTTGGGTGGACCAGAGCCACTGTGTCAAGTGCCTGTTTGGGGGGGTTATGAAGTTCAGGTTTAATATAAACAATGAGGAGTCAGTGAAGTAGTTTAATCCAGGGAGTGACCTGTCCCACCTGAACAAGGAGGGTCTCTCCGAATGCCTTGAGGGAGAGGCTTATATCACTAAATTGTGTCAAATATGTAAACTTCTGAAGTCAATGTATGTATTTTACAAATTTTGTCAAAGTTCTGCCTTTTAACATGCCGTGGGTCATTTATTTTTCTTAAAAAATTGTCACTTTTCACTGCTCTCCTGAACAGTCATTACATACCATTCAAACCAGCTCAGCTGGCCCCTTCTCTGTGATGTCTTCCCTAATGGCACATGCGGGCAGGCAGATTTTTCTAAAATGCACTGTGGGGGAGCTAACAGTTTTTAAAATATATGTGTGTGTGCCTGCATAGCACATGAACCAAGACTGTTTCTGGGAGTAAGAAATCACAGTAAAATTATGATTTCACATGGAGAAATCAGTGTCTTAAAATCAGACCATGGACATGTGAACAGAGACAGTGACTCAGTTCTCTATGACATAGGCTGGTGTGTGTTCTGTGACCAGCAGTGGGTACTGGGGGACTGCCCTGTGGTCTCTACACACCGGCTCAGACATTTTAGTTTTTCATTCAACAGAGTCTGGGATCTTGGGTCTGGGCAGCTGTGTCCTCTCTAGCCTGTCAGAGTCTCCAGAGCAAAGCTTTTGTTTGGTCTCAGGAGATGCTTCCTCTCAGGGCCCTCCCAAGGGAAAAGCTCACCCTCCTCCTCCTCAATCTGCAGTGTGAGCTGGGCTCCAGACCCAGGGCTCGGCAAGGAGACTGTGCAGTCACTGGATGGAAACACATTTGCATGAGCAGATCCTCCTCTGCAGAGGGTGGGGAGAAAAGGAGAACTGGGGCAGGCCACCCTCACTGTGGGACCAGGGGCTGTGTCCATCATGGTCAAGATTCCTCTCCTCCTCCTGCTTCACTCTCACTTATTGGACAGTAACAGGCCTCAGAGACCCAGCACAGCCCAAAGCCTGATTCTGGATTTTTGGTAAAGATCCTGAGCAATCTGGTCCCTGCCCCATCACCCATGAGTGTCTGTGTTTCCAGGTTCCTTCTCCCAGCCTGTGCTGACTCAGCCATTTTATATCTCAGCATCTCCTGGAAAATCAGCCAGACTCACCGACACCCTGAGCTGTGGCTTCAGTGTTGGTGGCTATAGCATATACTGGTTCCAGCAGAAGCCAGTAAGTTCTCCCAGGTTTCTTCTGAGATACTATTCAGACTCTAGTAAGCACCAGGGCTCTAGGATCCCCAGGCACTTCTTTGGATCCAAAGATGCCTCGGCCAGTGCAGGCATTCTATACATCTCTGGGCTCCAGTCTGAGAATGAGGCTGGTAATTACTGTATGATTTGGCACAGTAGTTCTTCTCACAATGACACATGTAGATTGGGAAGTGGGACAAAACCCTTCCTATGCTCTCTCTTGACTATAATCCAGATTCAAGTTTTAATATAACTTGCCTATATACAAACTATATTTAGAAGCACTTTCCGGTTCTAAAATCTCAACTTTTCACTGTCGGGTGCCAGCCCCGACTTATGAGGGGAGGGTTAGGACCGCACCAGTGAATCAAGATGGAGAGAAGAGACCACTCGGAGGCAGTTCTTCTGGGAACAGTCTGATCAGGACTGAAGCCAAATTTTATTCGGATTCCTTCCAACTTATATACCATTTTTCATACCCTCCAGCAGTGTGATAATCACTTGCTGGGGGCGTACAAACTCCATGATGTATATTGCGCCTTACAAACTATGCATCACAAGACCATCACGAGACTTGCAAGCTCCAAGCAGACAGTTCGAACTCCATGATGCCTGACGTGCTTCACAAATCTCACATCAAGGTCGCAGGTGCACAATTTCAATACAGTTCGTTCAAAAGTGTCTTCCATAGTGTTCAACAAATCATTCATATTATACTCTTTGTTCTAAACCCTGATTAATACAAAAACTTTCTTAGTTAACTCTAGGTTCAATCCAAGTTCACTGACTCCTAATATTGTTTAACGATTGATATTATCAACTTAACACTATACTATAATCTATAAGTTTACTCAAATGACTTAATTTTTATTTATTCCATTAACCTATTATGATTCAACATAGTGGCCTGTAATTCTATAATAATTAATTCAAAACTTATTCCTTACCATGACTTATATGAGTTTCATGATCTAGTGTTTGGACTTTAATACTATGCTATATCTCATTAAGCTAATACCTTGTCATTAAATCTTATAATTATCATTGACGTATGATTTTAAAATCATAGCACTATAATTCTCATTCTATTCTAATAAAACTACGACTTTAACCCAAAACTTAAATCTTTTTTCCTAGTATATTAATACATGGCTACGTGTAAAATTTCCTATTGTCATATTAGAAGCAAAAACAACACCGTTGGGAAAGTTTCGGTATACTAATCAAAGGATCTTAAAATTGGCCTACAGGAACAGGAACTAAAGTCATAATCTGAGAAAAGGAAACTTAAAAAGCTTAAACAAAACCTAAACGTTTTCTATGAATGCTTATTACTGTTTAAATCTTTCCGATGGAAATTGTATCATCTTAAATGAATGTTTTATCCAAACAAGTCTATTCTAAAAATCAAATAGTAGCTGTCACACTCTTGGATAATGGACTGCACTGTTACCATGGCAATGGCCACGGGCTGAAGCAAACAGAGTTTCAGCATGTAACGAAACTAGAAAAACGTCCTGCCTGGCTAGAGGCAGGGCAATAAAACTATTATGGTAATTTAGTTTCTAATCTTAATCCTAGGAGAAACTGCCTTTGGGAACAAGAGCTGACTCACCAGTCTACCAGGAAATAGAAGTTAAAAAATATCTAGAAAAAAGTAAAACTTAGAAGGGACAAGGTCATTCAAAGATGTTGGCTGCCAACATTTCACCCAATGTTTCTGAATATCAAAATATCAAAAACATAACAAAACAAACAAGCACAAAATAAAACATTATGTTTAAAGTGAAATGTTATCTGGTTATCCATGTGTGCTAAAACCAGAGTATGTGAAGCTGCTCTTTTTCCCCTTGATAGACATAAAATGAGCCTTTTCTAGCAGCAGCTAGTCAGTGTCCGTCAGTATGGATGGGTATTTATCGGGTCAGAGTAGAGACTTCCCCAGTCCCTTCCCTCCCAGTCACCTGTGCTCAAGATGGTCTGAGGCTCCCTGTGTCCCAAGAAGGAGGCAATAATATGTGAAATGCTGAGTGAGGACACAGGTCAGGGAGGAATTTCAGAAACAGAGCTGGCCTGGCCCTGTCGTGGGTATCTGCACTTTCAGTCACCATGTCAAAAGAGGGAGTTAGATGTGGGGGTAACCATGGGCCTGAAACCTGAAAACCTCTTTGTGGGACCTGAGAGGGTGAACAGGGAGACTCCCCATTGCTAAGAAAATGCTCAAGCTGCTCCTGCAAGTTCTTTGAAGCAGGTCTATGGATGAGATTTTCCTACAGCTCATCCCAATCAGGACTCTGGGAACATTGAGGGTGGGTTTCCTGGTCCCACAGGTCCTGATTGATCTCCTCTCCTCTCATTCTCCATTGGTGCTTTTCACCAAGTCAGGGTCTACTTGTGGGTGTGTGGAATACCTGGGTACAGAAACTCCCCAAAACTTGCTTCAAGTGAATCCTCCCCATGAAACTGTCAAGGTGACTGAAATCTCTAGGCCATTTTCTCCTACCTGGGAGCAGAAACATTGGGCATTACCATGGCAACAGGTACTAAAATCACCCAGAGACAGACCCTGAGATTTGGGATCTAGAACACCAGTGATCAACCTTTAGGTATGTGTGGCCTGTTTTTGTCATCACAGCTCCCTAACCATCTCTGGGCTCCAGTCAGAGGGTTATGCTGACCATCCCTGTCACCCAGCTGTCATGAATCTCCATGCTACCAAAATTTACTGCTTCATAGAGAAAGAAGATAAAGGTATCTCCCAACTCCTCCTATCTGACCCATCCCTTTCCTACCACCAACCTGTGGCTACCACCAACCTATGCTGTATTGTCTTTTATCTACTGTAATACTTAAAGCAGGGCATGGGTTCAGTGAAAATAATTTCTTTTTTTTTTTTTTTGCTGATCTCCCAATGCTAACACAATTTGTTATAGAAGCAAAAGTCCATACATGGCAGGTGTGGATGAGGTAAGGATCACAATAAGAAAGAATCCAGCCTGTGTGACCCAGAGACCCAGGTGCCCTCTGTCTGGCCATGTAGATGTACCCTCCTCCTGGTCCATGCTTGCTTGTCATTCCCTGAACTCTGATGGGAGAGATGGGTTCTGCCTTTCTCCTCAGGTTATGCCCTTGTGAATATTCTGAAGTCTTAGGATCAGCATGAAACTTCCCCATGGTCCTCAGGTGATGATTCTTGGAACCAACACATCTCACTTTTCTTTGTTTATTCACTCAAATCCTGACTATTCTTCTTACTCTGTTTGTTTGGTTTTTATTGCTTGTTTAGGATGACATTGGAAATACCTCAGTCCTGTTGGGCCTGGAGCCTGTGGTCCTAACCTCCATTATGACAGATGACTTTGATATTACAGACACATTTCCCAAAGGTCCTGTTTTTCTGCAGTGTCAATCCATGGAGCATTTACCAAATACACATGATGAGAACTCAATGTGTGCTGTAGAGGGGACAAGTCATGGGGACTCCTTGCCCAGGAGTAGAGCAAGAACCTCTCAGAAGAAGGGCCCTTTAAAACTATAGTCTTTTTATATCAATCCCTGTGAGGTGATCTTTCGAACATCACCCCTTTCCCCCTATTTCTGACTTATTTCTGTCTCTCCCTCAGGGAACAGCCTCTGATCACCACCAATCTCCACAGGATATGTGCGTTTTGCCAGTAATAAGTCATGGGATTCAGGCAACCCCTCACAGGATGCAGGTAACTAAGTAACCTAAAGATAATAAAGTCATGCCTCTTTTTTTCTTTTATTTTTTATTTTAAAGATGTGGGGAACAATTCAAGGTTATGTTCAAAAGTGGTCATTGAACAGGTAAAGTGTGGGTACCCTTATTGATGTATGTGCCCTCCCCCTCCCCTGGCAGTGTCCCACTATTACCCATCCCTTTCTTATATTATTATAATTATGTTCAGGGTCCGCTTGTGAGTGAAAACATGCAATTGTACATTGTATTGGAATTTGAATATTTAACTTACTTGATTATAAAACTGTTTGTTGTACTGTCCTGAGATGCAGATTCTTTCATCACTGAATGACTGCCTTCAGTGCCTTCTGTAAGTTTTAACAAGCCAATGTCTTTCGCTGCTGGATCTCAAGGTGACTTCCTTGGAATTGCTAAAGAACCTTATGCACAAGCCCTCTCAGTTTTGGCGTTGCCGCCTTACAATCCTCATGCTCAGAACAATTTTAAAAATAGATTCACAACTCATAATTATATCATAACATCACAAGACAGTAATGAATCCCCAGGTTAACCAAGAAGGACAAATTAAAACCCAGAGTGGGAGACAAGAGTAGGAAACATTTGTTTTTCCCTACCAGCATTGTCTTCTCCCAACAAAGACAGACATCATATGCCAGGGCATGTTCCATGATACTTGAGGGAACCTAACGATAAACCTTTACAGCAACAGTAACTACTACTAATAATAAAACCAACCATAAGGGAGATACATGAACAATTTTTAACAAGTATGAACCAATAAGGTAATCTGGGGAAATTTAAGTCTTAAACTTGGTTTTAGATTGTCCTTGATAATGACCTCTAGAACCTGGAGGAAGCAAACTCAAATGTCAGAGTTACAATGAAATATCTGGAAACATGAGGACTGCACAGTATTGTCTGTATTTGGAAGCTTGGAGATCAACAGTGACCTGGAAGAATTAATGTCTCTATCCCAAACACCACCGAGGTAACCTACTTATTCAACTGCACTGGGTAATGGCATGATAAAAATCCACCAGCAATGTCAGGACACCCTTCAGGAGAGCTGAGCTATGCCAGAGTGGCTGGAAGACCTTTAATCTGAAGCCAGCAGGGGGCACCATGGAACTGCTCTTGAGAGGGCAGGGTTAAGGACACACAGGAAAATACTCCACTGGCCCTCATATATTTAGGCAGCATCCTCCCTGAAGTGTGACTTTCCAGCACCTGGGTCCTCAGGTGTCAAATGAGCATTGGACTCTGATGCATACTTTTGCTTCCTGTTTCATGGCCTACCCTCATGGAGTTGTCTTGGCCTGATTTGCAGGCAGGGATAGTCAGATAATCACACATCAGGAACAAATGTGCATGAAGAATCTTAACCAAGAAGACTGTTTGGGTAGAGAATAAGAGAAAATTGAGGAAGAGAGAATCTCAGCACCAAAACTGAGACTCGGGCAGTACAGTTCTGGACGTATCTTCACCATGGCCTGGATTCCTCTCCAGTTCAATCACTGGATTAGAAGGTCATCCATGGGCAATGAAAGGACACTGAGAGGCACCCTCTCACTATCTTATCCTCTTAGCATCTAGGCACAAGGAGTGGGTCATCCCAGTCTTTCTACTTTCTCTCCTTACTACCTGTGTCCTAGGTAAGACTAGGGTAGCTCCACCATCCATGGAGAGAGAGAGAGTGTGTGTGTGTGTGTGTATACATATATTTATATATACATACTTACATATATATTATATATAAATATATATGTGTTTGCACACACATCTCCTGTGATCAAATATAAAAACATCTTTGTTCAAACAAAAGTACAAGCTATGTGGCATCATGAGAGAGTGCTACCAAACAAGCACTCTTTTTCAAAGACATGTAATAAAGGGTTCAAAATCCAAGCTCATAACTCATATCAGAAACAAAATGGCACACAATCAACACGAAGAGTAATGTACATAAAAATTAAAGGACACAATCTTGTTTTTTACCATAGATTCAAACTTCCCTTAGCCTATTAGCAAGAAGAATTCATGTTATGTTAATAAAATTCCTTTGATCACCAGGGAGATACTGAGCTGAAATGTCCTATTTTAAGGTCTCTGGAGAATTTGATCATGATGTTGAAGGGAATGCACACAGGAAAAGGGAAGTCATGTGCCAACTGCCCCAATTAAAGCCCCAGGCTCTAAGTGTTTGTTCCTGACACAATATACAAAAGAAAGATGCAACCACAGGACACACTACCAAGGGACTCATTGACACTGTAGTATACAGTGGCAGCCTGCATCAACATGGTCCTTCAGGGATAATAACACAGCCAAAGAAAGCTCTCACCTGCTCAAACAAAATCTCCCAAGAGCCACCAGGGGGTTGCTCTTTGCTGTTGCCTGCATTGTGCTGACCTCCTGGACCCTGGGCTCTTCTCCCTCAGCCAGTGGACTAATCCCTGCATTCACCACTGATTACCAGGGGCTGGGGGAGTGGGGATGAGGAGTACAAGTTTAAAGTGCACAGAGTTTCTGTTTGGAATGATGAGAAAAATATACAAATAGATAGTGATGATAATTGTATACTCATGTTTATTTTGCTGTGGTTTTTTTGTGAGGTTTTTTTTTTTTTTAGAGATGGGATCTCTCTTTCACTCATGCTGGAGGGCGGTGGCATTATAATAGCTCATTGCAGCCTCAAATTTCTGATCTCAAGCAATCCTCTCATCTCAGACTCCTGGGTAGCTTGGACCACAGGGGCAAGACACCATTCCTAACAACTGTATAACATTTTGAATGTAGTTAACACAACTGAATTGTACACAAAAAAGTTATTAAAATGGCAAATTCTGTGTTATGTATATTTTATGACAGTTAAAAATATGTGTCCAAATGTCTAAATATATAAAATATTACACTTTAAAAATATCCTTTTCGCACTCCTATATATTTATGCTATTCCAACTCATTCTCACAAATAAAAACATACAGTACTTACTGATTGTTATTGACTGAATTTTGATCACCAGAACTTTATGTTGACACCCTAAATCCCAATGTGACTGAATTTGGAGATGGAGTCTTACAGACTAAATTAGGTCATATGTCCTTATCAAAAGAGGATATTAAGACACAGACAACACAGAATGTGAAAAGAACAGGTGAGGACACAGTGAGAAGATGATCATCTACAAGCCAGGAGAAACTAAACTCTTGACCTTGATCTTGGTCTTCCAGCCTCAATATCTGTGAGAAAATATATTTCTATGTTTAAGTCACACAGCCTGTAGTATTTCCTTATGACAGTCTTAGCAAACCAATACACAGGTTTGTCATATTATTACTACTGCTATTATTATCATCATCATCATCATCATTATTCTTGCCTGCGTAAGCTCCAGCTGGAAGTCCTCTTTTGGCAGAAATGGGTTGTATCTGGATTGTCAGTGACCTGTTTTCTGTAGCAGAATCACATGGTTTCCCATTGTCTGAGCCCAGCACCTATTCCCACCTTATCCCCACCTACCAGAGTTGCCTTTCTTTCCTGTCCTCTCCTTCTGGTCAAGTTCATGCCATTGCCTTACACAAACAACACATAATGACAACTCAGGGTCACAGATGTTGGGAGGAAGCAGGAAGCCGCTCTGGTTGTCAAGGCCTGAGCATTGCTGAGGGGACATGTCCTCCACCCAACGAGGGCAGTGTGTTCCTTATTCCAAGATCCCGAGGAATTGTCCCCACAGGTCTGTGTGGACCCTGTTCCTGCTCAGAAATCTTAGATCTGCCCAAGAGGTTTCTTCTTCCGTCTTCATTATCTCAGATGATGATGTTCACCCTCACTTCCAGTCTTCCACATGACAGTCACACTCTGAACCCTGAGGACTTTCCTTCTGAGACAGGACGTACATTCCACATCTATCACTGTAGCTTTGGGAAGTTAGGCAATGCTATAGCAGTCGGTGAAATGTTTCTGATGTCCACCAGTGTCCCAGTACCACTTCCTGCTTAATCTTCCTGGGGTCTCAAGCCTGAACTGACTCAGACTAGAGAACAGACTGAGAGGTCTGTTCAGCACAGAGCAGCCTTGCTGGGACTGTGATGCCATCAGTTGGACAAGGACTGGAGAGATACAGTCTGGATCATCCTAAAGGACTAGGTCTTGCCTGAACAAGACATATCTTCACTAGACCCACTGATAAGCCAATGGGACTGGGAAAAAAGACAAATTCTAGTCGATGTGCCAACAGCTACCTTGATGTTCAATTGTTCTTTCCTTGTTTATATTCCCTCATGCCAACTTTTGTTTGTACAAAAATGATATAACCACATTGCAGAAATGTGAAGAAAAATAAGATGTCAGAATAAAAAGAAAAAATATTGAAAATGAAAATGGTAAAATTTTTCAATCTAATGCAATTAAGTTCATCACAGTGCCTTGAGTATAAATATCCTCATTAATGAAGGAAATCACAAATTTGGGTAATAACACCGGAAAGAAATAAAAGTAAAATACTTCTAACAACTTTCTTACTCCTCCACCCACTCCCTTCACAAGTCATTTCTACCAGGACATCTGTGGTTGAACGTATTGCTGCTACAAATATTTCTATTTTTCATGAATATAGCAGATAGCCGCAAAACTTCTTCAATGTATTAGCAAATAGAATCCATGTTACATCAAAAAATATTCACTTTGAACACCAGGGAGACTTTGGACTGAGGCTAAGATTATTTTTGCAGTCTCTGTGTAATGATAAAAATATAATTTGAGGGAACAGATATGAAGTGGTGTTGAGCCATAGTCAGACACTCTAAGAAATGTAGGACTGAGGTCACTAGTGGTTTGTAGGGTATTGAGTGGGTTTCTATCCCTCTGTTTCTCAGTCCCCATGTAGTCATGTGTCTGTGGGAGGACCAAATATCTGCCTCTCTCAAGGTCTTTCCCAGGGACAGCAGGGTGAACACTGTGGCAGAATGAGAGATGAAGCTGATTTGCATGAAGAACCTTCTCCTCCTAGTGGGTCTGGGGAGGGATGAAAAGGCCCCCCAAAAATCAAATTCTGGCTGATGAGCCTGAGGACACTGAGCCCTTGTGAGTGTCCCCACTATGGCCTGAAAAACACTTCTTCTCAATTTCCTTGCTTACAGCTCAGGTCAGGAGAAAAAAGGTTTGTGTGGGGACCCGTACAATGCAGAAGACAGGGAAACCCTCATCTTTGTAATCAAAACTATGCCTTTCCTATTGCTTTTAGGAGTAGATTCTCAGACTGTGGTGACCCAGGAACCATCACTCTCTGTGTCTCCAGAAGAGACAGTCACATTCACCTGTGACCTGAACTCTGGGTCTGGCTCTGTGAGTCACTATCCCAGCCAGTATCAGCAAACACCAGGACAGGCTCCACACATACTTATCTACAGAACAAACCAACCGCCCCTCTGGGGTCCCTGATTGCTTCACAGACTCCATCCTTGGAAACAAGTCAGTCCTCACCATCACAAGGGCTCAGACCGGATGAATCTGATTATCACTGTATGGTGTACATGGGTAGTGGCATTTACACAGTGAGTTAAACCCATGGGGAAGTGCAACAAAATGTTCTTCTTCTTCTCAGAATGCCTGAGTCTTCAACAGCAAAAGAGAGACAATGAGATGGTGACAAAGGTAGGCACTACAGTGGGGAAGGAATCTCCATGGCCTTCTTCTCCTGTCCAGTGGTTTACTGCCAGGTGCCTTATACAGTCTTTCCCAGAAGGTTTCTCTCTCTCCAGTGTGACTCCTCCATGACTGGGCTTCTCCACTCTGCCTAGAGTCATGAGAGGAAGGGACTCTGCTCCAAAATATATGACACACCAGTGAGACTCACTACTACCAGGAAGACTGCTTTTAAAAGAAGCATTCACCACTATATCCTTCATTAGTCTGACTATGGAGGCCAAATATTTTATTTAATATTGAAATGATATCATTACTTGGGAGGTGGTTAAAAATGCAATTTGCTCAGATGCCATACTAAACCAGAGATTGCTTCAGTACCCAAAAATCTGTTCCAACAAGTTCTCCCAGAGATTTTTATGAATATTAATGTTTGAAAGACAACTCTACTCTTATTATTATGAAATTATTTTGAGAATTCCTGCTTAAAATGCAGTCAGAGTAATATTCTCTGACTCAGTCACTCCTAATTTTCTCTTCAAAATCCAAGAAAACACAGAAACAATATTTTAGATGAAGATTCACTCCATCATCCAGGTTGGAATGCAATGGCACACTCATGGGATCGACGTGCTTGGCTCAGGCAATACTTCTGCCTCAGCCTTCCAAGTAGCTGGAAATACAGGCATGCAGAAACAATTTTAAAATCACAATCAAGTGATAAAAACTATAATTTAAACAATTCTAAAATTGCAATCCAGTTATTAAGACTATAATTTCATTTTGAACTATAGCCTGAAGATGAGACAAATTATCACAAGTATAAGTAATCTAAGTAGCAGTTAACAATACCTAAATATGTATTGTTACATGGTAGGATGGGTTTCCAGAGATACTCTTACCACCCACAGAGCTAACCCACTTGATACCAGGTATGAAGATGCACAGCTGAAAGCTACCTCACTACATGAACACCCAAAAGAATTCTCTAAGTGGAGGAACAGTGTCAGAGGACATGGTTTGATTTGCTTTTGTGTTGTCTTTATATAAAATGATATTAGAGAAGTATTAAGATTAAGCAATATAAAATTTTGAAGAGAAAGCTTTACAGATGAATTCTGGGTCACGGTGACAGGTAAAGAACAACAAGCAGCTGGGTGGTGACAAGATGGCGATGGCATAGGTGAACTGGTGAGATTCTCCGAACATGAGTTCCCAAAAAGGCTATTACTTGTCTTCCCCCATACCCCAGTCCACCACCAGCCATGCTGGTGCAAGACCCAGGGATCTTCAGTCCCACGCAGGGCCAGATATTGCGGCCCCCTGCTGCTGTTCCACTGCGTGTGTGGGAGTCTCATGTCCCAGGCCTCTCCAACTCCCTCCCCAGCTACATTGTCTTCAGCCCGGCACCTGGCACCAAGCCACCAGTCACACAGGGAGGCTCTGGGCACCCGCCCCTCAGAGACAGCGGTCCCATTCCTGGCTAAAGTACCCTGTGGGGGGCCCAGGGCCACTCTTGCCACTCACCACTTGCCCTTTGGAGCTTTGGAGCTCTGGAACTCTGGGCCCACCCTGGCTGAGGCACTCAGCACAAGACCCAAGCTGGGGGACCCAGACAAGTGGAGAAAAACAGATCTGCATAAACAGCCTAGCCATTCTCAAGGCAGAGACTTCCATTGCCCCACCCACCTATCAACAAACTTTATCTCAGTTCCTAAGGCCAGATATTGTGACCCCCTGCTGCTGCTGTTACACTGCATGCGTGGGAGTCTCTGGCCCCAGCCCCCTCCCAGCTCCCTCCCTGGCTACATCGTCTCCAGCCTGGCACCCAGCACCAAGCCACCAGTCACTCTGGGAGGCTCTGGGCGCCCGCCCCTCAGAGACACCCATCCCATTCTTGGCTGAAGTACCCTGTGGGGGGCCCAGGGCCACTCTTGTTGCCCACCGCCTGCCCTTTTGAGCTTTGGAGCTCTGGAACTCCGGGCCCACCCTGGCTGAGACACTCAGCACAAGACCCCAAGCTGGGGGACCCAGACAAGTGGAGAAAAACAGATCTGCATAAACTGCCTCACCATTCTCCAGGCAGAGACTTCCATTGCCCCGCTCACCTATCAACAAACTTTACCTCAGTTTCTAATGCAACAACACAACAGGAGACAAAGCCCCACCGCTATGCTGCAACAAAAAACAAAGGGGAGAGGCCAGAATCAGAGATCAGAGAAGGGACTTTAGTGTGATCGCTTATTTTGACTCATGATTTTATCATTGTAACTGTTGGTTTTGATTACGTTTCTTGTTTACCTTCTGACTTACACTGTTTCTTGATTTTATTGATCTGTCTCTGTGTAGCTATCAGTACTCTTTAGGGACTCTTTCTTACATGTCTTTCTTCACTTCTTCCCGGCCTTGTGTCTCTTTCTCACCTAATAGTTGGTATGTATATCTGTTTCCCCTCTCACTCTTCTCCCTTTCTAACTCCCTATTGACTCTCCCTTTTTCCATTATTTTCCTCTTTTATACCCCCCTTTTTAATCTAGGGACCAAGACTACATACTGTTGAATAGACAGATTGTAAGGAAGAGGGAAAGAAGTTCCAGGGTGCTCATACACCAGTTCGTGGATGCTAGAATCAGCATTCTGAACCACAGCTTCCCTCTCAATTAAACCTCAAAACTGCAAAGAGTACAGATTGCAGCCTACGCTCCAAACTGAAAAGTGAACAAAGCCAGAAGACCGTCATAAGGAAGAACAGGACATTGCAGAAGAGAAATAAAAGCAACCCCACCTTCCCTCAAAAACGGAATTGAAGAAGGGGAGGGAAAGGGGAAGAAAGAGAAAACTCTACAAAAATAAAGAAAAACCAAAAGAAGAGTATGGGTCTCTCCCAGACCCCTGAGAGGGCAGACACTGAGAAAACTGACTTTGGAATGCAAACATTGAAAAGACCCCAGAATGAAAGTTCTCAAGCTACAAATGTAGATATCAAGATAATAATGGAGAGATTAAAAAGAATTGAGGAGACACAAGAAGAAACTAGGAAGGAGCTGATGTCTGAGATGACAGTAATAAAGAACACTGTGAATGAAATAAATAACAAACTGACAAGCATGGAAAGTAGAATTACCCAAGCAGAAGAAAGAATCTCAGAGCTTGAGGACCAAATTATAGAAATAACCCAAACTCTTAAAAACACAGAAAATAAGCTCAAAAAGACAGAACAAAACCTTCAAGAGATAAGCAATTACCTCAAGAGGCCTAACCTAAAACTAATCGGAATCCCTGAGGCAGAAAGAGAAACAGAGACCACATTGGAACAAACTTTCCATGAGATCATTCAAGAAAACTTCCCTTATGTAATCAGTGATGCAAAAATTCAAACACAAGATATTCAGAGAACACCTGCAGGACAACAAAGGAGAAGACCAATTCGTAGACACATAATAATTCACCTAAACAAAGTAGGCATAAAAGAAAAAATCCTAAAGGCAGCAAGAGAAAAAGGCCAGATCACCTACCATGGAAGACCAATCGTAATAGCAGCAGATTTAACTACAGAAATCCTGCAGGCTAGGAGAGCGTGGAGCCCTATCTTCAAAGTCCTAAAAGATAAACAATTTCAACCAAGAATAACCTACCCGGCCAAGCTAAGCTTCATCAGTGACGGAGAATTAAAATCTTTCCCAGATATCCAATCCCTAAGAACGTATGCTGCCACCAAACCATCTCTACATGATACACTTAAGAAAGTACTAAACACAGAAGAAAAGGAAAAACGAACAACATTCTTCACAAGAGTACAGGGAAAAGAATAAAATATACACAAACCAACCCCAAAACCAAAAGAAAGACAAAAAAAGAAGAAAGAAAAAACCAAGTGGAAGAACAACTCAATAAGAACTCCATGATAGGGACGAACTCTCACATTTCAATAATTAGTCTGAATGTGAATGGACTAAACGTACCACTGAAAAGACATAGACTGACAAAATGGATAAAATATCACCAGACAACAATATACTGCCTTCAAGAGACCCATCTCACTAGAAAGGGCATACACAGACTCAAAGTAAGAGGATGGGAAACAAATTTTCAGGCGAATGCAACACAAAAGAAAGGAGGAGTCGCAATCCTAATTTCAGACAAAATACTATTTAAGCTATCAAAAATTTTAAAAATACAGAGGGCCACTACATAATGATAAAAGGTTCACTCCATCAACAAGAAATATCTATCCAAAACATATATGCACCCAACATAGGTGTGCCAACATTCATAAAGCAACTTCTAGGAAAACTAAAGAAAGACATTGATTCTAACACCATAATAACTGGGGACTTTAATACACCACTCACAACCTTAGACAGAACATCAGGACAAAAAATCAGCAAGGAGATCCGGAACCTCAATGAGACTCTGGACCAAATGGACTTAATTGATACCTATAGAACACTCCATCCAAAGACCACAGAATACACATTCTACTCATCACCACATGAAATATATTCTAAGATCGACCACTTAATTGGACACAAATCAAGTATAAGCAAATTTAAAAGGACTGAAATTCTACCATGCACCTTCTTGGACCACAGTGGAATAAAAATAAACATTGACACCAACAATGTCCCTCCAAAACCCACAAGACATGGACACAGCATGATGCTAAATAACTCCTGGGTCAATGATGACATCAAAACAGATATCAAAAGATACCTAGTAACAAATGAAAATGAAGAAACATCTTACCAAAATCTCTGGGATGCCTTAAAAGCTGTAGTAAGAGGTTTTTATATAGCCCTACAAACACACATGAGGAAAATGGAAGGAACAGAAATTAACAACCTAAAAAGCCACCTAAAGAAGCTGGAAAAGCAAGACCACAAAAACCCTAATTTCAGCAGAAGAATCCAGATCACCAAAATAGAAGCCCAAATCCAGGACATAGAAGACAAAAAGATAATAGAAAAAAATCAATGAAACAAAAAGCTGGTTCTTCGAAAGAATAAACAAGATCAATGGTCCCCTAGCTAGACTGACCAAGAAAAAATGAGAAAAAAAACAAATAAGCACAATCAGAAACACAAAAGATGAAGTCACATCTGACCCTGAAGAAATACAAAAGATCATTAGAGACTACTACGTACACTTGTATGGAAACAAACTTGAAAACCTTAAGGAAATGGAGGACTTTCTGACATCACACAATCTACCTAAGTTGGAACAAGAAGAAATTGAGACCCTAAATAAACCAAAACAATCAAGGAAATCGACTACGTAATAAGAAAACTTCCTACAAAAAAAAAGCCCTGGACCAGATGGCTTTCCAGCAGAATTCTACAAGACATTTAAGGAGGAGCTGATACCAATCCTACTGAAGATATTCCAGGCGATTGAAAAAGATGGAACTCTTCCCAAATCATTTTAGGAAGCCAACATCACACTGATACACAAGCCAGGTAAAGATCCAGCAAAGAAAGAGAACAACAGGCCAATATCTTTGATGAACATAGATGCCAAAATTCTCAAGAAGATCTTAGCAAACCGGATTCAGCAATACATCTCAAAAATGATCCATCATGACCAAGTAGGCTTCATTCCTGGGATGCATGACTGGTTCAACATTCGTAAAACCATAAATGTTATTAAATACATCAACAGATGTCAAAACAAAAACCACATGATTATATCATTAGATGCAGAAAAAGCTTTTGATAAAATCCAGCACCCCTTCTTGATAAAAACCCTTGAACATCTAGGCATACGGGGAACATACCTCAAAATAGTAAAAGCCATCTATGAGAAACCCACAGCATGCATACTCCTAAATGGACAAAAATTAGAACCATTTCCCCTGAAAACTGGAACAAGACAAGGATGCCCACTCTCACCCCTCCTGTTCAACATAGAATTGGAAGTCCTGGCATGAGCAATCAGAGAAGAGAAGGCAATCAGGGGTATCAAAATAGGAAAAGAGGAAGTCAAGTTATCTCTCTTTGCAGACGACATGATTGTATACCTTGAAAACCCAAGAGAATCTGTCAAAAACCTCCTTACACTGATAAAGACCTTTGGCAAAGTCTCAGGATACAAAATAAATGTACAAAAGACAATCGCATTTCTCTACACCAATAATAAACAAACAGAAACCCAAATAAAAAACACAATTCCATTCACAATAGCCACACAAAAAAATGAAATACCTTGGCATCTTCCTAACCAGAGATGTGAAAGACCTTTACAGGGAAAACTACAAAACACTGCTCAAAGAAATCAAAGTTGACACAAACAAGTGGAAAAAATCCCATGCTCATGGATCGGAAGAATCAACATTGTGAAGATGTCCATCTTACCTAAGGCAATCTACAAATTCAATGCAATACCCATCAAATTACCAGCAACATGCTTCTCAGACCTAGAAAAAACAATGCAGGAATTCATATGGAAACACAAACATCCAAGAATAGCCAGAACAATCCTCAGCAAAAAAAACAAAGCAGGTGGTATCACACTACCAGACTTCAAACTTTACTATAAAGTTACAGTCATCAAAACAGCTTGGTATTGGTATAGGAACAGGCATATAGATCAATGGAATAGAATTGAGATTTCAGAAGCAAAACCTCAATTTCTCAACCAACTCATCTTTGACAAAGCCTCCACCACCTACCACTGGGGAGAGGAGAACCTATTCAGTAAATGGTGCTGGGAAAACGGGCTGACCACATGCAGAAGATTGAAACAGGACCCCTATCTATCCCCATGCACAAAGGTTAATTCCAAATGGATCAGAGACCTAAATGTAAAACCTCAAACCATAAGAACCTTAGAAAATGAAGGAAAAACCCTCATGGAAATGGGAACTGGCATCCAATTCCTGAACAAAACCCAAAACCCACAGCTCATAAGAGAGAAAATAGACAAGTGGGACCTTATTAAACTGACAAGCTTCTGCAAAGCCAAAGAAACCATCAAGAGAGCAGGGAGACAGCCTCCAGACTTGGAAAAAGTATTTGCCAACTCCAGGTCCGACAAAGGCTTAACATCCTGGATCTACAAGGAACTCAAGCATGCAGAAAAGAAAAAAACAAACAACCCCATTATAAAATGGGCAAAAGATATGAACAGACACTTCACAAAGGAAGACATCCGAGCAGCCAACAAACACATGAAGAAATGTTCAACCTCACTAATCATCAGGGAGATGCAAATCAAAACCATACTAAGATACCACCTAACCCCCGTCAGAATGGCAATTATCAACAACTCAAAAAATAACAGCTGCTGGAGAGGGTGTGGTGAAAAGGGAACACTTCTACACTGTTGGTGGGAGTGTAAGCTAGTGCAACCTCTGTGGAAAGCAGTGTGGCAATTCTTAAAAGCTCTAAATACCAACCTCCCATATGACCCCGCAATCCCCCTACTGGGAATATATCCTGAAAAACACAAATCACTCTATTAAAAAGATACCTGCACACGCATGTTTATCGCAGCATTGTTCACAATAGCAAGAACCTTGAAGCAGCCATGCTGCCTGTCAAAATAGGACTGGATTAAAAAAATGTGGTACATATACACGATGGAATACTACGCAGCCATAAAAAAGAACAAAATCTTGAATTTCGCTGCAACCTGGATGGAACTAGAGTCTATAATACTGAGTGACCTGTCACAGAAACAAAGATCCGAGTATCACATGTTCTCACTCATATAATGGACCTTAAACATCCAATGCAATACTATACAAAAATGACTGACAGCAATGGGAAACTATGGTGGGGGGAGGGAGATGGGATTAACAGTAGCAAATATCTGTCTGGGTACGGGGAAACATCCCATATCAACAGGGTGCCTGAATGAAACGCAATTGTATACCTAACCCTTAACTGTACTCCACAACTTCACAATTAAAAAAAAATAAATTTATAAAAAAAGGACTCTTCTCCTCAAAATCAACATAAATGTTTCATTATCATCAAATTTATACAAATTGTGTAAAAGATGTAGGGAAGTCATTTGTGGATAGAAATCAAGAATAAATTTCTTCTGGCAAAAACTGAAGACTTGTGATGATAGATGAATGCCCCAGTCCAGGAAGGGAGATGACCAGAGAGGATAGCTTCAAAGCTAGAAGAGGCTCTGTTTTCTTAAGCTAGCAAACAGACAAAACCTAAAAATAAAACTATAAATGAAACACATTTGAAACCTCATCTTGACCTGATCTCTCTTCTGGATCCTGTCCAATTTCCTCTGTGACTTCTCCTCCAGTCTCTTATAAAGTATGGACCACACTCATCTTTTTTCTTCCCTAACTTTAATTCACAACTTTCCCTCTCAAATCTTGGGTCTCTCTCCCTTTCCTAACACTCCCTTTTCCCCTGTGTCCTCCTAAATTAATTATGAAGATCCATATCTAAGTTAATTACCAAGGTCTTACCTCCTACTCTGAAAGTAGCTACAACTTTTGGAGAGACTGGCATGCTCCACAGTACCAACAATTCCTAGGTAGTGTCCCCCAGATTCATTATTTATAGATATGTCAATTGATTCTCAAGGGCCCAGATTGAATCTCAACTCCAGGTCTGCCCACTCAGGTTCCCTGACCTTCACTGGCCTGTGGCCTGAGTACAAGGCTAGTTATGGCCCCCAGTCCTAGGACAGGATCCTCAGGATCCCTACGGTGCTGCAGGATGTTGGGAAATGAGACAAGAGTTCCCTGAGTGCCATCTGCCAGTCACATCCATCACTCAACAGTGGTTGCTTGGGCCAGATTGCTGCTGTTTCCTTTGCTGTCACACCTAGGCTCAGCCAGGAACACAATTTAGTCATTGTAGCCTCCTCTTACCTTGCATACTCAAATGCATTCTTCACAACAGCCTATTGCCAGGATATTTGTGAAGAAACAGGGCATCCTTTTCATGCTTTAGCTGGACAGGATATAGAATTCCTTTACACAGCTTGCAGTTACTGAAGGTAACAGGTATTAGTTTTGTCCCACCCCAACCAAGAGACCAGGGAAGAATGGATGAGTCTCCATTCCCACACATAGCCTGCTCCAAAGGCAGGTCCTCCTCACAAGTGTCCTGAAGCTGTTGGCATTTCAAAGCATTTATAAGAATGGAATATGAATAATTAACTCAATGATTTTAATTCTCAATGTTGCCCATATATTAGAAATCTGTGGCTTTGAAAAAGCAGAGTCCCAACAATTTTCACCAGGTCGTTAGGAAAACGATGGTGTGGGATTCCGGAATTGGTCACATTTAATGCTCACAGAAGATTATTTTATTTTCAAACAAAGCATAACATCTATTTGACTATATTTTTCAATCTCTCCACGTTCTACTTTGAGTCTGACCTTTTCTGCCTGAGCATAATTAGGGAAGGAGAGCTTTGGTAAGTATGACTCAGGGTCTCCCAGGCAGGAGGATGCAACTGGAACCCAGTAAGCACTGAGCAGAGACAAGGAACCCACAGGCTCATTGGTCCACAGCTGTGATATCCCTGCTGACTCAGGACTCTTGTTGTGTCCTCTGGTGTAGATGAACCAGTTGAGGAAAACGGGTCAAAAGGACTGGAGAGACTACAGTGGACTGAGACCCTGCTCAAGAATGAACCAAGGCCATAGAACAGGGAGTCTGCAGTCCTTCTAGGCAGAGTCAAGGCTGCTGAGTCAATGCATCCTGATCCCAGTCATCTGCAGAGACTGAAGGCCGTACTGAAGAGTAGATGCTAGGAAGGACTCATTATATGCCAAAACAAACACAGTCTAATGGAAGAAATAAAGGTAACTTTTAAAAATAATGAAATGCACCTAAAGAAAAACACTATAATGGAGTAATTAGGAGGAAGGAAGGGCTTATTCCAAATGTTTACATTAGAAGAAGACTATGGAGAGATCCATATTTTCTCTAAAGTGTATATTTCATACTAGCTAAATTATTAAGCTTATTGAGGAAATAATGACTTTCTAAAAGTCCACTGGTGAAACACAGATGACAACAGTGAGCAAGAGAGCTAGTGAGTCTTGTCCTACTAGAGGTGTCACCTGAGTCCTCTATCAACTTGCTCTGGAGACTCTCAGATGAAGGGGCATCATAGGTGCCCGTGGTTTTGCTAAAGACCTTGTAAGTCCAGAGTGGACTGTGAAGTTTGGGCTCTGATATCAGAAAGTAAAATGGTTAACATTTCAGAAGAAACAAGTGTAATGAGGGCTGATGAATACTATCTGATTCTTTGCGATTTTCTCTACCTGCTTGATGATCCACCCTGTCCCTTGGACAATTTCCCACATGGGGGTGAAATACCTTCTCAGTCCCAGGCATCACACTCAGACAGCAAGCCTTCCTGAATGAGTGAGATCGCCACACCTAAACTCATTGATCAGGAATTCTAGCCTTCAGGAATCCTGAACCAGATCACCCACACCATCACCCCTGAGTGGGCTGTCTGATTGATTTGATGACACAAGGCTCATTCTTGGAGTTCATGCTGGGGATAGTCACACACTCAGCACATGGCTGGGACATGTGGACTCTGAGTAGGAGAGAAAAAGGACAGGAAACTTGTCTAAGTGGACCCACCATGTGCATCACCCTGTCCTCCAGCCTTATCCTTGGTTCACATTGGGTCTATCCGTGTGTTCTGTGGAAGCCATGAGTTAGATGAGGACACACGCCCTATGTTTCCCATCCCACTAAGCTGATCTGTGATGTTTCCAATGGCCCTGCAACTGATCAATTCCAGGTCAAGCCACACAAACTCTCATCCATGAGACACTGGTCTGAAATTCAGTAATCTCAGGGGAGGTAGAAACCAGCATAAGAAAAAATTCATAGTTGCCTTGTCTTCCCATAGTCAGTAGGAACAGAGAATGTTCAGTAAGGGTAACCAGGCCAGGAGCCAAAGCACATACCTGCAATCCTAGCACTTTGGGACACCAAATCTCTTAAGACCAAGAGTTCAAGGCCAGCCTGGGCAAAAGAGCAAGACCCTGTCTCTACAAAAAAAATTAAATTTTCTGTGCATGATTGCATATGTTTTAGTCCTAGATACCCAGGAGGCAGAGGCAAGAGGATTGTTTGAACACAGGAGGTCGAGGTTGCAGTGAGCCATGATCACATCACTGCACTTCAGTCTATGAAACAGAGCAAGACCCTGTCTCTAAAAATAACAAAATTAAAAAGTGAAACCAGTGGCTCAACTGTCTGCCCTCATATGGGTGCTTCTTTCTCACCTCTCTACCGCAGGTGATGAGCAGACCCAGAGGCTCAGCACCAACACCTCTCCCTCAGGTCATGCCTGCCATGTGAGGTCTCTTTCTGTTTCTATCTCAACACAACTGCTCCCAGGTCACTGGGACACTGGTGACATTCTCCACCTCCTGGAGTCCTGGTCACCTGATGCTGTCTTAGTCTTCTTCCTCTTCTCTGTCCTGGGAGCCGGGATCAGCTGTGACTTTGCCCCTTTGTGACACAAAGCCAACTGTCAAGAGCCCGGACAGCACTCTCCTGGTTTTCACCAACCAAGTAAATTTTCTCTGTGTCCTTCCTTCAGTGCTCTGTCATTAACCCATAATATGTTATGTCCTCAATGCTAGAATCATTTCTATTTTTATATACTAGATTCTTGTTATTTTCTCAACCCCTTTCCCTGCTCAGTCACCAAATATAGCCAGATGACCCAAAATATTCATCTACAGTCCACTGTCCCATAAAAGGAAAGGATCCCTAGAAAACAACAAGGTCAGGACAGGCATGGTGGCTCATACCTCTAATCCCATGCTAAGGCAGGAGGATCAATTGAGACTAGAAGTTCGAGACCAGCCTGACCTCCTAGTCTCATCACTACAAAATAAAACTTAAAAATAGTCAAAATACCCAAAAGTAAATGTAAACTACATCTTAAGAATCACTGCAGGATGCAAGAGAAGTATTCACTGAGTTTATATAGAGTTCCCTCTTCTGAGGCAATACCTTCAATAGATATATATGATAGACAATTCTCCTTAGGCATTTAGTGGATACACTACAAAAGATCAGAGTATAATTTTTTAAAAGATAAACACATGACTCATCAAAATATAGAACAAACATGTGTCAAATATTTTATTCAACTACTATGTTAATGAGGACACCAGTAAGATAGTAAAGCTTGGTTAAAGAACATTTTTAATACATAGTATATAGTCCAAGAAGAAAGGATACCTAAAGCAAACTTTGCATGTTGGAGATAAACTAGCTGATATCCATATCTTACCAGTTAATAGATCTAGAAAAACTGTGTTTATCTTCTCCTTTGACAGAAATTCACAAATTAACAAGATTCCAATTTTAGAAAATTTCCAAAACAGAATATGCAGACTGTGGAAGTCTCCATCTTACACTTCTCATCTAGTCTTTCTTTCCTAATGGGGAGTTTACTTCCTCTTTCAGTTTTTTTCTGGCATAGTTCAAACCATACTCACTAAAGGAGGTCTCCCGCCCACCTTCCTTGCCAGCCCCAGCAAACTCTGCCTATCAGGACCCACCAGTCAGCAGGTTCCTTGTCCTGAGCAAGCACATCTTCCTGGATCACTAAAGCACTGACCCTGCCAACTTTCCTTTGCTTTCCAAATCCTAATCTCTCATTCCCTGGCAGTCCTTTCACCTAGATCTTGTTGTTCATCTCTGCCTTATCCCATCTGCATCTACTCCATGAAATTCTCATCATCTTCACTTGAACCCAAAACTATTCTCTCATTTCTTTATGTTTTTTTCTGATCCTTCCTCCCATGTTACTACCACTTTTTATAACTTCACAGAACCAAGTGTACCAGTGGCCCCAATAGTCTTCCTGCTTCCAGTGTTGAATGTGAAGAATGAAGACACTTGTATAATTCAAAATTTTATGTTTGCTCATCAAGGTCAGCTCCATGAGGTGGGGATGAAGTTATCTACCTCAGTCTGGTAAATCCACTGCCAAACTCAGCACACAACACAAGTTAGGTACTTCATTATTATTTACCAAATGCAGAACAGCCTTTCACCTCATTGGCCACATTGCTTTGGGTCTAGGATGGGGCTTAACTAGGGGATTCAGCTGAGGGCATGCCCGTGTCACTGCCCACAGCCTGAAAACTGAAGGGTATCAACCAGGAAGAGCACCTGTAGGCAAAAAATGGACATAAACAGCCTTGTATGGGTGTGAGAGACTGTTCAGTCTAGAAAATTCTGTTCACTAAACTGAAACAAAAAAGGAAACAAAATTTGCTATTAAAAAAGCATTGCTAGCCAGGCTCCGTGGCTCAGCCTGTAATCCCAGCACTTTGGTAGGCTGAGGTGAGTGGATTGCCTGAGCCCACAGGTTCGAGACCCACCTGGGCAACTTGGCGAGACCTCATCTCTACAATAAGTCAGAAATTAGCTGGGCATGGTAGTGCGAGCCTGTAGTTCCAGCTACTTGAAAGGATGAGGTAGAAGGATTGCCAGAGCCCAGCAGGTCGAGGCTGCAGTGGCTGGGAGTGGCCACTGCACTCCAGTCTGGGTGACAGAGTGAGATTCCAACTCAAAAAAAAAAAGCATTGCATCATCAAAGAGAAAGCAATTGTTTGAAAATGCAGATTGCAGGCTAAGTGTGGTAGCTCATGCCTATAATCCCAGAACTTTGGGAGGCCAAGGTGAGAAAATTGCCTGAACTCATGGGCTCAAGATCAGCCTGGGCAACTTGGTGAGACCTCGTCTTTACAATAAATCAAAAAATTAGCCAGGCGTGGTGGCTCGTGCCTGTAGTTCCAGCTACTTGGAAGACTGAGGCACAACTATCACCTGAGCCCAGTAGATCAAGGCTGCAGTGCCCATGAGTATGCCACTGCACCCCAGTCTCAGAGACAAAGACTCCAACTCAAAAAAAAAGAGACAAAAATGCAGGATGCAAGCATAAGCTTCCACACGTTAATGAATAAAATTTTATTAAAAACTGCCAGACTTCTGGCAAGACAGCAGCGGGGCAGCTCGATCTTGAGACTCTCCACCAAGGAGAATGCAAGGAGACTCTGGTCCTCTCCCCAGAGGCAGCAAATCCCATCATCGGCAGCCTGCTCTTCACACGGAGCTTGGCCATAGACTTCACTGAGGCATCACCGTGGTCTGTGGCTGCCACTGTCGCTGCTGCTGCCGCAGCCAGCAACCATTCCACATTGCACCACCAGTGCCTGAGGGGAGCCATGGCTGCCGCCTCCTCCTCCGAGGCAGCCGCTGCCTCCTCCAAGGCAGCCACCACCTCCTCCGAGGCAGCCACCGCTTCCTCCAAGGCATCCATTACACATCACACCACCTGTGCCTGAGGCGAGCCGCCACCACTACCACTGTTGCTGCTGCTGCCACCACCACCGCCACCAAGGCAACCATTCCACATGGCACCGACAGTGCCTGAGGCGAGCTGCAGCTGCCACTGCCAAGGCAGCCATTACACATCACACATCCCATTCCTGAGGTGATCCATGACTTCAGACCTTGAAGCCCCTGTGAGCAAGATCTGCTGAGGTCTACTACCACTGAGACATCCTGCCAGGCCGTGGGTCTCCTCCCGTGTGCTTTGAGGCAACATCTCCCTCCCCTTAGGGGCAGGCAATCATGATTAAAGACCATCTGGAGTGAGGGATAACACCACCTGCTGGCAATTCAAGGTAACAACACTGAAAGGGGAAAAATGGAAGCCTGACAGACACAGGCCAGATCTGAGTAGTGAACAGGGCAGTCGTGAACTGAGTGATGATCTGAACCGTCCTTCACAACAGGTCAGGGGCAACTGAACCAAAATGAGAACAAATTTACCAGCCTGAAAAGACAGCTAGAAATCAGAGCTGAAAGGACATTTGAATTAAACAAAAAGTCTCAGAGTGTGCTCGATTGGTTCTGTTAGTCTACTGACTTGATTATATTCCTTCTGTGTTGTTCCCCCTCCTTTTTCCCCTCCTTCTTTTCCCTTCTTTTCTTCTCTCTGTAAACCATATCTTTGTATAGAGGAATAGCATACCAATAAGGTGGTTGGTAAGCTTGTATGTTAGTAACATTGTATGTTTTGCAGGGTTTTTTTGTATGGGAGTTGGTTAGTTTGTAGCTGTGGTCTATTGTGTTTATATGTTTCAATTTTTGTCTCTCTCCATTTGTTGGTACACTCATCTGTTTTCACCCTTACAACTCTCTCTCTCTCCTCTCCTCTTTTCCCCTCAATGCCTGCTCCATTCTCTTCCCTCTGTTAACCGCATTTTATTTCAGTGAGTAAACCTACAACCCCACTGCACAGGCAGATTCCACGGCAGTGTGAAGTGGGTTTCAGATTATTCATACACCTGTCGGCAGATACCAGGACCAGCAGATAGATTTTGAATCACAGCTCCCCCCTTAAGTAAATCTCAAAACTGCAAAAAGGACCACCCCCAACCTACAGTACAACTCCAGAATTGAACAAAGTAAGAGGACATACATAAAGAAGAATAGGAGCTTGAACAAACAGAAGTAAAAACAACCCCTCCACCCCTGAATAACAGAATTAAAGAAGATGGTGACGTGGAGGGAAGAAAACAGGAGGGAAGGGGAAAAACCAACAACAAGAAAAAACACACACACAAATGAAGACACACCGAAAGAAGAATGTAGGTCTCACACAGACACCTGGGAGGTCAGACACTGAGAAAACAGACTTCGGAACACAAAAAATGAAGAGCCCCCAGAATGACTGGTCACAAGAAACAAACCCAGACATCAAGACATAATAGAGAGAATAAAAAAATCTAAGAGAGACAAGAGGAAAATAGGAAGGAGCTGATGTCAGAAATAACTGCAGCAGATGGGCTAGGTGGCTCAGACTATAATCCTGTGCCTTTGGGAGGCTGAAGTGAGTGGATTGCCTGAGCCCGCAGGTTCGAGACCCACTGGGGCAGCAAGACCTCGTCTCTACAATAAATCAAAAAATCAACTGGGCGTGGTAGCGCATGTCTGTAATTCTGGCTACTTGGAAGGCTGAGGTGGATGGATCGATGGAACCCAGCAGGTCGAGGGTGCCGTGACCGGGAGCAGCTGCTGTACTCCAGTCTGGGTGACAGAGTGAGACTCCAACTCAAAAAAACAAACAAACAACAAAAAAAATAACTGCAGCAAAAAATACTGTGATGGAAATAAATAAAAAACTAATAATCATGGAAAGCAGAATTAGCCTAGCAGAAGAAAGAATGTCAGAGCTTGAAGACTAAAACACAGAACTAACCCAAACTGTCAAAAACATGGAAAAGAAGCTGGGCTCGGTTGCTCAGCCTGTAATCCTGTACCTTTGGGAGGCTGGATTGCCTGACCCTGCGGGTTCGAGACCGACCTGGGCAGCGAGACCTCATCTCTACAATATGTCAAAAAATCAGCCTGGAGTGGTAGTGGATGCCTGTAATTCTGGCTACTTGGAAGGCTGAGGCGGAAGGATCTCCAGAGCCCAGCAGGTAGAGGCTGTGGTGGCCAGGAGCAGCCACTGCACTCCAGTCTGGGCAACAGAGTGAGACTCCAACTCAAAAAAAAAAAAAAACATGGAAAAGAAGCTCAAAAAGACTGAACAAATCCTTCAAGAAATGAATGATTACTTCAAGAGACCAAACCTAAGAGTGATAGGCCTTCCTGAGGCAGAGAGAGAAACAGACGCCACACTGGAACAAACATTTCATGAAATCATTCAAGAAAACTTCCCTCATCTCATCAGTGATGCAAAAAGTCAAACACAAGAGAGTCAGAGAATCCCTGCAAGACAATAAATGAGAAGACCAACTCCCAGACACATAATAATTCGCCTAAACAAAGTAAGTATAAAAGAAAAAATCCTAAAGGCATCAAGAGATAAAGGTCAGACTACCTACCCGGGAAGACCAATTAGAATAGCAGCAGATTTATCTACAGAAACCCTCCAGGCTAGGAGGGCTTTGAGCCCTATCTTCAAAGTTCTAAAAGATAAACAATTTCAACCAATAATAATGTACCAGCCAAGCTAAGCTTCATCAGTGAGGGAGAATTGAAATGTTTCCCAGATATCCAATCCCTAAGAACCTACACTGCCACCAGACCACCTCTAAAAGAAACACTTAAGAAAGTATTGAACATAGAAGAAAAGGAAAAAAGAATAACAATGTTTTTCACAAGAGTACAGGCAAAAATTAAAAAACACACATGAACCAACTCCAGAACCAAAGGAAAGACAACACACAAACAGAAAGAACAACAACTCTGTAAGAACATTATGATAGGGATCAATTCTCACATTTCAATAATCAGCTTGAATGTGAACGGACTAAATGCACCACTGAAAAGTCATAGAATGGCAAAATGGATAAAATATCACCAGGCAACAGTTTATTGCCTTCAAGAGGCTTTCACCTCACTAGAAAGGACACTCATAGACTCAACATAAGAGGATGGGAAACAAATTTTCAGGCGAATGGAACACAAAAGAAAGGAGGAGTGGCAATCTTAATCTCAGACAAAATACCCTTTAAGCTGTCAAAAATCAAAAAAGATACAGAAAGCCACTATATAATGATAAAAGGTTCAATCCATCAACAAAAAAGAAATATCCATCCTAAACATATATGCACCAACATAGGATCACCAACTTTCATAAAGCAGCTTCTGGGTAAATTAAAAAAGGATATCAACTCCAACACTATCATAGCTGGGGACTTCAATATCCCACTCACAACCCTAGACAGATCACCAAGACAAAAAATCAGCAATGAGATCCGAAACCTCAATGTGACCCTTGACCAAATGAACTTATTGATACCTACAGAACACTCCATTCAAAGACCATAGAATATACATTCTATTCATCACCACATGGAATGTACTCTAAGATCAAATACATACTTGGCCATAAATCAAGTATAAGCAAATTTAAAAGGACTGAAATTTTGCCATGTACCTTATCGGACCACAGTGGAATAAAAATAAACATTAACACCAACAAGGTCCCCCCCAAACCCACAAAGACATAGACACTAAACACCATGATACTAAACAACTCCTGGGTCAACAAACAAAATCAAAACAGAGATTAAAAAGTATCTGGAAACAAATGAAAATGAAGAAACATCTTACCAAAATGTTTGGGATACCATGAAAGCTGTAGTAAGAGGAGAATTTATATCCCTACAAATGCACATGAAGAAAATGGAAGGATCACAAATCAATAGCCTAACATGCCACCTAAGAAAGCTGGAAAAGCAAGATCACCAAAATAAAAGCCCAAATCCCAGACATAGAAGACATAAAGATAATATAAAAAAATCAATGAAACAAAAAGCTGGTTCTTCGAAAGGATAAACAGGATTGATGATCCCCTAGCTAGACTGACCAAGAAAAAGAGAGAAAAACCCCAAATAAACACAATCAGGAACACAAAGATGAAGTCACATCTGACCCTGAAGAAATACAAAAGATCATTAGAGACTACTATGCACACTTGTATGGAAACAAACCTGAAAACCTTAAGGAAATTGAGGACTTTCTGACATCACACAACCTGCCTACAAGAATTTGAGATCCTAAATAGACCAATAACAATCAAGGAAATTAACTACATAATAAGAAAACCACCTACAAAAAAAAGCCAGGATCCAGATGGCTTTCCAGCAGAATTCTACAAGACATTTAAGAAGGAGCTGATACCAATCCTACTGAAGGTATTCCAGGTGATTGAGAAAGATGGAATTCTCCCCCACTTTTGTTTTGTTTTTTTGAGTTGGAGTCTCACTCTGTCGCCCAGACTGGAGTGCAGTGGCCGCTCCTGGCCATTGCAGCCTCAACCTGCTGGGTTCTGGCAATTCTTCCACCACAGCCTTTTGAGTAGCTGGAATTACAGGCATGCACTGCCATGCCCGACTGATTTTCTGACTTAAAGTAGATATGAGGTCTCGCTGCCCCGGTGGGTCTCGAACCCGTGGGCTCAGGCAATCCACTCACCTCAGCCTCCAAAGGTGTGGGATTACAGGCTGAGCCACCGAGCCCAGGCCCAAATCAATTTATGAAGCTAACATCACATTGACATCCAATCCAGGTAAAGATCCAACATAGAAAGAGAACGACAGGCCAATATCTTTGATGAACATAGACGCTAAAATTTTCAACAAGATCCTAGCTTACCAGATTCAACAACACATCTCAAAAATCATCCATCATGACCAAGTAGGCTTCATCCCTGGGATGCAAGGCTGGTTCCGCATTTGTAAAACCATAAATGTAATTAAATACATCAACAGATGTCAAAACAAAAACCAAATGATTATATCATTAGATGCAGAAAAAGCTTTTGATAAAATCCAGCACCCCTTCTTGATAAAAACCCTCGAACATCTAGGCATATGGGGAACATACCTCAAAATAGTAAAAGCCATCTATGAGAAACCCACAGCCAGCATACTCATAAATGGACAAAAATTGGAACCATTTCTCCAGAAAACTGGAACAAGATAAGGATGCCCACTCTCACCCCTCCTGTTCAATATGGTTTGGGAAGTCCTGGCTAGAGCAATCAGAGAAAAGAAGGCAATTGGGGGTATTCAAATAGGAAAAGAGGAAGTCAAGTTATCTCTCTTTGTAGATGACATAATTTTGTACCTTGAAAACCCAAGAGAATCTGTCAAAAAAATCCTTACACTGATAAAGGCCTTTCACAAAGTCTCAGGATATAAAATAAATGTGCAAAAGACAACCACATTTCTTTACACCAATAATAAACAAACAGACACCCAAATAAAAAGCACAATTCCATTCACAATAGCCACAAAAAAAATGAAATACCTTGGCATCTTCCTAACCAGAGACGTGAAAGACCTTTACAATGAAAACTATAAAACTCTGCCCAAAGAAATCAAAGATGACAAAAACAAGTGGAAAAATATCCCATGCTCATGGGTTGAAAGAATCAACATTGTGAAGATGTCTATCTTACCTAAGGCAATCTACAAATTCAATGCAATTCCCATCAAATTACCAGCAACATTCTTCTCAGACCTAGAAAAAACAACACAAGAATTCATATGGGAACACAAACGACTGAGAATAGCCAGAACAATCCTCAGTAAAAAAAACAAAGCAGGTGGTATCACATTACCAGACTTCAAACTTTACTATAAAGCTACAATCATCAAAATGGCTTGGTACTGGTATAGGAACAGGCATATAGATCAATGGAATTGAATTGAGATTCCAGAAGCGAAACCTCAATTTCTCAACCAACTCATCTTTGACAAAACCTCCACCACCTACCACTGGAGAGAGGAGAACCTATTCAGTAAATGGTGCTGGGAAAACTGGCTGACCACATGCAGAAGATTGAAAAAGGACCCCTATCTATCCCCATACACAAAAAATATCTCCAAATGGATCAGAGACCTAAATGTAAAACCTCAAACCATAAGAACCTTAGAAATGAAGGACATACCCTAATGGAAATTGGAACTGGCATCCAATTCCTGAACAAAACTCCTAACCCACAGGCCATAAGAGATAAGATAGAGAAGTGGGACCTCATTAAACTGACAAGCTTCTGCAAAGCCAAAGAAACCATCAAGACAGCAGAGAGACAGCCTACAGATTGGGAAAGAGTATTTTCCAACTTCAGGTCTGACAGAGGCTTAACATCTTGGATCTACAAGGAACTCAAACATGCTGAAAAGAAAAAAAACAAACAATCCCATTATAAAAGGGGTAAAAGATATGAAGAGACACTTCTCAAAGGAAGACATCCGAGCAGCTAACAGACACATGAAAAAATGTTCAACCTCACTAATCATCAGGGAGATGCAAATCAAAACCACACTGAGATACCACCTAACTCCAGTCAGAATGGCAATTATCAATAACTCAAAAAATAACAGTTGCTGGAGAGGGTGTGGCAAAAAGGTAACAGTTCTACACTGTTGGTGAGAGTGAAAACTAGTGCAACCTCTGTGGAAAGCAGTGTGGCAATTCCTAAAATCTCTAAATATCAACCTCCCATATGACCCCGCAATCCCCCTGCTGGGAATATACCCTGAAGAACTCAAATCACTCTATCAAAAAGATACCTACACATGAATGTTTATCGCAGCATTATTCACAATAACAATGTGAATAACAGAACCTGGAACCAACCATGCTGTCCATCAAAAGAGGACTGAATTTTTAAAATGTGGTACACATACATGATGGAATACTATGCAGCCATAAAAAAGAACAAAAAATTTCGCAGCAATCTGGATGGAACTAGAGTCAATAATACTGAGTGATCTCTCACAGAAACAAAGATCTGTCTATCACATGTTCTCACTCATATAGTGGACTTTGAACATCCACCATAATACTATTTAAAAAAAAAGCTTGCAGTGGTGGGAGACTATGGGGGGAGGGGAAGGGAGGTGGGATTAACGGTAGTCAATATCTGTCTGGGTAAGGAGAGACACCCCTTATCAACAAGGGTGCCTGAACAAAGCATATTTGTATACCTAACCCTAAACTGTACCCCACAATATCAAAATAAAAAATATTGATCAAAAAAAACATAATTTTGATTTTAGCAAGATTTTGAGAATATTTACATACTCAAAAAAAAAACTGCCATGTGCTTTAAGTCATCAAATCTAAAACTGCCTATTTAGCTGGGTTTGGTGGCTCAGCCTGTAATCCTGTGCCTTTGGGAGGCTGAGGTGAGTGAATTGCCTCAGCCCATGGATTCAAGACCTGCATGGGCAACTTGGCGAGACCTCATCTCTACAATAAATCAAAAAACAGCCGGGTGTGGTAGCGCGTGCCTGTAATTCCGGCTACTCGGAATGCTGAGGCGGAAGGACTGCGAGAGCCCAACAGGTCGAGGCTGTGGTGGCCGGGAGTGGCCACTGCACTCCAGTCTGGGCGACAGAGTGAGACTCCAACTCAAAAAATAAATAAATAAATAAATAAAATAAAACTGCCTGTTTAAAAAAGACTTCAAAATAGCATTTCACAGTAATGGGAAGCTGTCAGGGGAGGGGAGTGGAATTGGCAGTTGAGGGAAGCTGCTAGGGGAGGAAGGGACATACCCCATCCACATAATCAATGTTTGTATACATAATCCCGAATTGTACCCCTCATCTTTATAATAATAAAATAGACTTAATATCACAAGGTTATGCTGATAAATTTAAAATTAAAATGCTTATTTTCCATCAGATACATATATAGAGACCTGTATTGCTTAGTTGAATACTTTAGACATTTACTAATTTGATTTTAAAACATCATGAATTTAAAATCTCACAGTAGCAGGACCACATTGTGACACACTCAAAATAAAGATGTCAGACTGACAATCTTGCTGCTCCTTTCTAAGTCAGGTGGCTTCTCAAAATAAATTAGGTCAACGGCCTGGTGTCTATGCTTCCAGAACTCTTCTAGTTATAGAGAAACCTTTGTTTTTTTCTGGTGGTATGAGAAAATGGTATTATCTTTTTGCAGAAGCTTGATTTTGTTGACAAAATAATATATACAGCATGTTTTTTCAAGTCAAAGATTATTTTTTTCTCATTTTTAAACAGAGCAAAAACAACCATTCTTTAAAATAAACCATGTTTTTTCCCTAATCCTCTATTTGGAATGATTGGTCACAACAGGTCTCACAATCAGGCTCATCTGGAACCAGGCACTGGCCCAAGTAACTTAAACATTTAACTCATTACATTCTTGAACATTAGTGTTTTTCCCACAAATACTGTATATAATGTCATTTCATATGACTCTTTGAAAACTGTATTTTGTGCTTAGAATAGATTACTAGGAATCAATTACAGGTCATAGTATAATGATGAGTATTGTTGAAGTATGTGAAAATATGGACCAGTAAAGATTTCCACATTATAACTTTCTATCAATGCACACTCAACTTCTTCCTCCATATCATCCCAGTGAAAGAAAAGCTCCCTTTCTTGTCAGCACTGCAGGAACAACACAGGGAGAAGACAGCTGGCCACTTGGGAGAAATCACATGAGAAGAAAGAAACAGGTTTCAAGTGCAGCCATGGACATATGTTCATGGGAACTAGTCTGCTCTGACCTGGGCCCTGATCTAAGAATTTTGTATAAGAGATTAGAGTCCTTCGTGATCCAATGAACAGCCAGGAGAGTCATGGATAGATTCACCCCTGAGGAGTCTGATACAGCCTAAACTGCCTTCAGGTGGTGGGGAGGCCACATAAGGGTCTGCCTGGTCTGGCCCTGAGTCAAGCAGCTAAGGACAGAGTAGTAGGAGACAAGGATGACTCTGATGGGCTCTAGTCACTGTCACAGGATGGTATTCTAGGTCTGGACACCAGGGGACTCTCAGGGTCTTGTCCTGAGAGACCAGGGAATGATCAGAGCTGGGACCAGCCTCCTGACCCTCCCTGCTGGGAGCCTTCTGCTCAAGTCTCACAGCTGTGTCCTCTCCATCCCCCACCCCCCATAGCCCCACCCCTGCCTAACCCCCAAAACCCTCAGACAAAGACCTGATCCAGGGCCCAGGATAGGATCAGAAAACTTGGGTGGTGGCCTCATTTGCATGAATGGCCCTTCCCACACTTAGGGTATGAAGAGGGGAAAGGAGAGATTTGGAGGAAGCTCTGTTTCAGGTGTTGGCACAGAAGGCAGAATAATCACCATGAACTGGTCTCCTCTCCTGCTCACCTTCCTCACTTTCTGTACAGGTGACTAGATATGGGACCAAGGGATGAGCTCTGGAAAAACATTGAAGCCCTGCTTTCTCCTCTTGTCTCTGGACCCCAAATCACCATGTCTGTGTCTCTCCCACGTCTAGGATCCCAGACCGAGTTTATACTGACTCAGCCACCCTCAGTCTCTGGGACTCTTGAGGAGAGGGTCACCATCTCCTGCACTGGAAGCAGCAGCAACACTGGAGATGGGTATTATGTGCATTGGTATCAGCAGCTTTCAGGAGCAGCCCCTAAACTCCTCATCTATGGTAACAGCAATCGGCCCTCAGGTGTCCCTGACTGACTCTCTGACTCCAAGTCTGACTCCTAAGGCTCCCTGATAATCACTGGGCTCCAACCTGAAGATGAGGCTGATTATTACTGCTAGTTCTATGAAAAAAGCCTCAGTGATTGCACAGTGCTCTAGAACCACAGGGAAGCAAGACAAAAAACCCCTTCTTCCTCTTCCAGGAGGGTGAGTGCCTGGCAACTGCCACTCAGGCCTAGCCTGTGGTTTCTGCTGCTGCTGCTAAACTCATGGGCCCAGGTTCACCCACAGGCCCCACCGGGGAGTAGAAGTTTCTCCTCCCCTTCAGTCTTCACAGTCACACACAGAAGCTACTTCCTAGGAAAATGGCCTCCAGGAAGCAGGAAGTCCTGCTCCCTGCAGTTTGAGATTCAGGGTCTTTGCTCTGAAGCCAAGGGCAGAAGTGACTGTCCAGCTGTGTCACCTCAGACCCACCTCTGAGGGAACCCTGCACCTCCACTCTCCTCCTTTCCTTACTTCCTGGAGTTTCCAGACCTATGGCATCCTTTTATTGGTCTTCAGTGTGAATTCCCTGTTCTTTCAGCTGTAGCTTATTTTTAATTTCTTCTTACTAAAGTATAATTGACATGTAATACTTGCTCATATTTAAAGAACAAGAAGCCAGGTACAGTGACTTACACCTGTAATCCCAGCATTTGGGGAGGAAGAGGTAAGAGGATCGCCTGAGGCCAAAATTTAAGACCAGCTTGAGCAACTTGGTGAGGCCTTGTCTCTACAATAAATAAAAATAATTAGACAGGCATGCTGGTGTGCACCTGTAGTTCCAGCTATCTGGAAGAAGCAGGTTAAGTCTGTGGTAGTTGTGATCATGTCATTTCACTCCAGTCTGGGCAACAGAGTGAGACCTTGACTAAACAATTTAGAAAAAAAATTAAAAATACAAAACTAAAATACAATTAGATACACTTTTTTACTTTAAACACCCTAGAAAACATCACCACAGCATTATAATGAATCTATCCACCACCTCAAAGGCCTCCTTATGCCCTTAGGTAGTTCTTCCCTAATATTCCTTTCCCAGGGCCCTCTCAGATAACTAGCTGATCTACATTCAGTCAGTATTATTTGGTTTTTCACTTAAGAAGCAAAGACAAACAACAAACATCAACTCCCCTCCAACTCTTTTCAATCTCTCTACTAATTTCTCCTCCATTTTTTTCCAAGTTCAGATCATCTTCATCCTCTCCCCTTCCCTGTCTCTGATTCACAAACTCCCTTCTCAGTTCTTAGGTCTCTCTTTCTTGCCACCTCCTTCTCCTCTGTGACCTTCAATGTTAATTAACAAGGTCAGGAAAGCCACTGGCATTTTTTCAGATCTTTCCTGGGAAGGTGACACTCAAATTTCCTTCCTCTTTCTGGATCCTCTTCCAGATGCTGGTTCTGAAGCACCTCTAACACAACTGATTCTTTTTTCATGTCAACCAGCACCTCTTTTTCCTCCTCATCTTTCACCACACTGTCTCTTTCTGGGGGTTCTATGCATTCCCAGTTAAACCAGTGGACCACACAATCATATTAATTAATTCTCCTAAACACTCACCCCTCAATTTATGTGCGGCTTTAGTGAAGAATCAGGTGAAAAGAATACTCTACAGATTCCTGAGAAGACTGAGAAGTGAGTTGATAGCTGAAATCTCAGCAGAAAACACAGACACCTGTCTCCTTGTCTCTGTTTTAGTGTTCAGGGCCCAGTAGCTGTATCCTCTCAGAGTGATGGGAGAGTCACTGACGACTCCATATCACATTACCGTCTCCTTGAGAAAAATAACCAGACTCAGCATCCTGTGTGAGCAGTACACCTGGGTAGCATACATTTTCATTGGGTCTTGTTCCTCCCCAGAGTTTGGGGAGAAATAAGAGGTGGGGGTTGAGGGACCTGTTAACCCTGAGCTATGAGGCTTAGGAAGCTAAAGCCATCTCAACCATGGCTGGACCCCTCTCCTCAGGGAGTCAAGGACCAGAATTTGAAAGGCCCAAGGCTCTGCCTTGCTCCCTTGACCCACTAACTGCATCTTTCATCCTGAGTCTCTCTCCTGACATTCAGGGTCCTGGTGTCAGGGTGACTCAGGAACCTACATGATCTGAGCCTGTAGCTAACCTGTTGACCACTTCCTGCACTAGAAGCAGCTCCAACATAGGTCTTAGGATGGTTTAGAAGTTTCAGTTACAAGATGGTGGCATTATGTGAAGGGGAACCCACCTAAACCCAAAATGTGTTTATTAATAATTGTGCATTTATTCTTTCATGTTTAAACTCCAGCCACCTTCAAAGTACTCTCTGTTTGATGAAATACACCTATTGAGATGCTTTTCCACTGATCAAAAGAGTTTTTGAACTCATCTATTTTTATGCCTCTAGGTGCTTCTGCCATTTTTTGTTTCACCTCTTCCACATGGCCAAAATGTTTCCATTTTAGAAATTTTTTACACTGGGAAAACAACAACAACAAAAAGTGGCTCAGGGTGAGATCCAGTAAAAGAGAGAGTGGGAGCCAGGCTCGGTGGCTCAGTCTGTAATCCCAGCGCTTTGGGAGGCTAAGGTGAGTGGATTGCTTGAGCCCATGGGTTCAAGACCCACCTGGGCAACTTGGCGAGACTTCATCTCTACAATAAATCAAAAAAAAAAAAAATTAGCCGGGCATGGTAGCACATGCCTATAGTTCCAGCTACTTGGAAGGCTGAGGCGGAAGGATCGCCGGAGCCCAGCAGGTCAAGGCTGTGGTGGCCGGGAGTGGCCACTGCACTCCAGTCTTTGTGACAGTGTGAGACTCCACTCAAAAAAAAAAGAGAGAGAGAGTAGGGAACGGGTCATCTCCTTTTTGATCAAAGACTTAACATGGTATAGGCAGACGCATTGTCATGCTGGAAAAACTGGTCACTATTTGCCACAGCTTGGGATGGTTCCTCTGTAAATCATAATACAACCTCCTCAAAACTTCCTGATAAAAACTTTGGTGGACAGTTTGATCAGGAGGAAAAAAAATGAGTGTACTACAAGGGACTCACCCTCCCCTACAAAAAATTCTGGGTTTTAGTGTCCCCACTTGTACAAATAAGACAAGGAGGTCTCAGGTCAATGATGCAGCAGTTGAGAAAGAAGGACTAGAGGGGAGAGGATGTGGAGTTGAGGCCCTGAGCTCATTCCTGGGATGGAAACCTGAACAAAAGCTTCCCACCCTGGTTTTTAAGGTTGTCATGAAAACACTGTACTCTTGGGCAGCACATGAAAATAATCACTGTCTTTCATTTCCATTTACTGAGCTTTATTTGAACAATCTCTTTTAACACCTGGGGAAGGAGTTGGTTACTTGGTACTGAGTGAAAGCACTCAAGGTAGGGACTATTCCAGAGCATATGGAATGCACTTACACACTGAAGTGGCTGTTTGTGTATAAAGCACCTGATCAAACATCCCCTAAGCTATATCAGAAACCATGGGAGGGGAAGTGACTGAATGTGCCGCCTGGTTTGGGACTGCAGGAGAGGGAGGTCTGAAGCCCAGCAGAAGAAGGAAAATCCCAAGGTGTCACTCTGAGCCAGGGTGCTTGTGGCCACCCCAGTGATGGGTGGGGGTAAAAGTAAGTTGAAAAGCTGGAGAGCAGCAGAAAGGCAAGATTCTGTGTCTGAGTGGGGGGAGGCCGAAGGGTGTCCATCCTCTCAGGCATCCTTGTCTATCTCCATCCTTTCTCCTTCACTCCCAGGGAAGTTTTCAGGTCCTGTGGTTTTGCTACTGTCTTTTCTCCACCATCAGTAGAGCTGCAGAGAAGATGTCTCTTTACTAAGTTCTCTAATGACAGAGCGATTCTGCTTGAAAATGGTAATGTTTTGATTTTGTTTGTCTTCTTCCTACTATCCAGTGAGATCCCAGCCATAAACTGAAACAGAATTGATTCCATCATGTTAAAACAAGATTACAGTGGCCACACATTCTCATGAAAACTTTGGGCTCCTGAACAAAACAATATACTCATCAGGGTTCTAGAAATATGAATCTCTCATGACTTCTACCCTTACACCATCTTGCACTGCAGAAGAACAGGCCTGGAAGAACACCTTAGTCCCCTTGTCCTCAAAGCTGTTTGCTTGTTAGAAAGTTCTGGAGGGTTTGGAAAAATATAGTAGCAAGAGCTTCCCACCAGATCAGCTACATTTAGCAGTCTTTCCTTTCTCAAATGTTCCTCAGATGAAGGGAATGAGGTGCTCTGTGCTCCTTTGTGGCTGTCTGGGGATGTGGACTCAGGGCAGTGAGCTCCACATCTTTGGAGCATTTAACTGATGGGCTTGTGTGCCTGAAAAGCCAGCTGTAGGTAGGCCTTACAGGACCTAGCTTGGTAGTCTGAGATACCTGTACCCCTCAAGACATTAGCCCAGCATTTAAGAACCCTCCTTACACTCTCCTGAGTTCTCACCCTCTGGCCTCTGCTCACAGGGTTCCTCCTCGGATGCTCTTTCTCTGTTCAGTAACATGTCAATGTTCTCAGACCCAGGCCTCATCCCTTCTCAGCCCCTATGTGCTCCAGCTACAAGTTTCATTGCACATTGTGCTGAGAACTTGCCTCACCACCATTTCCATGTCTATTGATACAGCTCAGGAGCAAAAGAAGTCCTTGTGACTGTCAGTGCTTTGAACTGACCAAAGTGTAGCCTGTGACAGGCAGTAGAAACTATAGAAGCCCTGCCTGAGACTCCCAAGCATCTTCAACTGCTGCTTTCAGAGTCAAATGGAAGAACGTGCCATGCAGGAATTCTCGGGGTTCTGGGAAGAATGTCTGCCTAATGCCCCAGAAACAGCCCTTGTGTTGTGAAGTTAGAGTCCCACCAAGCCAACTGGGCCAGGTTATCTGATAGGAAGAGTAGACACAGGCTTTGTCCTTGAGAAAGGATAGGACAAGAGGCTTCACTGAGCTGGAAGACTGGGAAGGGGAATGCAGTCTCAGGATCCCCTGAGCATCAAAACCTGATCATCAGACTACAGAAGAGCTGCCCACAAATGTGGTCTAGAATGGGCCTGAGATGGAGTTCCTTGGAAGTGTCCTTTGTTTCAAGCTCTAAGAACCTTGACTGCCATTGGCGGGGTTAGAGAAAGACCCCATGAGCCAGGCTGGCACCTGCCTGTGGAACCACCTGGGGGCATGCTCCTACAGGAGAGGAAGTGTGATGTGGTTACAGAGGCTCTCCCAAACAAGGAGAGGAGTGGAAGGAAAGAAATGGGCCAGACTGAAATTAAGTCAGAAAAATAAAAAGAATCCATGATAGTTTTTAAACTCCGAGGATAAAGGAGCAACATGTACTGGAGGGGAGATTGGTATGTTAGAGACCTTCATAACTGATCAGAACACATTTAGTTTCAGTCTGTTGCACCAACATCACCCACATTCCCGACAGGAAATCGGGGCTCACTCAGTCAGGGATATGGCTAGGGTCTGTTTTCACTTGGCACAAAGAAACCTTTATTGCTCTTTATATGAAATGGGAAAATATACTGTTTTGAGAGAAGATACTTGTACTTTTAAAATATAAACTTTAAAAAAGGATAGCTCTAAACAGCATGAGGTGGAAGAGCAAATAAAGCTTTGTCAAGAAGCAAGCAATTGACGAAACGCTTCTGAAGCAACTAGGGTCTGCCACATTCTGTGGCACAACTCACCCCAAGAAAAAAACAAGAGCATTTAAGATCCAAGAAGACTGCTGTGAGACCTCCCCGGTGAGACCAAAGTGTCAGCAAGGCTAGAAATGTCTAATTTTTTTCCTTTTTTTTTTCTCTTTTTTTTTTTTCCTTTTAAAAATGTAGGGCCAGGCTCGGTGGCTCAGCCTGTAATCCCGCGCCTTTGAGAGGCTGAGGTGAGTGGATTGCCTGAGCCCACGCGTTCATGACCCACCTGGGCAGCGAGACCTCATCTCTACAATAAATCAAAAAATCAGCCGGGCATGGTAGCGTGAGCCTGTAATTCCGGCTACTTGGAAGGCTGAGGCGGAAGGATGGCCAGAGCCCAGCAGGTCGAGGCTGCGGTGGCCGGGAGCGGCCACTGCACTCCAGTCTGGGTGACAGAGTGAGACTCCAACTCAAAAAAAAAAAAGATGTAGGGTACAATTCAGGGTTAGGTATACAAATGTTCATTATGCAGGTACACTTCTTGATGAGGTATGTGCCTCCCTAGGCAGTTTCCCTCAACAGCCAATCCTATGCCCCCTCCCTTGGAAGTTTCCCACTACAGCCAATACCTTTCTTATAGTATTGTGATAATTGTTCAAGGTCCACTTATGAGTGAGAACATATGGTACTCTGTTCTTTGTTTCTGTGATAGAGCACTGAGTATGATAGACTCAAAATCCCTCCAAGTTGTTGCAAAGTCCGTATGTTTATCCTTCTTTATGGCTGCATAATGTTTCATTGTATATATGTATCACATTTTTAAAATCCAGTCCAGCTTTGATGGGCAGCATGGTTGGTTCCACGTTTTTGCTATTGTGAATAGAGCTGCAACAACCATGCGTGTGCAGGTATCTTTTTTGTAGAATGACTTGAGTTCCTCCAGGTATATTCCCAATAGGGGGATTGCTGGGTCATATGGAAGGTCAATTTCTAGTTCTTTCAGAAATCACCACACTGTCTTCCAAAGAGGTTGCATTGGTTTGCATTCCCACCAGCAGTGTAGAAGTGTTCCTTTTTCTCCACATCCTCACCAGCATCTGTTGTTATTTGTTTTATTAATAATGGCCATTCTTACTGGAGTTAGGTGGAATCTCAATGTGGTTTTGATTTGCATTTCTCTGATCTTGAATGAGGCTGAGCACTTTTTCATGTGTCTGTTGTCTGCCCGAATATCTTCTTTTGAGAAGCATCTATTCATGTCTTTTGCCCACTTTTTAATGGGGCTGTTTGTATTTTTCTTTCCCACATGTTTGAATTCCTTGTAGATCCTAGATGTTAGGCCTTTGTCAGCCATAGGGCTGGGAAATAAGAAATGTCTAATGTTAAGACCATCCTCAGGAGTTGAGAAGGAAGAGAGATAAGGAATTATGTGGGAGTTTAGCAAACAAAGAACTGGAGATCATCTGTCAAGGAATGGAATATAGAGGTATACAAAAAGAAAGGCAGAAATCTAAAGAAACTATACCCAAAAAATAGCTAATAAACTATTTCAGCAAAGTTGAAAAATATAAAATCAACATACAGAATCAGATAGGCATGGTGGCTCACACCTGTAATTCAAACACTTTCGGAGACTGATGCAGGAGGATCACTTGAGCCCAGGAATTCAAGAACAGTCAGGGCAATATAACAAAATCTCATCTCTTAAAAAAAAAAAAAAAATCAAAGAAATTAGCCAGGTTTGGTGGCTCATGCCTGTAGTCTCTGCTTTATGGAAAGTGGAGGCAGAAAAATACCTAAGCCCAGGAGTTCAAAGGTGTAGTGAGCCATGATCATGCCACTGCACTTCAGCATGGGTGACAGAGTGAGACTCTGATTCAAAATTTTAAAAAATAATTCAGTTGTATTTTTATACACTAGCAATAAATGATTAAAAAAAAGAATATGAAGAAAACAATGTCATTTACAATAGCATCAAAAAGAATAAAATACTAGGAATAAATCTAACCAGGAAAGTTTTACATTTGTTTGTAAACAAGGCAAAACAATGCTAAATGTAAATAAGATACAAACAAAGGAAAGACAGCCATAGTTTATTGATTAGAAGACAATATTTTCAAGATCTCAATGCTGCACAAAATGTCCAACAATTCAATGCAATAGCTATTAAAATCCCAAAAACCTGTTTTGCAAAATCACCAAAAGCTAGCTTTTAAGATTACATGGAACTGCAAAGGAACCCAAGTGAAAAAACAATTTTGGAAAAAAAAAAAGAATAAACTTTGACAACTCATCCTCCTGCTTTCAAACTTACCACAAAGCTACAGTAATCAAAATAGTGTGGTACTGTCATAAGGATAAACATATAGACAAATGCAATAAAATTGAGAGTCCAGAAATAAGCCTATACATCTTTAACCGATTTTCCACAAGGTTGCCAGAACTATTTAATGGGTAAAGAATGCATGAGATAGAAAACACAGGAATTAAGCAGGAAAGCTGACCTCAGGATCTTATCTTAAGTAAGCAACTACTTGCCATTTCTGCTTCTGTAAATATGCTTTAAGTAAACAGCTGCATGTCATCTCTGCTTCTGTAAATACACTGTAAGTAAACAGTTACATGCCATTTTCCTTAACTGCAATCTCTGTTTCTGTAAATACACTTTATTACACCTCACATGAAAATGTCCATTAAAATGTTTGCTTCAATGCTTGTCGTAAAAATAGAAGTAACTGTTCCTGGTCCTAAATATAAAATTGTAAGTCCACCAATGACAAACCAAAAGGCTTGTATGTTGTAGCCAAAAGGCTCTATAAAACAGCTTCAAACTGGGGGTCAGGGCTCAGGTTTGGGGAGGCTACTCCACCTGAGACTTCTGGAATAAACACCTTTGATTCTCCGCTCAGTCTCTGGTGCCTGTTCTGAGTGCATTCATTCCTGTTCCCAGTGATTTGCTGCAGTTGCAAATGGTACTGAGAAAACCAGATGTCTATAAGTAAAAATATGACAGTGGACCCTTATCTCATACTATAGATAAAAATTAATTTTAAAGGAATCAAATACCTAAATATAAGAGCTAAAAATATAAGACTCTTAAGTGAAAGCATACAGTATATGTATATTTACCTTGGATTTGACAAAGGTTTCTTATGTATATAACACCAAAACAATGAGCACAAACAGCAAAACAGATTAAACACAAAATTAAGCACACTTGTATAGTAAAGAAAATCATAAAAAGAGTGATAAGACAGTCACAAAATAGGAGAAAATATTTGTAAATCATATATCTTACAATAGTCTGGTATTCAGAATATATATAGATATGTTTTTTGTTGAGCTATAAGATATACATATATATAACAACAACAAAACAATAAACAATACAAAAATAGTCAAAGAACTTGAATAGATATTTTTCTGAAGAATATCTGCAAATAAACAACAAACACATGAAAAGTTGTTCAGCATCATTATTCATTAGGGAAATGCAAATAAAAGTCATGAGATATCACTTGACACCCATGAGTATGGCTATAATAAATAAAGTAAAATAACAAGTATTGGAAAGGAAATGGAGAAACTGAAACCTATATATATTGTGGGTAGGAATGTTAAATGGTGTGGCTGCTGTGAAAAACAAGATGGCAGTTCCTCAAAACTTAAATATAGATGAATTATATGAGCCTGAATGGCATAACTAACTACATAATCGAAAGAACAGCAAACATTTCAATAAAAATGTTTATACAAGCCAGGTTTGGTGGCTCAGCCTGTAATCCCATGCCTTTGGGAGGCTGAGGTGAGTGAATTGCCTGAGCCCATGGGTTCAAGACCCGCCTGGGCAGCAAGACCTCATCTCTACAATAAATCAAAAAATCAGTCGGGCGTGGTAGCGCATGCCTGTAATTCCGGCTACTCGGAAGGCTGAGGCGGAAGGATCGCTGGAGCCCAGCAGGCGAGGCTGCGGTGGCCGGGAGCGGCCACTGCACTCCAGTCTGGGCAACCGAGTGAGACTCCAACTCAAAAAAAAAAAAATGTGTATACAAATGTGTGGAGGAATATAAGACCTGATTCATTATATTGAATCATGAATTCATTATATTGAAACATGAATTATAATGAGTCAGCATGAATCACACCAAATGGGAAAGAGATGGCCAGTACAGAAGCTACCTTGACATAACTAGTGCTCTAGATAGGAGACACACATGGTAAAATTTCAGGTGGTCATCAGTCAGTGAGCTTTCTATGTGACCATAAGTTTGTGACATGACAGGACTTTCCCTCCAGAGGAAGACAAATTATTACATCTCACAATTCCCACCCTTAAGAGAGAAGTACACACTCAGAAGACCTCTTCAGCCTCTTGAAGTATATATTCCATTCATGGGAATAATCTTCCAACAAATTACGAGGTGACACAAAAGCTATAGGATTAAAGTGTCTCAGAAAAGACAAGGACTCTGCAGGTATGATACTTGCATCCATAGTATTTGAGTAATATGACCCAGCACACACAAATACACACACACACACACACACACACACACACACACACACACACACACACACACACGCATACATATGTGAAGTACTTGGCAAGCTCAAAGGAAAAAAATGTACAATGCAATCTTCAAAGTTTTCTGGAGCACAAATGGATACTGGGCCTTGATAGAAATGAAACATCTGGCCATGGGACAGACAACTGCATATGTGACCAAGTATACACCTGATTGGGTGGGTTCCTGAGAAACCTAAGCTAAGACACTAAAAGAACCCAAGATCTTAGCTTCTCTACTCAACAAGGATGCTGGTGTGTATAAAATGGAATAAAAAAGAGATGCAGCGATTCTTCAAGCCTCTTTCCCAAAATTCCTCATCCAGTCTCCTCCTTGGGAAGTCACAGGCACTTAATTTGACCTCCTGAGCAAGATAACACCTCCAGGTCAAAACGAAAGAAAACGGGGATAGGGAAAGACCTGGAGGAGCGCATCCCTCCATCAGTGGGGAAAGCACTGGGAAAGCAAGTCAGCTGTGAAACTTCTGTAGGTCCTGAATCTGATTTACATAAGGTCATTGATGTTTATCAACTGAGTAGCCATGACCTTGCCAGGGAGGTACTCCAGGGAAGGGAAGTCATTTGCATGAAAGATGTGCCCCCACAGGGTGTAAGGAGTTATAATGAGATCTTTGGGAGCTGACCCTGTGGGATCAGTATTGAAGAGCACAGCACTGGGCTGTCTGCACCATGGACTGGGCTTCTCTCCTGTTCACTCTTCTGGCTCACTGCACAGGTAAGGGGGAACTGTCTGTGCTGGCAGTGTTGGGGAAGACAACACCAAACCTTCCTGTCTCCTAGCCTGACCATTTTCTCTCTCATTTGTTTTCAGGGGCCAGTTCCCAGGCTGTGGTTACTCAGGAAACTTCACTGGCCATAATTCCTGGAGGGACGGTCACACTTACCTGTGGCTCTAGTACTGGGGCTGTCACCACCAGCAGCTATGCCAGATGGGTCCAACAGACCCCCTACCAGGTACCCCGGGGTCTAATAGGTGGCACCAGCAACCGGGTCTCAGGGGTCCCTGCCCGGTTCTCAGGCTCCCTGCTTGGAGGCAAGGCTGCCCTCACTATCACGGGGGCTCAGCCTGAGGACGAGGCTGAATATTACTGTGCTCTGTGGTTCAGCAACCATTTCCACAGTGACAGACACAGATAGCACTGTGAGACAAAAACATCCATCTTAACTTCACCCTTTGCTCCTCAACTCCTCCCTCTTCTGTACAAAGATGAACATAAAGTCCTAGGAAATATGTCTGCCACTGGAGAGGGATAGGAGTCTTTGGGACCCAGAGGGTGGATTGTGGTAGGCAGCCACTAAGATGACTACCAAGTGAACTTCACCTCCACCTATGCGCATCCTTCTGTACTTCCCACCCTCGAGGGTGGGTTGTACTGAGTGAGTGGCTGTGTAGTGAGTTTAGAGATTTAGGGGCTGATTAAGGAAGAGGCATAAGAGGAAGAAAGGGAACTCCCTGGGAATAAAACATACATGTCCAGATGTCGCTCACCAGCACAGCCAGGAATCTCTGGGTCACAGAACCAGGAAGGGAAGGAGCAGGTTGAGTACTTTTAGAACTCCAAGGTTTTTCTTATAAATGGCTAGCAGAAATGAGTACAGTTTCATTGGGAACACAAAGCAGTCAGGCTCTAAATGGCTAAAAATATGTTCTTCTGGTATATATTTGAAGCATTTGGACACATAACAATTTGATTTTTGTGTTGGCAGGCTTAAGCTAATGGTTCCATCCTGCTGTGAAGAAGTAAACAACATAGGGGACAATATACAGGGACCATCTTTAATCCCCTGTATAACAACTAGATTCTAACAAGTGAAACTGGGAAGTGAGAGGATGTTACTCCTGACATTTGGTAGCTTTCTCTTGGAGTGCTTGCTCTGGGATGGAGGGTGGTATAGATACTCTGTCCTGAGGCAACCTGTGGAGAAGCGAACATGATAAGGAGCAAAGACCTGCCAACAGCCATGTGAGTGGTCTGACAAGTGGGTGCTACCACCCCAGCCAAGCCTTCAGAGGCATATAGGTACCCCTTGCTGACAGTCTGCCTGCAACTGAATGAGACACCCAGCTGGGCAACACCTTGATTCTTAACTTGCAGCAACTAGGATGTTTTAAGTCACTACTTTGGGATCATTTGTTACACAGCAATAGTTAATAAAGGCATAGACTAATTAGGATCTACAAGATTAGTTTAACTGTGGAGAAGGAGACTTAGGCACTGCCTGTGCATATCTGCTAGGGTGCATCAGAGGAATAGCTGGTGATCAGACTCACAAAGACTTAACCTACAGCCTAGGATGTCTCCTAAAGCAGGTGAATACCTGTGCCAATGACTTGGGGGGCATATCTTTAATGAGACATGGACACAAGCTCAGTCTTCCTGGCACTTTCCGCTTAATAGTAACAAAGGCATTCACATTTGTTACAAAGGACAAGGGTTTTGAGGAACAATTTAGCATGTAGGGTGTGTGGCTTGCAACTGTTATACAGGCATCAAAGTGGGGAGATCAGTGAAAGATTCTGAGCTCCTCAGGCCCCAACCTTAAAAACAAGGTGGATATAAAGCCCTTGGTGGGATGTGGAATACTCAGTAAAATTAGACACAAAGACTGCACTTTGAATTCCCACAGTCCCCAACTCCCACATGTGCACACATGCAATTTCCTATTCCAGGATCTAAGACTGGACTGAGAACTTTCCCTTTCCCATATATTATCATTGCTTTAGTTTTGCTGTGTTCTGATATTTGTATTATGCTGACTTCAAATAATGAACTGAGAGAATTTCCATCTTTTTCTCTCCACTAAACATTCTTACTTTGAGTATTTTCTTCTTCTCATTTTAAATGCATCTCTGTGTGTGTGTGTGTATGTCTGGGGTCTAATTTTATATGCATGTTTTGGTATAGATTTGGGCTAAGAATAAACATGTATATAGGTATCCTGCCTTATTTGCTTATTAGTACACTGACACTGTTTTGCATTATCGCTAAGTATTCTTCAGAGTTTTCAAAGATAATAGCAAATAGATACACCCCAGTATATTAAATATTAAATTAAATGTACTTCAATATTTGCCAGGCATGGTGGTTCATACCTATAATCTTAACACTTTAGGAGGCCAAGGCAGGAGGATTGCTTCAGCCCAGGAGTTTGAGCCTGAGCGACATAGCAAGATTTAGTCTCTACAAAAAAATAAAGAAAAAAAAATCAAAAAAATTAGCTGGGTAGGTTGGTGCACATTTATAGTCTGAACTACTCAGGAAGCTAGTGGAAGGATCACCTGAGATGAAGAGGTTGGAGCTGCAGTAGGCCTTGATTGTGCCATTGCACTCCAGCCTTGGCCACAGAGTGAGACCTCCAACTTAAAGGAAAGAACAAAATAAGGGGTGAGAGGGCCACTAAAAACCAAATCTCACCTGCATACAATTTAGTTATGAAGTAAAACCTCACATATACCCCACAACTCTGAAATAAAATAAAATTTCTCTTTAAATTTAATTTAAATTAAAAATAAAACAAGTAAATTTTCCCTTATGGTGAATATGTAGATTATTTTTCATATTACTCTAATGTGAAAAAAAAGTCTCTTAAAACCTCTAAAACCAAATATGTTTATCATTCTCATCAATTTTTTCACTTGACAAATATGTATTAAGCACATAACTAATAATTATGCCAGGAAAATCAGCATTAAAAAGAGTGTCCTGGATAACTGGGAAATACTCAATGCATATATGTTTTTTTTTCCTATTAACTTTATTCTTCAATTTTAGACAGGTTTATTTATTTATTTATTTATTGCTTAGTTTTGTTTGTTTGCTTGTTTTGAGTTGGGTTCTCACTCCATTTCCCAGCCTGGAGTGCAGTGAGAAGATCACAGCTCACCAGAGCCTCGACCTCCTAGGCTTGGGCAATCCTTCTACTTCAGCCTCCCAAGTAGCTGGAACTACAGACATGTTCCCCATGACTGGCTAATTATTTGTATTGATTGATTTTTGCAGAGATGAAGTCTTGCTATTTTTCCAAGGCTGGTCTTGAACTCCTGGACTCAAGCAATCTTACCACGTAGTCTTCTCAAAACACTGAGGTTACAAGTGTAAGCCACCACGCCCAACTGAAACATGCTCTTTTGATGTGATCAGTTCAGCAATTTTAATAAATTGACTCAATTGTTTCACCACCAATGCAATAGAAAACACTCATTCTCTCATCCCAAATTGTGTCCATTGTACCCTCTTGTAGCACATTGCTTTCCCTAAGCACTAGCAGCTACTTATCTGTCTTCTCTTACTATAGTTTCGTCTTTTCTAGAATGCCATGTAAATAGACACACGAAGTATGCAGCCTATTATATCTGGCTCCTTAACACAATGCTTTTAATGTTCATCCATCTTGCCATATATGTATCAATATGTTTTTTCTTGAATGTAATTCCATTTTGTGGATGTCCTATCTTTTGTTTATTCATTCACACTGATGAGTATGTGGCACATTCCAGTTTGGGGCTACTATGTGTAAAACTGCTAGGAAAATAACTATTTGTCTTTTTGTGGCCATATATTGTTATTTCTCTAAAGTAAACACCTCAGAGTGGGATTGCTGGGTCACTTTTACATTCCTACCAACAATGTGATAAGAGTTCTTATTGCCTATATATATATATATATAAATATATATATAAATATATATATAAATATATAAATATATATAAAAATATATAAATATATAAAAATATATTTAAAATATATAAATATATATAAATATATATAAATATATAAATATATATATAAATATATAAAAAATATATATAAATATATAAAAAATATATATATATAAATATATATATATATTTTTTTAGTTGGAGTCTCGCTCTGTCACATGCAGTGGCATGTTCACCGCCACTTCAGCCTTCCACACCTGGCTTTTTATTATTATTATTATTGTAGAGATGAGGGCTTGCCAAGTTTCCAGGGATGGTCTTGAACCCACGGGTTTAGGCAATCCACTCACCTCAGCCTCCCAAAATGCTGGGATTACAGGCTGAGCCACTGAGCCTGGCCAGGGATATAGTTTTAAATAATTTCGTAAGTATAGACCACAATAGGATATTTCAGCAAGGATTTGAAGAGATGTGTTAGAAAGTGATTCACTGAAGACCACTGTAAGTCTTTTGGTTCAACAAATACTTCACTATTTATTGTCATTATGTTCTCTATACCTTTTAGAATATAATGCTTATTTTTAAATATTTGTATTCTAATTAATTAATCCTACTTCATGGTAAAAGTGTTCAGTTGATACCGCTTTTTCTGAAGTCTATGCATCTCTATAGTTGACTGCTTACTTTTGTGATCAATCAACAATTGTAAACTCACTCGAATTAGAAAGATATAAGGAGGAATCCCTAAAACCCAAGCCTTAGTTTATGTTACTCCTGGTGAATTTTAGTAGGGGGAGATGATCTGCTCAAGGATAGAAGTTTTATGGTGCATTAAACCCCACCCGGTTCTGTTGCTTTGCCCCATGTAGGTAACTGTAGGCCCCTTGTTGCCCATCTTTTGTATATTCTCCTCAGACTGGTTTCTACAGCTGCTTTTTCCTTTCTCCTGTAAACCTAAAGCCTAGAGAGGGATGAGGAGAGAAAGAAGAAATACTCAAGCACTGCCTGTTATGCTGTTAATCTCTACTGTTCTATTATTATGCTGCAAATTCAGTTTGGCCTGAGCTCTGTTTTTGTTGCTGCTGTTTTTTTCAATTTCTCAGTAGTGAATGGACTTGCAGCAATCAAGCCAGGACAGCAATGGAGAGAGAAAAGAGCCAAACTCAAAGCCCTTTTGCTAGCTATTGCCCTCACAGGGAAGCCTGGTTCTCCAGCCCTGTGCCCCATGATACCGCTTCCCACAAGTAAACAAAGTCTCTGCCACCCTGGTTCCTCACCTTGTTCCCTTGTTGTTTTTTCTTTTTACATTATTGTCACAAACCTGTGCTTGTCCCCCTTTGGAGGTTCTTCCACAGATGAGTAGGGGGCTATGATCCAGGAGTCCATGCCCATTTGCTGCTTTACCCAAGGCTCTCCCATTCCCTCTGCAGACCCCTGCAAAAGAAATTCCCTTTCCGGTAGCTTCTGAAACATTCTGGTTAATATCAGGAAGTACAGTCTAACTGAAAACTTCACAGGTACATTTTATTTTTCATCTGACTTTCACCTTTGCCAGAAGTTGAAAGTACTGGAATCTTTCTTCTTGAATGTCTTCCCCTGTGAGTCCTGTGAGAGAACACTCTTCTTTCTCTCTGGGTTGTAAGTCTTACTCTCTCTCTCCTGTTCCTTTCTTTCTATCCAGGCCTCTCTGATCCATATTTCACACTGTATTTAGAGTGGTTTCCTAAACTACAAGTGTGTTCCTGACCCTTTTCCCTTCAAAAGCCACACACACCTTCTACAACATCAAGTTCAAACTCCTGATTGAGGTGTTCTCAGTCCTCAGTCCCATTCCATGGTCCAGCTAAGTCAAGTTACTGTTAATTATTCAGAAGACACTTGTCTGTCTTGTTTCTAATTCTCTGTGTAGGATGATTTCTCATCTGGAATACACCATCCAAGCACTGAACAACCCAGCATTCCTACTACATCTCTCTATATGCCAGTCTTTCTCAAATACAGATTTCATTCAGACTTTACCTCCTTGAAAAGTTTTCCTTGACCTGTCAGGCAGTTTTACCCCACCTACCCTGTTACAATAACATTTTTTCCTCATCTGTATTTTTACACTTTCTACTTTAATTTTTCCATCTCTTTTCTCAAATGGACTCTAAATTTCAAGAGGTCATAATTTGTTTCCAATTCACTTAGTGTTTAATAAGCAGTAATAATTTTATAAAGTGAGTGAATGGATGACGCAATATGTAAATCCTTTAGGCTCCTAAGGTTCTGTTGCATCATCTCTATGACTGAATCATTCTGGCGTAGCCCTGGAAAATCCAAGCCATCAAAATCTCTCATTTCAGAGATGGTCAAGAGATGATAATGCTGTTAGAGTGTAAATCCCTTCATGACAGAACTGCTGTCATTCTGCTTTCTGATATGTTCTTCTGGTCCATAAAAGAACACCTTAATACAGGGGAAAATGAGTTTCACTGAAGTCATGAACTCAGGTATAATTGTTTGCCTGAATGACAGGTTTGGCTCTCAGGTATACCCATCGATTGTACCATTTTTGTGTACAACTCTGCCCTCAAGAGTGAATAAAGAGTCCTGGACTATGTGTGTGAATTCTGGACCCCTGGAAGAACATTTCATTGTGCAATCTTCAAAATATCTTATAATGACTAAATCTTAAAAGGGCCTCATAAGAAGTGACAGAGCTTAAGGTCTATGAGTAGTTCCAAGTGTTTTTCATTTTTAAATTTTTTCTGCATTTTGGTCACTGTCAGTGATAAACAAGTATTTCATTCATGGTATAAATGTTTTGACAAAACTATGGAAATCGAGAATTCATTAGTGGTAATGGGTGCCAGAGGACAGAGATGGGAAGGGAATGAGTACATATAAAGGGGTAACATGAAGTAGTACCATCGTAGTACGGAAACACTTCTATAACTTGATTATGGTAGTAGTTACATGGACTTGGACATGGGAGAAGAGGGCACAGAACTACACACACACACACACACACACACACACATTAATGCATGTGAAATACGGTGAAAAGTGTATGTATGTAAGGAAGTTAACAATATTGTACCAATGTCAGTTTCTTAGATATGCAGTAGTACTATAATTATGTAAGGATATCACCATTGTGAGAAGCTGGATGAAGAATACACTGGTCTCCATGTATTATTTTTGTAATTTCTTGTGTGTCTACAATTATTTCAAAATTCATTTCCTGAAAATATAATTCAAAATTTGGAAATACAGCAAAAAGATAATTTCCTGACCCAGGAATGTTATGCTAGAGATCTTGAATAGTCTCATCAGAGGAACAAGGTTCTTCACACTTGTAATCCCAGCACTCTGGGAAGTTGTAGTGGAAGGATTGCTTGGATCCACAAGTTGGAAACCAACCTGAGGAATGTAGCAAAACCTCATCTCTAAAATGAAAAAATAATAGCAATAATAATAATATAAATTCAACCTAATGTGGTTGCACATGCCTGTAGTCACAGCTACTCAGGAGGCTGAGATGGGAAGATTCCCTGAACCCAGGCAGTTGAGGCTTCTGTGAGTCATGATCATGCCACTGCACTCCCACTTGGGTGACAGAGTAGGACCCTAACTCAAAAAAAGAAAAGAAAAAAAAAGAAAAACAAACAAAACCAAAAATGTTTTCTGGCCTTAGCATAATTTTCAATTTTGTTGTCTAAGAATTGATTAGACCTCAGATATTTCACAACTGATAAACTTAAGTTAACATGTAGAAAACAGATAAGAATCAAAGTGGAGAAGGCAATCCCAAAGTGGAGAAGGTAATCTCAAAGTGGAGAAGGTAATCCCAAGGATTACAATTTTAGAATATTAACCAGCTTTGTATCTAATTTAGCCAATTAAATTTAACAGCATTATTTCCTCACTAACTGTATAAACTCCCACTCTTACTCCCACTCCCTTATATTTGTGTTGATTCAGATTTGTCATTCTGTTTGTGCCTTCATTGACAGAATACATAAAATTTGGCTCACTATCTATTTGTATGATACTTATGTTTTTAATAATTTGAAAATTACTTTCACAGGACTTAGAGATACCACTGAAATACACTCAACTCATGAAAAAACTGGAATAGCTCCTCTGCAAAGGCACAACACAGCAAGCATAATTTAATGATCCTTTATGTTTTCCTGATCTTCAAGAGTTTTGAAGATTTTATTGAGACTCACTTTCATAGCGTGCATATGTTAAAGACTAGTGACCATTAACCTGTCAAAAACATACCCACCATTCACATAAAAATATATCGGTCCTCTCACAGAAAGTATCAGCTTGGGTTGTCATAGTTTAATGACTTGCTGTTCCAAAAAGTAAAATATATGTTACTGTAAACTTCCTTTATGAAAAGCCAAGAAAATCTGTGAAACATTTTTACATAAGAGACTAATTTCACCTAATATTAATCATCAAGAAGAATCCTTCACTAAATCAGAGTTTTCTTTAATTTTGACTCAAGCAAAAAGGGGCCAGGAGCAAGGGCTCCCACCTGAAATCTCAACACTTTGGAAGGCCAGAGTGGGAAGATTGTTCAAATGATCATGAAGATAACTTCTTTAGTCACTCAAAACACTCAGATAAACAATTAAGTCCAGGAAACAATGAAATTAAAATATCAGACAGTGACTTGGCTTTTCTATAACAACTTCAGAAAGAAGTACAAACAGCATTCAGCAAAGAGAAAATTAATGCATGGGGTTTGTCCTGGGAAATATAGTATTCAAAAAGTTAATGAATGAGAGGTATATCATAACCTTCAGCAGAATGAACCACAAGGAGGCACTGTGGATCTTCTCTGAAGCCTGAAGGAAACATGAGGTTCAAACTTAATGTACCCTGGACACTTGTTCACCGATCCTGCAAGCAGTTACGGTAGCTGTTTCTTCCCACAGGGTAAACCCAGAGCTCACAGCCACCCAGGGCTCTCCCTTTCCCTTAGACAAGGCCTAGGTTAGAAGGAAGGGAGAGAGCTAAAAGGCTCAGATTTGCATAACGTATCACACAAACACCTAACTTTTATGCAAAAAGGTGACTAGGGCATAAAAGAGCCAGTAGTGGGTCCAATACCAGCAGTGGTGCCAGTGGTCCATTGAAACTTCAACACCACAGTCTAGACTCCTCTCCTCCTCCTCCTCCTCCTCCTCCCTCAGTCACTGTGCAGGTCCATGGAGATTTCAGACCAGCATTTGGAGTGATACCTTTGCATGCCTTTGGGAGAATGTGTGTCTATGAAAAGTAGAACCCAAATATTTTTTTACCAATCCATAGGGAACAATAGAAGCTACACTAAATGAAGTGTTTATGGTCAAATATTTCCCCCCAAAAAAACCCTTTGTCTTAGATAGAATGCCGACTAATAGTAGCAAAAAAACACAAGTTATTCATTTTATATAACGTTTTTTAAAAAATGCATGTTCACTCTTTACAATCTGGAAATATTTTTTAAGAGCACTTTTTCCTATCCTGTAAAAGTCAAGCAGTTCAGAAGTTCAAGGTTCTAGTTGTAGCCTTTTCCCCACATATTTTCTCTATAGTTCAGACCACAATGTACACAACCAATTTTTATCCTGCTACTTTTCCTTCACATTACTGCACTCTTTCTTTTTAAAAAGTATATTGTGCAGCTATTAAATGGAAGCACAGAAGTTTAATTTTCAAGAATTTAATTTGTTTCCACATTCTATTAGTACAACCCAACTGTTGACAAATTTTCTTATATGCTCAATGTTTGGATATAGACATATTCATTCTGTAAGTTTTTATTGAATATGTAAAAGCATTTCATGAAAGAATATAGCATTATTACCTCTTTATTCATAAATTAAAATAACTCCCAAAAAGTTATATAATTGTAGAAACTCCATTTAACACACTCTAACTGGCAGTAGATGTTATAATTTCTACAATATTTTTTTTCTTTTTGAGTCAAGATCTTACTCTGTTGCCAAGGCTGAAGCGTAGTAGCATGATCACAGTTCACTGCAGCCTTGACCTCCTGGACTCAGGCAATACTTCTGCCTCAGCCTTCAGAGCAGCTGGGACTACAGATATCTGCCCCAGTCTGGATAATATTTTTCTTTTGGTAGAGATGAAGTCTCACTATGTTGCCCAGACTGGTCTCACTGCTGAATACAACCCCATGAACAAAAAAGACCCTGATTTGTGTAAAAATGTGATTTAAAATACATATATGTACCCTCCCATACCATCACCCATCACTCTCCTGTCCTTCCTGTGATGCTCACAATGCCAGATTCTGGCTTTTTCTCTTACTTGCGCTGGTGACATCGGAGGCCCTCAAACTCACACCTTGGTTTATCTGGATGAGATCAATGAAAATAACTTCTTAGTGGTATCCCAAGTCAACAATAATTACTTTCTCCCCTTGGCATCAGTGTCTGTGGGGCAGAAGTTCACCCTATTCTACATTGGAAGCTGCAACAGTGTTGGGACTCATGCTGTCAGCTGGTACCAAAAGGTTTCTCAAGATGCCCCCAAAACTGTGATGACCAGAAGTACTCAGCCCCCAGGGATCCCTGATTGATTCTCTGGCTCCATATTTGGGAGCATACCCTCCCTGACCATCTTGGATCTCCAGCTTGAGGACTGTTTCTTCTGTTCAGCATGAGATGATAGTATGAATGCTGACAGAGTGCTGCAGACAAATGGGGAACTGAGACAAAACTATGCCTGCTAACTGTGATCACCCTCATGATGGCTTGTGATAAACATTAGCCAAGAGGGTGACCCTAGAGCATCCACATCTGAGGGTCTGGTTCTCACAGCATAGACCTGCTTTAAAGAGTCCATGATTTTTCAAGGACTGAGATGCTCAGAAATACTCAGGGATCCCTGATGTCCTCTCTGGCTCCACATCTGAGAACATAGTCTCCCTGACCATCTTGGGCCTCCAGGATGAGGATGAGGCTGATTACCCTTGTTCATCATGTGATGAAAGCACCACACAGTGCTCCTGACACATGGGAAATTGAGACAAACACTTGCCCCTGCCCCCCTGTGACCTCCAAGTCTCAGAGCACAGGCCCACTATAAATGGTCAGGGACAGCTGTTCCATCTCATATGCAAAAAAAAAAAAAAAAAAAGAAATTACTGAGATATAATTTACATACCAGAAAGTTCACCTGTTCATACTGTAGAGTCAAAGTGATATGAGTATAGTTGTAGAGTTGTGCAGCCATTGCTCTGACCTAATGTGTAAGCACTCCAAACACTCCTTAAAACACTCCAATCATTTTCAATCACTCCCCTCCCACTCTGGTCTGCCCTGGAAGCCACAAATCTAAGTTCTCTTTGTGAAGGTTTGCCTGTTTGGGACATGGTATATGGATGAAATCAGATACTGTGTGGTCTTTCACAACAGCTTCTTTCATTTAATTTGCTTATGTAATGTTTGTCAGGTCACCTCTTTCATCACACAGATCAGTAGTTCCTTATCCTTTTATTCCCCAGATCTCTCATTTCCCAGTGAATCTCAGTGAAGAATGCTTATTTATCCTTCCAAACACTCTGCTCCTTGTGTGTGATCTCCTGGATCAAATGGGATGAGAATTCTGGATCCATGAGCTGACGGGGAAGTGGTTCATGACTGAATGTGTCTGTTTGTAAATAATGTACATTTCTTGTATAGTTTGCTTATGAGACACTCTTAGCATGAGAACTCCTTATAATGCAGAAAGAATTGTGTGTCACAGTTGCTGGAGAGGATGTGGGGAGAAGGGAACACTTTTACACTGTTGTTGGGAGTATAAACTAGTACAGCTGCAGGGGGCTAGCCCCTGCAGAGAGATTCAGGGGGTCTCTGGGAGGTGTGGCAGCATTGGCAATTATTCTGGAGAAATAAAGAGAAAGAAAGAGAAGGGGGACAAAGAAAGAGACTGGACCTGTCTAGCGCAGAAGCCGGTTCTGTAGGAGGGATAGATATTAAAAGAAAGAAAGATGGGGGATAGATATTAAAAGAAAGAAAGAAATAAAATGGACAACTGTTCAATGGATTGAGCAGAAGCTGTTTAATGGGATGAACAGTAAGTCTTTTATCCCAAATTTTCACAGGTTAAATCACAAGACTTTCACGTGAACACAAAGCCAGGTGGATGAGGGGCGCCCCCCCACCAGGTGTTTTCTTAAGCATGAGGAAGGGCAATACCAATTAAATCACAAGACTATTACATGAACACAAAGCCAGGTAGATGAGGGGTGTCCCTTACCCACCAGGCATTTTCCCAAGCATGAGGAAGGACAATCCCAAAATTGTCTCACTGTTACTTATGCTTGGTTAATGCTCCTCAGAAATAATTCCACAATTCTAACATCATAATATTCTAGTAATCAATAACTGCTAAAACTTATACATACACAACACCTAATGACTAACTTAAATCCTAATATCTTTCTGTTCCAATCTAATTCAACCTGCACTATAGAAACTCTTAATTATAGCTCAAACCAGCTCCTAAAGAATGTGGCCCAGTCCAAAGATCATGATGGACCATTTCTAGGAACAATTGATTATGATCTCTTTACAAAATGGCTATTCTAAAATCCTATATATCTATCTTAATTTCTATAAAAGTTTCTAATTCCTAATCCTAATATATAAAGCTGATCATCAGCAATAAATCTTCTAAAAATAAAACCCAAATATAAACTGTAAGTTGTACTAAGGTCAAAGCCACAATAGTAGAAAATGGGAACAATGAAATGTCTAAAGTTAGCTGTATTCTTATTAAACCTCAAAATATCATGTATGATTATGTTTTTTGAACTAACATAATTCCCTGACATAGCATGACCTATTCTACAATACTTTTTATGAGTAAAATAAATTCAATTTCTATAATAAGTACAAAAACCCTACACTAACTGTAGCTAAAAACCGGTTTAAAAGAATGTAGCCAGCCCAAAGTACATGCTGGGCCCTTAGAAATGTGGCCCAGTCCAAAGTTCATGCTGGGCCATTTCTAGTAACTCTAGATAATCATCTATACCATCTAAAGCTGAAAGCAGCTCTCCATATGTATATACTAATTCTACAAATATACTTTTAAATCTTATAAAGAAACTTGTATCATATATAAGGCTCCTGAATGTGACCCAAGTTTGAACTGTAATTGATTGAAAGGCCAAAATCACTGTGAGAAACGGGAACAATGAATCCCTAGAGTTAGCCATGCCTGTTGTACTCTTGAAGTTTCAAGCTTAGATCATCAAAGTCCTGCTAGTGAGATGTGCCAAACAGCAAAAAAGGGAAGAGGGAATGGGCCATCAGCTCCTGAACTCATCCTAGTGGTCTCAGGGTCCGCAGCCCGCCTGGATCCCTAACGCTCAGGCAGGCCTCCATGGCCGGCTCCCAACATACAGCCTCTATGAAAAACAGTGTGGTGATTCCTAAAAGGTCTAAAAATTGACCTTCCATATGACCAGACAATCCACCTACTGAGAACATACCCGGAAGAACTCAAATCACTCTATAAAAAAGATACCTGCACACGAATGTTTAGCACAACATTGTTCACAGTAGCAAGAACACAATCAACCATGCTGCCCATCAAAAGAGGACTCAATTAAAAAAATGTGGTACAGATACATGATAAAATAACATGCAGTCATAAAGAAAAACAAAATTATGAACTTCACAGCAACCTGGATGAACTTAGAGTCTATAATATTGAGTGATCTTTCACAGAAAAAAAGAACTGAGTATCACATTTTCTCACTCATAAGTGGACCTTGAACAATTATCATAATACTATAAGAAAAGGATCGGCAGTAGCGGTAAACTGCCTGGGTAAGAGGGGGACACACTGCATCAGTGAGGGTATCTGCATAATGAACATTTGTATACCTAACCATGAATTGTACCCTACATTTTTAAAATAAAAAAGGAAGAAAAAATAGAATAAAAGCAAACAAAAAAGAATTGTGCGTCCTGTTCCCATTGAGGCCAAATGAAAAACTATATACAGACAGGGTAGGAGGCTGCCCTGGGAAGGGACTCACTCTGCACTTGAGCAGGGAGCAGGCAGTAGTCAAGCACCTTGGAGGAAGGAGCCTTTGTTGGGACTATTGATTGTCACATGTTAATGGGCCTGGGCAGCAGGGGGCACTAGGGTCATGTTAGTGAGGGCTCTGTGAGGATCTCAGCTGAGAAACCAGACACCTGACCGTGGTCTCTGCTCAAGGCTTACTGGAGCTAGTTCCTGGGTCCCATCTGTGTCCATGGAGAGCCTCAGGCCAGGCTCAGCTCAGGTCTACCCTTCGCAGAAATGATACTCAGTTATTGTGACTGTAAATGGGAATGGGGAAGAGGAGCACATTTGCATGAAGGGTCCCCTTTCTCCTCTGGGGCTAGTGGGTGGATAAAAGAGACCTGCAGCATGTCAGTCTCAGCAGAGATCTGAGGTGTCTGCACCATGGCTTGGACCCCACTCTTCCTCCTCCTTACCCTCCTGCTTCACTGCATAGATCAGGACAGTCCTCAGAATCCTGATCCCCTGGCTCCCTGACACCACCTACCAACTATGTGCCAGAAATGTCCTTCCCTCCTGTTCTTCCTCTTGAACTTCATGGATATCAGTTTTTCCAGGGTCTCTCTCCTAGCCTGTGCTGACTCAGCCACCTTGTGCATCTGCCTGCCTGGGAGCCTCAGCCAAGCTCACCTGCACTCTGAGCAGTGAGCACAGCACCTAGGACATTGCATGGCATCAGCAGCAGCCAGGGAAGGACCCTCAGTACCTGATGCTTGTTTACAGTGATGGAAACCACAGCAATGGGGATGGGATCCCCAGTCAATTCTCCGGCTCCAGCTCAGGGGCTGATCGCTACTTGACCATCACCAACGTCCAATCTGAGGATGAGGCTGATTATTACTGTCAGACCTGGGACAGTAGTACTTCTCAAGTGACACAGGCAGATGAGGAAGTAGGACAAAAGCCTCAGTCTGCTCAGGGTCTTTGTCTATGACAACTTTCAAATTTTAAAATATGTTTCATATGAATAAACTCTACTTGGAAGCACCATCTGCTTAAAATGTTTCAACTCTCAAGTTTCATTAAATGTTTCTGATGTTTCAGAATAACGAAAAACAAAAAATTAAAACTTCCTGATGCTACCTGGTCATCCATATGTGTCAAAACCAGAGTCTGTGGAGCTGGAATTTTTCTCTTGAAAAAAGCAAAATCTGCCTTTCCTAAATCACATCTTGGTCAGAGCACAGAGACTATCCCACCAGGTGGACAGTCGCTGACAGCAAGAATTCTGCACTTCCAGGGGTGAATGCAGAGACCTCACTTTTCTTCCCAGTCAACTGTGCTCAGTGCTGCAGGATGCTCCCTGAGTCCCAGGGAAGAGACACTAAGGCATGAAATGCTGAGTGAGGACACAGACTCGGGAGGAATTCCAGTCACAGCGGTGGCCTGTACCTGAACCTTTAGTTGTTATGTCAGCATAAAAGGTGGTTGGGAAGAAGGCAACTAAGGCATTGAGGTCAGCAAATCTAATGTGAGTTGTGAGAAGGTGAAGAGGAGGCTCTATCATTGCTGGAAAAATGCTGGGTGAATTCTTCCCTGAGCTCTGAGAACTTAGGGAAGCTGGTTCTATTTTCTCCTCAGAAGATGCCCCCAAGAAGCTCCTGGATCCCCAGCTGCAGAATGAACCTTCAGTAAGGAGATGACTCAGGGACCCATCCCTGCTTACCTCCCTTACTTTAATCCCATGACCCTTGTTATTTTCTTCTCTCATTCTTGACGGGAATGATGCTGCATGTTCAAAGCCTTCCTGAGCATCTATTGGCTCTGGCCTGAGGATGATGCTGATTATGTTTAGCTGGAGACACAAGTATTCACATGCACACAATGCTGCAGGCCAGTGGGGAAGTGACACAGAAACCTGCTGCCAGTCAACAAATGGGGATTCCCTTTGCAGCACTGAAATCTTACCCTGGCTGTTGTTGTTTGTTTGTTTATTGTTTTATCAGCATTCAGAGTTTAATGCCCACTGCAGGGAACATGCTCTAGTGAATGTGTTCTTGTCCTCTCAATTTACCAGAGTCCAGCTCCTGCCGGGTTCAGGGTACCCCAAAGGTGGAGACAGCATAGGCATTTGGGGGAAAGAAGAAAGAGGGAAAGAGAGAGAGAGAGAGAGAGAGACTTGGACAACTGCTCAGATTTGAGCAGAAGACCTTTATTGAGTGTCAACAGTGGACTTTTATACTCATACGTCTTTCACGTGAATACAAAGCCAGGTGTGTGAGGGGCATCCCCCACCCACCAGATATTCTTTCTGGTTTGAGGAAGAAAATCTCATAACAGATGTTAACCTTAATCTGTGACTGCCTATAAACCCTTTTATACTAATACCAAGTTAAACCTAAAAATCCCATAACCTAAAAATCCCATAACAAATGGCTCATGTTAATCTGTGACTGGCTTATCCTATAAACCTTTTTCATCCTATGCTGATTTATACTAATACCAAGTTAAATGATTCTATAGAAGCTTAAATACTTACTTTACAACCTAAAGTGGCCCATCCCAGAATGTTTGGAATATGGCCCAGTCCAAAGTTCACAGTGGGCTACCTGCAAGTAATCTAGCTGCATTCTTTCAACAAAATGGCTGTCTAAACTTATATTTCTAAAACTATATTCTACAATTTACACCTTACTCAACTTCAATAAATCCTAAAATCATGACCCAGAAGCCTGTGACCAACACTAAGGCTCTTAGAAGTGACCTGAGTTAGAATTGTAAGTTGTGTGAAAGCCAAAATCGCAGTTTGTAGAAGATTGGGAGCACTGAGCTTCTAAAGTTAGTTTGTGTCCATCCCGGTCTCAGAGTTATTATGTTTGAGCTTACAGGAGCTTATTCTGATTATATTGCTGAGTAGAAAGAGGGAGGAAATGGAGTCAATAGCTTCCGAACGCATCCTAGTGGTCTTGGGGTCAACGGCCCTTCCTGATCCCTAACACTCAGTGGGCATCCGTGGCCAGCTCCCAACATCTCCCCCTTTTTTATTTTTTAGCACGAAACCATGAAACTCTGTATTGAGCTGACTCTTCTTTAACACTCTGAAGATGATTGGGAGTAAACACAGCAA